>JAMPIV010013576.1:0-449359 GCA_024509875.1 Oreohelix idahoensis
CCTATCCTCTTTTAGGGCAGAAAACTAATAAATATTTTTCAGAATCTATAGTCTGGGAGGATCTATCTGATGTAAACCCACCATGGTAAATGTGCTGTTTGGTCAGAGAGATCTGACCTGTCTGTATGATGTGGTTGTTGTGTCAGTGTTGTGTCCAGACGTGGTAGAGAATAGATTTTGACACATGGCCCATACTTTGATTGCAGAGCTGTGAGTTTCTGTTGTCAACAAAGCAGTGTCTATTCAGTTGGTGACTTTACTCGAGTGTATCTGTGCAGTACTTGTGACAGAGACCACCATTATTGCCCGCCAGCACGGAGAGGTGGGACCACCTGATTTCAGCACCAGAGCTACAACTACAAGATGAGTGAGCCTCTGGTCTGCTGGACATTCACCAACGCTGTGTAGTTACTAATATCCCCATAAAAATTCCCACCATTTTCTGGACACTGTGTAGTCAATATAGACAGGTGTGATGAGGCCACCCCAACAGCACAAACATTAACTATCCTCCCAAGTAGATGACTACTAGAACATTTTAATAAAACTAACTAGTATAGTACATATATATGTACACTATTGCATTTATGATATAATATTCCATGCATTTCTTTCATATCTCTAAATCCTTTTAAGTTCTGGTCAACCTAAAAAATTGATCCAGAACAAAATAAATGTAATATAATTCTATCAAAAAATTTTACACACGTGAGTTAGTTCAGTGTATTTTAACATTTATTAATATTATTAGTCTTGTTAAATATCTGGGGTATATCTATAACCTATTACACCACACTACATATCATAACCCTAGACACTTTACGTAGCCACATTCATTAAAAAAAAATTAAGTGTGAGGTCGTAGTGGTAGCAAGAAAGGCCTTCTGACAATTCACAACTACATTTTATCTCAGGAGCCTTCACAGCTGGCCTCATACAATTACATTTAGTAATATCACCATCATACAATACCATCAAACACCACTACAGGGGGAAGCCGGGGTGTCTTTACATGAAGGGGGAAGCCAGGTGTCTTTCCGTGAAGGGGGAAGCCGGGTGTCTTTCCGGCCCCATCACACCTCTATGACACAGATGGGGATGATAGACAGTTTCAGACAGAGTGCTAGCAGATGCACAAGATATAATATAGTAGCAACAATCAATTTAGTTCACTGTAATCATAAATTTCTTCTACATCCTTATTTATAATTACATCCTTATTTTCCCATGATCCGCCTCCCTACAATAATTTGGTTGTGAATAAAACTACTAAGTAATATATCAAACTATACAGTAATCCAATTCCTTTCATCCTTCCTTATGTTCCTGGTATGTGCCTCATTCCATTAAGAAATACTTCTTTAAATACATTTCCAAACTCACAGACACACTTTGGCCATCATTCTCAAGTATTTTGAATATTTCCCAAGGCTGGCTTTGACTCCAGAATTACACACAAGCCTGTAAGTTCACCAGCAACACACTGTAATTTTCTAACACATCTTACTTCCTATCGTACAGGTGGATTAATCACTCGAAATACACATAATTATATATATATATATATATATATATATATATATATATATATATATATATATATATATATATATATATATATATATATAATTATGTGTATATATATTCGTTCTTACCCTCAGGCACACACACACAGACGAGCTGTTAATGGTTGTTTAAGGTCTGCTTTCAAGTACAGAAAGCAATTCGCTTCCACTAACACTTGCTTTCTTTTGCCGCTCGCTGTCGCGTTCAAATATTGTGACTGACCTGATTTGTTTGTTCGTTCGTTCGTTTGTCTACTATGTTGCTGTTATACCCTGTTCAACCTGAAAGTTGGTTATAATTGGGGTATATATTGCGTTTAGTTTCTTCGGTGCTAGCAGGTTGATAGTCCTGAAAAGGACTGGTCCTAAGAAGGACCACTAGCTGACTGTCTGGATACCTCCTCGTTGCTTGTCTGTTTATGGTGTCGTGGCGTGTTCATGGTGTTCATTTCCTGCCTTCCTATCTGGCTTGTGTGTTTTTGTTTGCTTTTGCCCTCCTCGCTTCCGACTCCTGTGTCCTCCTCCCCTCCTGTATTTGCAATAGAGCCTTTTCTATTATTGCTGGGAGAAGTTTTTCTAATGTTTCGTCGATGACCTCTTCGCCTGATTGCTCGTTTGTTTTGGTCGCTCTTGTGTTTGATGTCATTTCCTCCACGGCTCTTTGTTCCGCTTCGATTCTTTTGAGGATTTCTGAGTTTTCTTCTGTCAGCTTTGTCAGCTTCTTGACATCTGTTTTTATCTGCTGCTGAACTCTTTTCATTTCTTCCAGCATTTCTTTAGCGTTCTGTAGATCAGTTACGTCTTCACTGTCAATTTGTTTTTCGGGAGTCTGCCTGCTTTTGTTCTCGCCCTGGAGTTTCCGTTTAATTTCTTTTACTTCCGCTTTCAGCTGATGTAACTGTCTTCTGTCAATCGTGCGCTGTTTGTCTGCAACATCCGCAGCCACTCTGTGTTTTGCCTCTTTGAAAGGTATGTTTTTGGACACAGCCTCCTTCAAGATCTCTTTGTTTCCTGAAACACAGGGCAGCCTCGGTACCTTGCCCCGTGGTTTCCGAGGCAGTTTGCACAGGTACGGTTTGTGTTCGTAGTTTTGTAGTTGTGGTCCTCCTTCGCCCTGGGGCAGTCGCCATATTGGTGGTTTCCCGCGCAATATCGGCAGACTGCGTCTCTCCTGCATGTTTTCTTGGTGTGTGAAAAATGCTGGCAGTTAGAGCACTGCATCACCGGAGGGATATAGGCTTCTGTCTTTTTTTATGTTATTTGGAGCGTCAGTCTCTCGGGTCTTGTCGATCCTTCAACCGTTACTATCATCAGATTGGTATCTTTCTTGGCCCAGGTTTTTAGCCTTTCGACCTGCGTGATTTTTAGATTTGCGTTTTCAGCCTGAAGGCGTCTGTGGACCTCGCCTTCAGAACATCTGGTATCCACTCCTCTGATGACCAACTTCTTTGTCGTCTTGTACTTTTCCACCATCACTTTTATTTGATGGGGCAACTGGACTTCTTTTGGACTAGATTCCAGTTCGGTCATCAGTGAAGTGGTTGTTGTAGTGCTGTTGAGCGAAAGCACGACTCCCTTTTCGTGCCTCTGTACTTTAGTGATACCTCTCCTTCCAGTTATCACCTCGAGGATGCCGATCACTTTGTCATCTGGTAGGGCCCTGAGTGAGGCCTCACCTCCAGACATCTGGGTGATCTTTACGATCCTCTCTTGTATCTCATCTGTGTTGCCTTTCTTGGGGGATGCCTTCCGGGTCGCAGGCGATGTAGACCTCCGACCCCTCTCTATACTCCGGGTTGTCTTCGGATTTTTGGAGCAGCTTCCCTGGGGTAGCCACAGCTGTCAACTCGGCATCGTGTGGTGGTGTCATCGGTGTTTGGTGCAGCTTCTCTGTGGTAGACAGGGCTTCTGCTGACGATTCGGGTACGTGTGGTGGTGGCCACAGGGCTACAAGCTCCTGTCTTCTTTTCTCTCTTCTTTCCAGCATCTGTTGCAACGCTCTCATCATTTCCTCACGTTCTGGGTCTTCATCGTCTAGGCCGGGGACGTTTCCATCTGCCCTCTCCTCTGCCTCGCAAGGAGTCTGGCCACTCAGACTCTTAGTCGGACCGACACACGTCATAGCTAGCTCCGTCGTCGTGTCAAGAGTTGGAGAGGGACCGGTTCCGCCACGAGTACTTTGGGCAGTCTTACTCTCTGGCTGTCTGTCTTTGTTGTTTTGTTGTTCAGCGCTGGCGAGCTGGTGTAGACCTTCCTCTTTTTAGCGTGTGGTTTATTTCGGACCATTTTGACGATAATGCGATCTTTTCTCCAATAGTGGCGTCCTGAGAAGGACGTTGCTGACCTGATTCTGTTAGACACGCGCTATAAATAGTGTGGCCTCGAGCGTCCGAGGTGGTTTCCCCCAGCGAATGTGTTTTGAGTTCAGAAAATATAGTAAATTTTGCCCATTGTGTAAATCAGGACAACTAAGATTTTATTTATCAAAGTTATTCCTGGAGCGATTTTATTCATCTAAAGTTTAAAATACGCCCTATGTTATTCTACATAATTCTATTAAACAACCTTTTTCATTCCTAAATGCATTTTATTCTATGCATACGTTACACAGCTAAAAAATGGACTAACCTGAGGCTTCGGTGCATTCAACTAGAGGTCTCTCCCGTCCTATATCAGTATTTGTAAAAGTATTAGTACTTACGGGTAGAGCAACATCCCTAATATCGTTTTGGTAGCCTCTTCCAGGTGGTACTTCTTTCCTCATGATGTAGTTAATTGTCCTCTGTAGCTTGTTTGCATATATGTGGACTTCCATTTTATTTATCCAAGGCTGTAGTAAACATGGCAAAACGGAGCGTTCTGATTGGTCTATGTATCTTGCAGTTCTTACAATGTATGGCGCGCGGTGTGGTCAGAGTTAAGCAGAATTCGTATTGTGAGACAACCGTCACTTCGCGACAATGTCCTTGAATTTAAGCCAGAGGGTTTCCAAGTCATCATGTTGTTCTTCACCGCTGCAGCATTTAGCCCCTGATATCTGGTCTTAATTTCTGGCTCTCTCAGCTTGTAGGTCTTAATGCTCATTTCTCCCGTTGGTTTACTTAGTTTCTTGCGTGATGTTGGGCAGTTCCTAGGCTGAGCAACTCTTTCAGTTGTTCTTTTGATTGTAAGCAGGTAGTGATCACTTCCAATCTCTGGCCCCCTCCATACTCTAGCATCCCGGACATATTTGAATGAGCTCCTCCTAACAATGGCATAGTCGATCATTGACTTCTCATTCTTTGTTGGTTCACGTCTAGTGTATGCATGTATGCGCTTATGGGGGAACTTTGTGTTTGTAATGATCAGATTCTGCTCACTGCAGAATCTAAGGAGTCGCTTTCCATTGTCTTTGAGAGTATCTTCTCCATATCTTCCGATAACTCCACCCCATCTAGCATATATACTCATTTCCTCAATTTTCTGATTTCCACTGTCAGAGTACATCATCTTATCCCGAACCTAATAATAATAATCTAGCTAGAATCTATAAATATGATTTAATTATTTCCTCTGTGTCCACATTGTTAGGCCGAAATTATGTTGACCATTTTTTAATCAGAGATCTTTCTATAGTACTGAATGTTTACCTTGTAATCTTCTCTCTAATTCTGCTGCCAAAGTTCTTCTTAGTTTGCCTTCAGACTTCCACATTAATGGCTCTAATAAAGGCAGTGGTCAGCTCAAAGTTCTTGCTAGTTCACCTTCAGACTTCCTAGCGCAGTGGTCTATGGTTCGATCCCCAGATGAGGCGGAAAATTTTTAGACCACAAACGGCTCCTGGGTCGACCCAGCCCCAAATGGGTACCAGAGATACTCTGGGAAGGTTAAGGCGGCCGGCGTGATGTCGACCACATCACCCCTCGTGTGCCGACGGTCAAGATAATATGGGCCTAACTCCATATTCCCAATATGCCTCAATGGGCGTGTAACGGGTTCCTTTTTTTTTTTTACTCTAATAAAGGCAGTAGTCAGCTAAAAGTTCTTGCTAGTTCGCCTTCAGACTTCCACATTAATGACTCTAATTAAGGCAGTAGTCAGCTCAAAGTTCTTCCTAGCTCACCTTCAGACTTCCACATTAATGACTCTAATAAAGGCAGTGGTCAGCTCAAGGTTAAGCTCTGTATGCCCATGTGAACTTGGAAATGCAAGACATTGCACAAGTCTAAGTTTGGTTTCAACAGAGATAAATTACATTTCCACACTGATTGAAATATTCACTACATTTTTGTTAAGGCCGCCGTTGTTTGAGCTGTCCTTTCTAGTATTTTTTTTCTCTATCCTTCATCCTTTATGACTAGTCCTAGGATTTCAAACTGGGGGCACAGTTTCTAGCTGATGTCTGTAGCGTGAGGTTTTTATTGGCTCTAAGATCAGTATATTCCCAGTAGCAACATACGGCTGCGAGACTTGGACACTCAATAAAACAGTTGCAAAAAAGATTACATCATTCGAAATGAAATGCTACAGAAGGATGTTGAGAATACCCTGGACAGAAAAAAAGACCAACAGAGAAGTACTGCACTCACTAAACGTACAGGAACATTGGCTCCTAAATACCATCGTAATAAGGAAGCTGAAATTTTTCGGTCATATAAAAAGACATAATAGTCTGGAAAAAACAGTGATGGAAGGCATGGTCCCTGGAAAAAGGGGAAGGGGTCGACCTAGACGACGGTGGACCCAGGACATCACAGAGAGTCTGAACTTGTCTTTGGCTGATGCAGGTCGACTTGCCCAGAATCGTGATGCGTTCAGAGCAGCTGTAATGGAGACAACGTTCTGGATGATGAAGATCAGTATAGTACTGACAATACAGAAATAGAATTTCTGCAGGAAAATGGTGAAGTCCCAGTGTATGAGAGAACTACTGGTATCACAAATTAGTTACGGCTGTGAATGATCTGATTTCGAAAAATTAGTAGAGTGGAGACAGTCATAAAATGCAACCTCGCTGTGTAACTAACTGTGATATTAAAACAAGGAAACAGATTTCACTTAACAATTATAAAATTGACAAGTCGTTCAAATACAATTTCCTTATTATTTATTAAGTATATACACTATCTCCCAACGGGCTGATCACCCGTTTGCCAGTCACTTTGATTACGGAAACAACAACAAACGGATTGATTTGTCGTTGCCCTAAAGACGCCATTAGGCGTGATGGGAACAGCGGCAAAGAAAATCTATTCGCTGTTGCCCTTAAGACGCCACTAGGCGTAATGGCCACTGACTGCTTTGCCGGTCGTTGGCTAAGGACGGAAGAAGAAAGAAGATATACACTATCTACTCTTGTGCTGAAGGGTGGATGTTGGAAGATGGAATGCAATGGATTTGTACGTTTACATATGATTTACATATATATATATATATTACAAGCCTTCCAATTATAGGAAACAAATTTATATCAGCTGTGCTGTTAATTAAGTATATATAAAATTTATCAGCTATGCTGTTAATCTTGTCTCTTCCTACGTTAAATTCTCACAATTGCCGACGGAACTGGTACTAATGTGTACTCATCTCTTGAAACAGTTCTGTCCTTAATTTCTTGCACACAACACCCGCTGATGATCGTTTCGTTAGCCCACCCAAGACTGAGGATCCCACTGAGGGTCCCGGATGTAGCTCCGGTGCAATCACTGTGCTCCTGCGAAGTTCCAGGCAGCTGGATTGACTCGAACATATGACCTCAGGTTGGATGACACAAATAAAACCCTCTAAGATTTATACAAGCCAGATTTTGAAGCAAGTCTGCCCGGTCAATGCAGGTGAGCAATAAATCAGTCTTGACAGTTTCTCTTCTCCAGTCGGTCGCTAGCTGGCCTTTGTGTTGGTGTGTGTGATTTTGAATAAAACGCGCCCGTTTATAAAGGTAAACTCAGGTAAATGCCAGTGAATAAGGAAACCTTTTGATTGATTATCTGCGGTTTGGTACATTTTTATTGCCGACAAGCTGATTGGTTATATGCGGTTTGGTACATTCCGTGACCGCATCCCGAAACTGTAGGCTTAAGTTTTCCCTCTTTTATTTTTCCAATTATTCTGTCTGCCGCCATCTTGGGGGAACAAGATGGCGTATACTTCGTGTAATTTATTCTGGATCAGAGACTGTTCGTTGATTGGCTGTGCATATGTATTAACAAAGAAGTGGGTTTACACACACGTTTCACGACAATGTCCACTATCATATTTTATTGTATTTCCTTTGGATTTTTGGTCATCACTTTGGTTTTTATTTTTGTTGGGTACTCATCTCCATGCTGTATCAATGCTGTGGTATCAAGACAGGTGATAAGTCTGACTAGTTCCTGTTTTTCCCAAGCTGGCTCATCTAAATCATTGATAACAGTGCAATCTGGCGACTGGCGGCCATAAATACTAACTAAGCGAATGTGGTTTTCAAGTGTGTCTGTGTGCTCCAGAAGATGAACAACGAAGGTGAGAGCAAAAATCCCTGTCTGACTCCATTAATTATGCGAAGCTAGTCTCTTAGTATGCCTCAAGTAACAACTGCACTGGTGGCACTGGAATAGAGTTAGTCACCACTTTAACAAAAAACTGCAAGGATTTCATAATCTTCTAACAAATCAGAATAATAAATTTTGAACATAAAAAAATGACTTGTGAATCTGGTGTACAATTAAACACATAATGCCCAGCTCAGATAAGACACAAAAATGTCACATATCATATTTTAGGTCACCTACTCAAATTAAAAAAAGCTTGGAAAGCAAAAAATAACAGGTACAGACTTTCATAAATGGGTGCTTACGTGGATTAGAAGGATTGAAATGGAGCAACAAGGTCATCAGTGTGGAACTGATGACAAGAACTACACAAGTGCCGATGGAGCAAGAGATGAGAAGATGACTCTGGCGATTGATAGGTCACACATTGAGGAAACTGACTGATAGGATTACAAGGTAGTCCTTGTTCTGGAATCCATAGGATAAGAGAGGCAGAGGTAGACCAAGAAACACATGGGAGAAGAGAACTGGAGACAGAAACAGAAATAATAAAGCCATGGAAAGAACTTGAGCTGATGGCACGTGACATGAGACGTGGCTTGTGTTTGTTGAAGGCCTATGCTCCTTGGGGAGCTAAAGGGTGTTGACTCAGGTTTAAAATTCTAGTTTGTATTATATAAATAAGCCCTGTGTAGTTCTCGGAAGTCTCTGAGATGACAAAGAAAGAACAGAACTCATACTCCCTCAGGCATGTCGTAAGAGATGAATAATAGAAAGGTCGTGCCTGGGGTCGGCAACCTCACATAGTAAAAACAAACTGCTACAGAAACCACCTCTGTGAGGTCACATGACTGCTTTGATGCAGAATTCCTGCATGGGGACTAGCTGGAGAGTGGTGGCTGGGGACTAGCTGGAATGGTGGCCGAGTACTCCATAAGGATAAAAAAACAGAAACCAATATTATCTAAATAAATGGGAGCCGCGCTAGTGTAGTGGTTACCGCACTGCGCTGGCGATCAGGAGATTCCAGGTTCAAGCCCGGGCGAGGACATATGAAGGAGTGTCGTCGACCGGAACTTAGACTGGAATAATTCGAGCCCTGGCGAAGACATTTGAAGCAGTGTCGTCGAACAGGGACTGGAATAACCTGAACAGCTCCTGAGCCGACCCAGCTCTAATGGGTACCTCCGAAGACTGCGAGTATCTGCCTGAATGGCGAGAGGAAACCTGTCAGCGTACAGGGAAAAAGGGATACTCATGTAAAATCAGTTTCAGGTTAGACATACTAACCGGAGATTTCGCCTCGAGTAATAGTGGGCATACGAAAAAAAAAAAATAAATGTGATAAATACCTTTTTTTTCTTTTAACATCCTGTTCTCTGGCAAACAACTTTTCTTTAGTCATAACGGAGGATATCTTGTAGTTATGATTATGTGGCGGTGCTCTACACCCATCTGCGTTATACTTACAACTAGCATAACACAAGTTAATCCAAATCTGGAATTTTTGGTAAAGCAGATAGAGAACTTGCAAAATGAAATATAGAAGACCAAGTTCTTGTGTGATGTTGGTGCAGATGATGCAATAGGAACTTCACACATCTATTTCTGTACATTTTTTATACCAGTAACTTGGATTATAAAAACTATAAATTATGTGCACAAAAAATGAAAGACTAAGCAGTGATAAATACGGGTTACAACTAGGTTTATATGTAAAATTCACAAAAATATATGGTGATGTATCACAGGTTAGGGTTAGCTATGTGCAGTATCTATGAAAACGTATGGCAATACAATAATTCACAACTTATAATAAGTAAAATAAACTCATTTAACTACGTTAAATTAGCAAAATGTATTGGACATTAATAAAAACAGTGTGAAAAAAATATTTGTCAACACAATGATTAGCAAAGTTCAAAAAGCGTAACTAACATCCAAGGACAGCTGATTATAGTAGGTTAGTATCATTCACTTTGTAATATCTTGAATACAATATCAAAGAAATAGGCATCATGATAATATGGAATGTAATAAAATAAGACACAAATGTTCACAACAAATGCTATATTCAAGTGGAATTCCAAACAGTAAATTCTACAATGACAACAGAGAACAGCTGTCACGCTAATGTATGCTGTGCTGACCCATTTAAATGTAGGAGGTAACTGGTGTTGCAGTACAATTTACACCAACTAAAGGAATAAGACAAATGCGTACATCAGTTTTACAGAAAACTGATGAGTATTTCCGAGAAACATCTTCAATGTAAACAACAACAAAAACCAATAGACGTGGACAAGAAAAAAAGTAAATAAATAAAAGTTAACGAAAGCTGGGTAGCATGAAAGCTCAGATAATTTTCTTTTTTTTATGGTCGATTACTTTGTTGTCATGTTTTACTTATTTTAAAGGTGTCGCATTGAAACATTCACCCACAGTCTGTTCTTACCATTACTATCATTAAATATGGAATGAATGTTTAAGAGTTGTACCTGGATAGAAATTTTTCACAGTTATCTCAGTAAACAAGATCTATCTAAAATCATATTTAATGTTTAAGATTTATAAACTAGAGGCCACAGAGATGTGGTTTTACAGAAGAATGTTATAAATATTATGGGAAGCTAAAAAGATTAATGAGGATGTCACTGAAAGAGGCCAATGCACAACAGAAGCTTATTCATCATGTTAGAAAGAACCAGTCCACTTTCTTTGAGCATGTTATGAGAAGAAGAAAGCTGGAGTACATCGTGACAGCTGCAAAGATTGAAGGAAAAAAGAGATAAAGGACGACTAAGAGAGAAGATACTGGACAGTTTGGCATCATGACATGGAAAAAAGTTAACAACAGAATTGACAGGAAGTTGTGGAAAGACATTATCACCTATGCCACCAGGCATGGTACTTGAAGAAGATGATTTATAAATAGCTTTTTCTGGCTCAGTGGATGCATTAAACAGCATAGGATTTCATTGATCTGCATGGATATGAAACAACCAGTTCTAGCTATAACACCACTGCATGCTCAATAAACTAATCTATCTTTCTTTACAGTGGTTATAGTCCTGGAAAACAATAAATACTGAATTTATGAAGAAAAAATTTAAAAACTTGTAGGTGAATTAAATATATTTTTCCTGGGCAACAAAATTATGACTTTTCTCATATTTTTTTAGTACAAAATGTCGTGGTAAATGTGTCTCACAGTATGTCAATATTTATACAGAATTTGGTTTCTAGCAAAATGTGTTGGCATTAATAAAAACAGTGTGAAAAAAATATTTGTCAACACAATGATTAGCAAAGTTCAAAAAGCGTAACTAACATTCAAGGACAACTGATTCTAGTAGGTTAGTATCATTCACTTTGTAATATCTTGAATACATTATCAAAGAAATAGGCATCATGATAATATGGAATATAATAAAATAATTGGACAAAATGAGTGTCGTGACATGGTAACTGAACTTTTAACAGTTGTAAACAAATGTGGAAATATTTTAATTTTCGCAAGAGATGCTCTTTGGTTTTACTTTACCATTAAAGAATCTTATCTCTTCATCGTGATGTTATTATAAAGTATTGAAGCCATCACTGGAAGCTCATATAAGCAATTTAACAACATGTCAGATAAGGAGTGTTCAGAAAATGTAAAAAAAAAATATATATATTATATATAACATAACATAATGTTAGCTTCATTTAAGTAAACAACTTTTGTTTTATTGTATCTATATGGCTTATGTCATTAGACACATACAATATGTTAGGTGTTGTTGTTTAACTAGGGCTGCTGAGCTTCTCGCTCTTTAGCAGCCAATACCAAAATGAAGACTCCTTGGTATTATCTACACTGTAGATCTAAGTTTTTCCTGTGGCTTTTATGCCATTCCGAAATGTGCTGCGTTGAGGTCATGAGTTTCAGTTTCTCCAGCTTGGCTTGCATTTAAAGGATCATCACATTTGGTCCCAAGATAGGAGGGAGAAGCGTGTGCATTCCCTGCCATCCAAGGGGGTTCTCCAACTGTGCAGAGCTAAAATACTATGCTCTGGTTCTGGGCTCACCCAAGGAATTGTCATGTCCTGCACAGAACCACCTCTCAGCTCCCCCTGCCTATCACTGGGTCTATAGTGAGATCCTCCTGCATGCAACCAACCAAGTCAAAGCAAAAGAGATATGTCTGGGGCTCAAGTGACTCCTCCACGCATAATGTGCAATGCTGGGTTCTCAACATGTTGCACCACAGGGGAAATCACTGGAAGTGTGTGAATGATTTCAGAGTCAATGAGGGTGTAATTAGCTTCACAGACACAGGTTCACTTCCACATATGTATAGTATAGCATGGTGCATAGCTGGTGGTCATATAAGGATGACTCCAGATATGCCTCCATTTATATGATGGATGTACAAAGAAACAAAGCATCTTGTTGAAAACCATTAAAAGCTGAAGGCAAATGAGCAAGAGGAAGACAATGCTATAAATTTGAAGATACCATCAAAAGATGGGCAGTAGAGGGCCTTCATCAACTAAGATACATTACATCAACTGAGATACATTACATCAACTGAGATACATTACATTACAGCTGGCTTTCAGTGTTAAGATAACAGCTGATTTCATCATTTTCACTTTTGCTCCTTATGGAGCATGGAGCCACCACTGTAAATGGTCCCCTAAGGACGCCTGCACCAAACATTGACATGCTTGTACAGTGGTGGTTTTTGTAGCAATCTGTTTTAAATGATAAGGTTGCCAGCCTCATACACAACCTCATATGCTAAAGTCCTATTTTTTCTTTGTCTTGTCAGAGTTGCCCAGAAACTATATGCGGCAACAGCTGATCTGATATGCTATAAATATTGCACGTATGTCAAGCCAGCGCACATACTGCAACCAGGTGTGCTGACATGTTATTCTTTTTTAAATATGTATGTCACCCCTTACATCAAAATCTGGGCCATCCTCTATTTCTGGTCTCTTCTTCTGTAAGGTTATATGCCTGTAGAGCTAATTCAATTAGGTTCACTTTCCCATGTCCAAAATAACTTATTCTTAATTTCTCAATAAACTTGAAACATGTTGTTCCTGATTTCTTCATTTCTGATTTCACCATGTCTATTTAGGTTTTACTAGCTGCTATTCTAGGATGAGCATCCGACTGACAGAGTGGTTAAAGTGATGGTTTCTCACAGCAAAGGTGCTGGGTTCAATTCACACCACCAACACGCTCCAGTCTACCTAGCTGTAAATGGTTACCAGACTCTGCTCTTGAGTTGGGGAAGGAAAAGGCAGTGAGGAAAGGAACTGCTTATCCCACCTCTTGATGCTGGACCAAGTATAGTGAAGTCTCTAACACTTCACTCCCCTATGGCAGTATTTGCTATGGGACTACCTTTACCTTGTATCCTAGGATATACCCAGTGAGGTTCCCCAAACAAGTGATAAGTAGCACTAGAAGCAAACACGACCATCTATGACAGTTGGCATGTGTGTTTTAAAAAAGGTGAGAATAAACATGCGTTCAGTTTTACTCAGACATCTTCAAAGTTTTATATATTTATACATAATAAAACTTCTGAAGCATTTTTAGCTGCCACTGTAAAGTGTCATGATTCTTTTTCATTCTCAACTGGGCACCCTATTGACTGTCTAATTGCTACAAAAGAGGATATTCATATTCCTATTTTTTAATCTATAATTTACCGACAACATTATTTGGGGGGTTAACATGCCTGCATTCCAAGCTGGAAACGGGAGTTTGCTCCTCCCTTAAAGAACCCCCATGAACAGACTTGTCATGTTGGCAGTGTACACTTATATTGCAAAAGTAAAATGCAGTATAACATCTCATAAAACTTTATAGCAACATGTGAAAGATACTTTATAATTATAGGAGTGTGTTCATGGAATTAAAGGCACTTTCCAAGGGGTCTACACTCTAAAGAATTGTAGGGGACACACTCTTTATGTAACACAAATGATTTAATGCTGAAGGTAAAAACCTTTATATAAACACCAAGCACAGATTGTTCATATATTTTTTCTAAATTTAATGGTAATGTAAGCCACTATTGAGAATGCGTATCTTTTTCAATGATAAATATACTAATTTCCCATTATATTTAATTACACTGACAAACAACATTTTTCTTTCTTATATAAGAATAAGTGTTCTTAGGTCAGTTTCTTGCGCTGATTTCAAATTTGAAATCCGTTTATCTCTATCACGTCGGGTTCTTAAGATATTTGTGAATAAATATATTTTTGGGAAACCGTTATTTGCTCCGTTTCATTTTTACTATATAACTTTTTAAAAATTAATAAAATGCAAAATAATTCTACTTTTTATACTGCTAAAAGATGCATGACATATGTTACGTTATATTTCAAATAGTTACTGTATTTTGAAATAATTCTGAGTGAAATATGGCTTCTAGAAGTTGTAGAAATTCGGCTGATCTGTTCTGTTACGTGTGCGGATATTTTACCGATCGTGTTCACCAGAAAAACTTTACACCATTGCTAAAGAAAGCATATGAACTTTATTTCGATTCGAAAGTTGATGATGCAAATAAATCTTGGAAGCCAAATGCAGTTTGTTCGACTTGTGCAAATACATTGGCAGGTTGGTTACGAAAATCGCCGAAGCATAAGTCGATGCCTTTTGGAGTGCCAGTAATATGGCGTGAACCGACAAATCACGCTACTGATTGTTACTTCTGCTTGACAAATATCCATGGTTTCACTTTTAAAACTAGAAAGTCTGTGGTTTATCCAAATATTGAATCGGTTTCGAAACCAGTGCCTCATGATCCAATCACGTGTCCGATCCCAGTTCCACCAGAACAATATCCGTTGGACGTGAATGAACCATCAGAAAGTGATAGTTTACCTGCTTTAGAAACTAATTCTGACTCGGATTATATACCGGTGAATGATGGTGTTCACTTAATTAACCATTCAGAACTTTCAGATCTAATACGTGATCTCGCTCTCACCAAAGGACAAGCGGAATTACTCGGTTCGCGACTCAAAGAATGGAATCTTTTAGCGCCCAATACTCCGATATCTAAATTTCGTCATAGACACAGAGAACTTGTTCAATACTTTGAGATGGATGATGACATTTGCTATTGCAAAGATGTAAAAGGTCTAATGGTGCACCTCGGTCATGAGCACATAGTCAACGAATGGCGACTTTTCATCGACTCTTCCAAGACTAGTCTAAAAGCCGTGTTATTGCATAATGGAAATTTATTTTCATCAATTCCAGTCGCCTACTCTGTTCATATGAAAGAAACTTATGACAATATGGCTATACTTTTGGCAAAAATAAAGTACAATGACTACCAATGGCGGATTTGTGGAGACCTAAAGGTCATTGCAATTCTCACGGGCATGCAGACTGGGTATACTAAATTTTGTTGCTTCCTATGTGAATGGGACAGCCGCAACAGACAGGAACATTATGCAAGAAAGGTGTGGCCTATCAGGGATCGTATGCAGCTCGGGCATAAAAATGTAATACACGAGCCATTAGTTAACAAAGACAGCATCATTTTACCACCGTTACATATAAAGTTGGGGCTCATGAAGAATTTCGTAAAAGCGTTAGATAAAACGAGCAAAGCTTTCACTTATCTTCGAGAAAAGTTTCCGCAAGTTAGCGATGCAAAGATAAAGGAAGGTATCTTTGTAGGACCTCAGATTAGGAAAGTTATTGCAGACAAACAATTCGAGAACTTGTTACATGGTAGTGAACTTCGCGCATGGATGGCATTCAAATCGATCGTCGATAACTTTCTGGGAAATCACAAATCTGTCGACTATGTGCATATTGTTAAGCAGTGCATAGATGCATACAGAATTATGGGCTGTAACATGTCCCTCAAAATCCATTTGCTCGATTCGCATCTTGACTTTTTCCCTGACAACCTTGGCGAAGTCAGCGATGAACATGGAGAACGATTCCATCAAGATATCGCCGTAATGGAGTCACGTTATCAAGGACGGTGGAGTGTGACCATGCTTGCCGATTATTGTTGGATGCTTCATCGCGATGTACCACATGCCATTCACCGACGAAAGTCGACTGCAAAGAAATTCAAGCCTACATAACTGTTATACTTCTTGTACAAATGATGTTGTAATACTGTATGCGTTGTTAAAAAACTTCAATTGCGTATTTCTAGAGATCCCGACCTGATAGAGAAAAACGGTTTGCAGATTTAAAAACAGCGCATTAAAATTGACCAGAAAAACATAAAAATGTTAGAGAAAGAAAAAAAAAATTTTTTTTTGTTAGTCAGTGTTATCAGCCGTATAAATTCAATAAACCTATTAACAAAAGCAAAAATATCTGGTGACCAAGGTATTGAGTCACGTGTCAGAATAGAAAAAAAATTTGCAGCTCATGTTAAACTGATAAGCAGTTTTGTTTTTTCTCGTTGTTGTCAGAACACATAACAAAATATAGTGTTTCATACCGGACAAATGTCATGCGTGCATCTTTTACTTGCTAATTTGCTCCCAGAATTTGCGCAATGAGCTAGGAATAAATTGCTCAAGAAATGAGATATCTATGCCAATATTCAATTGAAGACCAACTGTACCATTTGACATGTTGGGCCGAACAGTAAACTTTAACTGACCTAAATTTAATGACAGGTTTTTGTATGCTAAGGCATAAAGGGAATTAAAAATTCCACCAAATCCAGAGTGCTGATTCCTGGTCTTCCTGGTCTGTTGTGATTCTGTCTTCTGTCCTGTGACCTTTGGCATGTGTGACTTCTGTGTTTTACTGATCTTGGCCGTTTCTGATTTACAAAAATGATGACATTCAGAAGCAACATCAAGCAAAATACAAGAAAAAATTTGATAAGCGGTTTCTTTATTTTTTGGGAATGCTATTTGAATGAACTTTTTAATGTGTATAAGTACAGGCAACATATATGTTTACAAAGACCACAAAATGTTAAATGAGATGCCTATGAAAAGCTGCTAATATCATCTAGGAAACAGAATGAGCAACGAAGAAATCAGGAAGATGGTGTGCACAACACCATACATCAACTACACAGGGAGACCAAAAATAAAATGACTGGGCACCTCTTTAGAATGTTGTCAATCAGCCAGCATCACAAATCTACAGAAGATCTGGCTTCAGATCAGTGTATCAGGAGGACGAACAAACAGTATTACTGACGTCCTGAAGAAACATGTTCTAGCCAAAATAACATGCCTTACCGAAGAACAGAACCTTCATCTTTACATGATGCTTGATCAATCAATTAATCTATACCCTTTAGCTCCCCAAGGAGCATAAGACTTCAACAAACACATGCAAAGTCCTCCTGTCACGTGATTAGCTCAAGTTCTTTCCACATCTTTCTCATCTTTTTCACTTCTGTCTCAAGTTCTTTTCTCCATGCATTTTTTGGTCTACCTCTATCCCTCTTACCTGGGGGATGCCAGAAAAAGGATTGCCTCAACAGCTGTCATCAATGCGTGTATTATTCATCGCCAGCACCGTCTTCTCTTTTTTTAAGCATAAAAATTAACAAACAATATGGACAGGATTCTTGATGGTAGAAGCAAAACAAAACAGTGAAGCCAAGAACATAATGAAATCAAGTCAAACACAAAAATCACAATCAACTCAAATGTCAAGGTCGTCTTACTGTATGGCTCTGAAAATTCATCATCATCATCACCCTTTAGCTCCCCATGGAGCATAGGTCTTCAACAAACTTGAGCCAAGTCTTCCTGTCCCGTGCCATCAGCTCAAGATCTTTTCATGTCTTCTTTAAGTCCTTCATTTCTGTCTCCAGTTCTCTTCTCCGTGTGTTCCTTGATCTCCCTCTACCTCTCTTACCCTGGAGACTCCACAGCAAGGACTGCCAGGTAATGTTATCAACAGGTTTCTTCAATGTGTGTTCTATCCATCTCCAGCATCTTCTTCTCGTCTCTTTTTCCATTGGCTCTTATCTAGTTCTTGTCATCAGTTCCACATTAGTGATCTTGTCATACGACTTCAATCATTCCATTCTAAGCAAGCACCTATTTATGAAAGCCTGTTGCTTTTTGGTTGTTGTTTTTGTTGCTTCTTCATGTTTCTGAAGCTTTTGTGGTTTTTGCTCTGAAAAAATGCAGAACAACATAGACAGTTACAGACTGATATAAATGAGTGATTTGGCAGAATAGGAGGACTGAAATGGTATTAAGGCCACCAATGTGAAACTGATGGAAAGAACCAGACAAATAACGGTGGAACAGGAAATAAGGAGAAGATGCTGGCTTCAGATAGGATACACACTGAGGAATCAACTGATTGCAATACAAGGTAGTCCTTGTTTTGGGATTCCCAGGGTAAAAGAAACAGAGGGATAACTAAAAACACATGGAGCAAGGAATTTGAGACAGGCATGAAAGTAGACAAAAAGACCTTAAATGGATGGCATAAATCAGGATGGCTTGGAGTGAATTTGTTGAAGGCATGTGCTCAACACACAAATGAAGGGTAATGAATGGACAAAAGAAAAGATGTTATTTTTTGTTGCTGTTAACACTCTGAGGGGGTCGGAGTGGCTAAGAGGTATGGCGTCCGCCTCTAATTCAAAAGGTTCGCTCCCAGTACATGGAATATAATTGGTGGAAATTTTTTTCAGAACTGATGGTTCCTTATAATTTCATGCTCCCCCTGACCTCCAGGATAGTGAGATCGGACGCCTAGCCTTCTCGCATAAGAGCGAAAAAAATAGAAAGTCCCGTGTGCAAGTTGCGCACATTAAAAAATCCGGCAGCAGTTGGAAATCATAAAGAGTAGGCCATAGGAACCCCTAAAGACGTCTAGTTGCATCCTAGGGTTCCATGGCACCCCGGTTGAGAAAACCTGCTCTAAACTATGTGATTTCCAAACCTTTTGTGTTCAGGCTTTTCTTTTGATATTTTAGTGAGCTCCACATTGCCATCCACCACTTTTGATATTTTAGCGAGTCCCACATCTCCCAGCTTTAATATTTTAGCCCCCCCCCACCACGTGCTGTATTCTTCTATACTTACTTACTTAGTCGTTCCCCTTCTACCGTGAGGTATTTTTCTATACAAGACACTTTAAATAAAAATATTACGTTATTTGTTCAATGTACTTTACCATGTTTTTGCTCACCTCTGCTTTCAGCATTTTGGGCATCAACAAATGACAGTCCAGACATTAAATCATTTTCACTGGCTTTCTGCTTGGTTTCATCTGTGTGCAGGTCCGTTGTCCCTCTTACACACATAAGCAAGAATGTCTGAAAGAAAAAAATAACTATGATAATTCAGCCTATCCAGAGATAAATAAACATCTCAACTTTTATGCTTTTTCTTGTCTGAAGTTTGTGTTTTGTTTTGTGTCCTATTTGTGTCTTTTTGATGCAGCCATCTTATACGTCACTTCCCCTTCTGCTTATCGAGTAGACTATGACAGCCATTTTATGCTTCTACTGATCTTGTAGCAGTATTTCATATACCTGTTTTGTTATTTCATTTTCTCCTTTTTATTTTTGTTGACTGTTGAATTTTCTTGTATTGATATTTCTTTTCTTTCTGGTTTTGTATTTTTACTTGCTTTATTCTTGTTCTTGTTCTGCGCATCACCTGTGTGTTGTTTACTTTTTCATCTGTTTTTATCTCTATTCTTAGCTGTATTTCTTATCCTGTTACATGTTTGCAGTGTCTAAAGTATTTTTCTTTGACTTGTCATCTTCTTCATACACTTTCAGACGTCCACTTGAATGTTTTCAAAGAAAGCAGTAGTCAGTTTAAGGCTATTTGAATCTCCGTAGAGCTTTTCCACAAATGATACTGGTGTCGGCCATATGCGCTTTCTCTGTTCATCATATGTTGGGCTTTGACTTGTCTAATTTCTTGTCTTCGTCATCTGTTGTAACTGGCTGACGAAGAGTGAACCCCAAATCATCCAGTGTTTCCTGTGTACAGTTAATATGTAACGTTAATTTTGTACTGTTGATTCCATACCATTTTCTTTTTTAATTTATATATTTATTCTCAACTCGTACATAGTTGCATTCTTATAAAAACAGTAAAATCATCCGTCCAGAGGAAAATTTATTTAAATAAATAGGATGAAGTAAAACTGGATGTCTGCCATCAATGGTACCTATACCTTGTAGCGGTATGACAGCTTGTGTACCCTGACAATCCCCAGAGCTATGCCAGTGGGAGATTTACTCCTGGTAGGTTCAACCAAGCTGGACTGGTCTGCGTGGGTAGGGGTCAGACAAAAGCTGGTACTCTGGTCCTCCAGGTTGGGGGTTTCAGCACAGGGCCGACACCCCTGTCTATGTAAAAAAATCGCACGTTACGGAAACAACAATAAATGGAAAAACTTTGCTGCGGGGCGGACATCCGGAGTCTCAGGCTCATATGACTGACAGTGGTGAAAGCCGAAAGGAAGCCACTGGCATGAAAATGGATGCCCCGACCGCAAAACACAAAACCAGAATTGGTTTTTGGAACGTCAGAACTGTGAATGAGGCTGGAAAGCTGAGACAAATCACGGCAGAGATGAGGAACTACAAGATACATATCCTGGGGGTGAGCGAGAGCAGATGGACAGGTAGGGGGAGAATAAAAACAGCTACAGGGGAGGCAGTGCTTTATTCTGGCGGAGGGGATGGTCAGCACAATGAGGGTGTGGCCATTGTCCTGAGGAAGGGAGTGGAAGGGTCTTTGCTGGAATGGAGGCCCATCGGCAACAGACTGATGAGAGCAGGACTGAGAGAGAGGTTCACCGGCGCCACAATTATACAATGCTGTGCACCAACGGAAACAGCGGTGAAGAGATCGGGGACGGGTTCTGTCAACAGGTACAGAAAGAAATGGAAACTACACCCAGGTACGATCTCATTATAGTGGTGGGAGACCTAAATGCGAAAGTGGGAGCACATGATAATTATAACGAGGGAGTGGTGGGGAGATGCGGCTAGGGTGCAGCAGATGAGAATGGGGACAAGTTGATAAGCTTCTGCGGTATTGGCAGCCTGGTCATTGGAGGAACACTTTTTCCACACAAGGAGGTGCACAAGTTAACATGGGAGTCGCCGGGCGGACGGGACTGAGACCAGATGGATCACATAGTGATCGATGGCGGATGGAGACATGCACTGCAGGACGTGAGGGTGGGGGGAGGCGCGGATGTGGGAAGTGATCATCACCTAGTGGTGGCGGGACTGGGGGTGAAACTCAGAGCTGCTGGACCAGTTGCAGTCAAACAGAAAAGATACAACATCACGAAACTGAAGGATCCCCTCGCCGGAGGGGCTTTCGTGGTCGACGTGAAGAGAAGATGTGGGATTGTAGGGGGCACGGAAAGAGCGGAGACCGATGGTGTTGACCGGAGATTCAACGCCGTCTCAGCAGTGTACAGGTAGGGCAGCGGGTCGTGCTTGGGATTCCAGGAGGGAAGGAGCCAAGACTGGATGGCACCAGATGCGCTAGACACCATGGCGAAGAGAGGGGAGGTGAGGGGAGGGAGGGCAGAGGCTGGGTCTCCCAGATTGGAGGCAATGTGTGGTGAACGGTGCAGTCAGCTGGACAGGGAAGTTTGACGTCAGGCCCGTGCTGGCAGGGGGACCATTTCTGGATGACCTTGCGGGATAGGCAGAGGAGGCGGCGCTGGGAGATGGACAGGGCACGGTGTGCAAGGTGACTAGGGTCGTCGGTGGAAGGCGAAGTGCAGACAGTGTTACATTGGTGAGAGATGGGCACGGGGATCTCATCGCGACAGTAGAGGGATGGGAGGCGGGGTGGGCAGGGCATTTCGGAGAGGCTCTGGATAGGGGATCACCGGGGACACAGTTGGGTGTTCCTGGGGCTGAGGATGATCTAGATGTTAATACAGACATCCCGCAGAGAGAGGAGGTCATCACGGCAGTCGGGGGGTTGGGGAATGGAGGGGCTCCTGGTCATGATAATTTAAATGCAGAGCTGTTTGGGACGGACCCAGGGCTGGCGGCAGAGCTATTGGAGCCACTGTTTGCACGGGTCTGGAAGGCAGGAACGGCGCCAGCAGGGTGGAGAAGGGGAATGGTTGTCAGACTGCCTGGGGGGGGGGGGGGGGAGCTTTTGCGGACTGCAGTGGTTGGAGAGGAGTGGCTCTTCTCTCGGTTCCCGGCGGAATACTGGGCGGGATAGTTGTACGGAGGATCTCAGGGGCAGTGGACCGTGGGCTGGGGAGAGGGGCGGGCAGGATTTGGAGAGAGCGGAGGATGTGTGGATCATGTATTTACCCTCGGGAGCATTATGGAGCAGTGCTCGGGGTGGCGGGGACAGTTGTACATTGATTTCGTTGGTTTTGAGGGGGCTTTTGACGGTGTGCATAGGGACAGTTTGTGGAAGGTGCTGAGGGCTTGTGGGGTTCCGGGCTGCATGGTGTCAGTCGTGGAAAGCCTTTGTGCCGGCTTTGCATGCAGCGTTGGGCAGAGCAGCCTGGCCTTTGGGGTTGGGACAGGAGTATGACAGGGATGCCCCTTGTCGGCCACTCTATTTTTGACAGTCGTGGACTTGGTGATGCGCCGGGCGGCAGAGGGCAGTCCAGGAGGAGTGGGATGGACTGCATTTTCTGCTGTGGAAGATCTGGGGTGTGCAGATGACATTGCACTGCTGGCGCATTCGCGTCGGCACATCCAGGGGGAAACGGATGGACTTAATGGGTATAGCAGGCGGGTGGGCTTGGGCATCGGCCTAGGGAAGACAGAGGTCATGGCGCTCGGTGTGAGCAACCCTGGGCCCATGTCGGTAGGGAATTGGCAGCTGGGGCAGACAGATGCCTTCGCATGCCTGGGATACATGGTGACGCCGGACGGCGGGGCAGGCGAAGACATCAACGGCGGAGTGAACGGGGCAAGAGCAGCCTTGTTTGGTCTGGACAACATCTGGGGGTCCTCTCGGTGCAGCACAAGCACAGAATTGGGATTATATCGATGCTGTGTGCTTTTTTGTGCTTCTCTGTGGTGTGGAGAGCTGGAGAGTTGCAGAGAAGGAGATGTCGAAATTGTCCTCTTTTCACACAACATGCCTTGGAAAAATTCTCCGAATCTTTTGGCCGAATATCATCGCCAGCCAAGGTCTGCTTGCTCGGAGCAAGCAAGAGGACATGCACACCATCATTGCTGGCGGGCGCTGGGTTGGCCATGTCCTCGGGGGAGACCCCGGTGCCATCACGGGGGCAGCTAAGCTATGGACCCCTGGGGGAAGGCGAGGGAGAGGCCGACCGAGGACAGCTTGGCGGAGGGCTGTGGAGGCTGGGATGCAGGGGGTGAACCAGAGTTGGGGCACTGTGCAAGGGATGGCCGCCGGCCGAGCAAGGTGGAATCAATTTGTTGTTGCCCTACAAGACGCCACCACGCGTAATGGCCACTGACTGCTTTGACGGTCGGCGGCTAAGGATCAAAGAGAAGAAGAAAACTGAATGTGCAGAAACAAAATGTACCAGTTCATTTGTTACCCTTAAGGTCTACACAGAGTCTTCAACAAATTCATGCCAAACTTTTCTGTCCTGCACTACAAGTTCAAGGTCTTTCATGTGTCTCTGCCTCCCATCTCCATGTGTTTTTCAGTCTCTATTCTTCTTACCCTGGGGATTCCAGAATTAAAACTGCCTTGTAATGACATCAGCTGGTGTCTTAAATGGGTGTCCTATCCACACGAAAAAAATGAAATGTGGAATTCATCATTAAGGACAACTTACATAATTTTATGAGCTAAGAACTGGTATGGAGTGTGGCAGGGAGACATGCTGCCACCATTTATCTTCTTACTGGCAATAGTCTGGATCGTGAAAACTTCAACCAGCAAAAATATCATTCAGCAGAGCAGATTCTAAAAAAACAGCTCAAGTGATCTAGATTTTACAGCTGATGTGACTCTTATATCCCAGAACCTGATACAAGACAAAATGTGAATACTTGAAGACAGATCACAGCAAAAGGGTCTGATAATAAACAAAGAGAAGACAAAGGTTTTGAGAATAGATAAGGTAAATAATAGCCAGATTACACTTGGAGAAATACATATTACAAGATATAATTACATGAAAATGTTACCTTTATTACATCAATATCCCGATCCAACAGCACAATGTAGACAGTGTCCAATGAAGTGTTGGGGTACTGGCAGTTATGCATGGCAACTGCTTCTATCAGGCATATAGCTACTTTGTCAGATGGATAACCCTGACCAACACCCAAGGCAGGAAATGCTACAGTCTTAAGATTCTTAACTGCAGCTAGCTCAAGGCACTCCAGAATGCTCTGCTGTAGAATCTAACAGGAAAAATATTTTAAGAACAGTGTCCACATGCAATTTTTCAAGAAAACTTAAAAATTATTTCTAACATTGCATGTAAAAAAATGCAGTATGTACAAATAATTTCAAAATTCTTAGGCTATGTAGTTATTGTTGTATCAGAATCTACATCACTGCATTCAGGGGAAACCCACAGGTGCTCAGTCTCCTTCAGCAAATTTAGAAGAATATGAATGCTAAATGTTCCTGTAACGTGCTGGTTGTATCCTCTCATACGTCCATCCCTGCAAGTCTTATGTTTGATGCCAAATTCCAGCCAATCGTAGCCTTGCAGTGTCGTTCTCTAACAGACAGAATTATCTTTAGTATTTCTCTCTTATCCATATCCAATCTCCCCAGTACAGGTGCTTTCGAAGCTAATCTGTCAGCTCTTTTATTGCCGCTCACCCCTGCATGATCAGGTCAGTGGATTCAAACCAGTTCCTGAAGATTTGAGGCTTCAATGGATGTTTCCCATTCATGCCGGAGCCATCCATTTTGGAGTTTTTGAAGCATGGGTTGAGAGTCTGACAAATAACTAGCCTAGTTGAGGGTGTTTCAGACAGCCACCTCAGTGCTGCAGTAGCTGCCTCTATCTCCATTTTTAAAGTGGAGGTTGTTGTAAGCTCTGCTTTCTTCAGCGACGACCTGGCCCTTTACTCTAGCCGAGATGTCCCATCCTGATTTCTCACCACAGAGAGTAGTGTAGTGTAATCATTCATCATCATCATTACTTCTCTGCTTCCTGAGGAGCATAGGCCTTCAAAATATTAATGCCAAGCCTTCCCTACCTGTGCCATTCATTCAAGGTGTTTCCAAATCTTTTTTTATTCCTTTCATGCCCGTCTCCAGTTCCCTTCTCCACAAGTTTTTCAGTCTCACTTTACATCTCTTACCCTGAAGATTCCAGAACAAAGGACTGGCTTGTAATTCTATCTATCAGTAGGTTTCCTCAATGTGTCTATCAGTAGGTTTTCTCAATGTGTCTATCAGTAGGTTTCCTCAATGTGTCTATCAGTAGGTTTTCTCAATGTGTCTATCAGTAGGTTTCCTCAATGTGTCTATCAGTAGGTTTTCTCAATTTGTCTATCAGTAGGTTTCCTCAATGTGTCTATCAGTAGGTTTCCTCAATGTGTCTATCAGTAGGTTTCCTCAATGTGTCTATCAGTAGGTTTTCTCAATGTGTCTATCAGTAGGTTTCCTCAATGTGTCTATCAGTAGGTTTCCTCAATGTGTCTATCA
This sequence comes from Oreohelix idahoensis, assembly GCA_024509875.1. Lineage (NCBI taxonomy): Eukaryota > Metazoa > Mollusca > Gastropoda > Stylommatophora > Oreohelicidae > Oreohelix > Oreohelix idahoensis. The sequence goes on from JAMPIV010013576.1 coordinate 25,679, forward strand.
GTAGGTTTTCTCAATGTGTCTATCAGTAGGTTTCCTCAATGTGTCTATCAGTAGGTTTCCTCAATGTGTCTATCAGTAGGTTTCCTCAATGTGTCTATCAGTAGGTTTCCTCAATGTGTCTATCAGTAGGTTTCCTCAATGTGTCTATCAGTAGGTTTCCTCAATGTGTCTATCAGTAGGTTTCCTCAATGTGTCTATCAGTAGGTTTCCTCAATGTGTTTCCTATCAAACAACAGCATATTCTCACCTCATGTCCCACTGGCACTTGTCTGGTTCTTATCAAGCAGCTTGGAAAGAAGCAGTATTTGCTCTTGTGAAAGATATGTTGCTCTGGCCAAAGTCACATTTTGTTTCCTCAAGACTACATTAAGATGGTCGAATCGCTTCCTCGTGGGCATCCACTTGGCTGGTCAAGGTCTGTGATTGTAGCTAATTCCTTTTTTTTAATGAGGTGTCTGTAAGATTTTATTTTCTGTGTAGCTGGTGCAGGGCGTTGTTTCACCATCTTCCTAATCTCTTTGTTTCTTATGCTGACAAGTGCAGCTTTTTAAGAATCTTACTTCACATATTGTAATTTTATTTCCACTTCTTACTGTATATACTCGAGTATAAGTCAACCCAATTATAAATCAACACCTAGACTTTAGAACTTAAAAACCATCAAAAGTTAAAGACCCAATTATAAGTCTAATGAGTTTTTCGCCGATTCCGAATTCCCGCATTGCACTGGTATTTCCTTTGCTTTCTGCAAATTTTGTTCACTCTCAGCTTAATCTTTTTCTGTTTAATATGCTTGATATCACCCCATTAATATGTAAAATGAATGTGAAAATAAATGAATTCAGTATTAAAGATGAGAGAGAGGAAGGGCAGAATGTCAGGTGGCCTGCCTGCCCAATTCTCAACCCTTTGAAAATAAAGTTTGTTCGTTCACCTGGAACGTCATTATTACTATTATCGTTCATTGCTAAGTAGCAAAGAGATCTCGGAATTTAGCAAAACCTGAGTTAAAATAGATTTCTATTACATTAAAATGCTTCGGTTTTTCTAAATTCTTTTTAAGAGGCGATCGATATTATGATTTTTTGCGGGCGATCGAATATTTGCTTTGGGATTTGAAAAGTGATTTGTTATTTGATCTGGACGCTAAGTAGCAATGAGATATCTGTATTTAGTGAGACCTGAGTAATATACACATTTCCGGTAGGCCTACATTAAAATGTGTCCGTATCTAAGAATTTTTATTTTAGAAGTGATCGATGTTATGATTTTTTTAAAGCCAAGGCTTTGCAGGTGGTCGAATATTTGCTTTGGGATTTGAGAAGTGACTTATTACTTGATCAAGATTCTAACTGTGCGGCCGAATCATATGTGGATAATGAATAAGGGTTCGATTTAGACTCTGACAGTGAGGAAATTGAATCTAGTGAAAGAAGTAATGGTATTGCAGACAGTTGAAATTTGTGACTTAATAGGCGTTCAAACATGTATTACTTAAGATATTTTGATAAAAACATTTAATGAAGCAGCAAGTTTATATCTGAAGGATACCAGTGTGCGGCGCTAAGAGCAGGGTGCAACACTGACCGGTTTCATAAATCTTTTTTTTTTTTACTCGAATATAACTCGAGGATACGTTCTTTCAGGCCCAAAAAGGGAAAACATTTGTTGACTTATGAGTATATTCAAATAGGGGGTGTTGGGAAGTCAGGTATTGGTAGTACCTCTGGTGAAGGAGCTGTCATGCCCTTTTTAGGGCAGCTCAGCCACCTTTGGTCCAAACCTGGCATCCAGCTCTCACCTGTGGCTCCTCGTAGCTGTCAGCATGCGACAGCGGCCACCCCCGGACAACGGCTTTGACAGGCCGGCTAAACTAGGTGAGGGTAGCCGAATGGTTATAAACCTTCGGTGAGTTAGGGTCTGCCTACCCATGCATGCGAAGACTGGATTCGATAGACTGCGCGGAAGAAACCACCTGTTGGTTCAACGGGCATGACGGCGATTACCAGCAACGCGCTGTGGAGCATAAGGAGCACGGCGAGGCACGTAGAAAGCCCTGGTCATCCACTGCACCTGACTTCATCTCCAGTCGTCTTGACTTGTCTTGCCACTGGATTGAGATGGACCCAGGCGAGAGAGTGAGGTCGACGAATTGCGCAACTCTTCCTCACTTTAATCCAAATCACCGCGCAAGTCACTCTTTCATCTCACACTGTCCAAGATCTTTCCAGGCCCGCATCGGGCTCTTCAGTCACCTTCGTACCCATAGACTAACCTAACATATTCTTAAATAATTGGATGAACAGAGTGGTCTTCATCACCCGTGATGGACGAACAACCATATTCAAATAAGGAGAGGAACCCCGAGGCATGTAAACAGTAAATAAATAAACAAACATTGTCTAGTCTTCTACTTCTTTAATTCTCACTGAGTGCCTGATAACATACCTTTGTGTGTTGTTTGTTTATTTATTCGAGTATATTCAGTAGATTAGGATTATATCTGATACTAGTAGCAAAGAGTTGGTATGAATACGCTTTTATTAGCCGTTTTCTTGCCTTCTTGGATATTTGTTGATGCCAGAACAGTGGAGTCAGTTGGCTTTTTTATGTCTACTATTTCTTTGTCAATTTTACCATCCTCTAGGAACATATTTCATAGGAACTTGAACCCTATAACTTGTTTTATCAAGGTACTGCTGACATGGATGTTGAGATGGGATTTCTGCTGACCTTCACTGCTTCAGTTTCAGGGTACTAGCTTAATACTATCTCTCACATGTACTCAGTGTATCTATGTGCTCTTGGAGTCTTTTAATATCTGTGTGTAGAAGACTTTGTTCATATCCAAAAATTATTTGCTTATCAATTCCATTCTCCAATTCAGCACAATTTTGACAATGTTTTCTGAGGTGTTTGGTTCCCACATGGAATGCCTTTCACCTCTCAAATCATTGCCTTTTTTTCAGCTGTAAATTTTTTTACTTTATTAACAAGATCATTTCTCCAGCATTTTACCTTTTCATTTCCTGGTATGTAAGTGCAAAGACAGATAAAAATCAACTCTTTAAAGTTTTTTAATCTTCCTGGTGACACTTCTTCAACTTGACCCACCTCTAGATCCTTCCCTGGTTGTCTCTGTTTATATTTCAAGAAAAAAATGATAAAAAACTTGTTAATAACATAGGTACAGGATTACATAAGTCAAGATAAGCGAGACAACAAACACATTTTTAAGTCAAGAAGAGCGAGACAACAAACATATTTTCAAGTCAAGAAGAGCAAGACAAGATAGTAATGTCCATATAAACACCAAATTTAAAAGTGATAATCATTAAGTATTGTGTGTGCTCTTCACTCTTTATAGCACAGAAATATGGAAAACAAACAACACTGAAATAAAGAAATGAACCCTGTAATAAAGAAATGAACCCTGTAATACCTAAGATATGCAATAATATTTACTGTCTGTTTCTTACTTACTTTACAATTGCCTCCCACCATTGCTGTGAAGCATAGTGGGGAGCTGAAGTTTGCGTCCTAAAGCCACATGTGTTGTCTTGGCTGCTGTTAGCCCGCGTTGTTGTAAGAAGTCTGTGATGTTGTCTATCCATCTGCCTCTTGGCCTTCACTGTGCTCTCAAACCTGGTCTTCTCTACTGTTGTAGGTGCATCGTGGTAGTTTATCAGGCTCCATTCTCATGAAATGGCCAAATCACTTCATTTTCTATCTCTCTGTATCATGCATGAAGGCATATCTGGTGTCATCCTTACATGATCACCAGCTATGCACAATGCTACAATATACATATGTGGAAGTGAACCTCAGTCTCTGAGGCTAATTACACCCTCATTGATTCTTGAAATCATCCACACACTTCCAGGGATTCCCCTTGTGGTGAAATTAGTTGAGAACCCAGCATTGCACACTAAGCTTGGAGAAGTCACTTGAGCCCCTAGACGTGACTCTTTGGCTTTGAACTGGATGACTGCATGCAGGAGGATCTCACTATGGACCCAATGATAGGCAGGGGAAGCTGAGAAGTGGCTCTGTGCAGGACATGGCAATTCCTTGGGAGAGTCCAGATCCAGAGCTCATTATTTTAGCTCTGCATAGTTGGAAAGCTCCCTTGGATGGTGGGGAATGCACATTATGCCATGTGCTTCTTATTCCTATCTTGAGACCAGCTGAAGAAACTGGAGCTCATGACTTCAACTCAACATATTTCAGAATGGCAGAAAAGCCACAGGAAAAGCCTAGATCTACAGTGTAGATAATACCAAGGATTCTTCAACTTGGTATTGGCTGCAAAAGAGTGAGAAGCTCAGCAGCCCTAGTTAAACAATAACGGCAACTATCTCTCTGTATGCTTGATGCAGGATGTAGTCATACAATTCTACTTATGTCATCATTTCTCATTCTGTCTCTCCTGGTAATATTAATGGCTTTTCTTAAACATCTCATCTTACAGGATGTGATTTTCCTCTCATGCGCTTGACACTGATAGCAAAGAGTTGGTAAGAATATACTATTTATCAGCTGTTATTTAGTTTCCATACTGTTGTTATGATGTTTGAGTAGTTGTGACAGTCGATAGTCACTGCACTGGCTTTTTGACATCTTGCATCAATCCCTCTGTCAAGTTTTCCATTTTCAGTAATAAATGCTTCCTTTGTATTTGAACTCTGAGACCTGATGTTGTTGACATATATGTTTATTTCTGCTTTCATGAAATCCAGAATGGGGTATGTATCATGAAAACAGATTTTTTTTAAAAAGTGATCTTGGGAAATAAAAAAGAAATTATAAATAATGAAAGCAATAAAAATTTAGCAAAGACAATATTTTGACCATTTAAACTGATGTAACAATTTATACTCAAAATTATAATGTGAAGAACAGGTTAAAGACAAACATTCAATGAGAAGACGGAAAATCAATGGAAATGGAAAACAAACAGAAATGCCTGGCAAATAACCAATGTACTACAAAGCAAGGATAATAAAATGGAAATCCATTTCAACCAACATTCAATTTTGAGATAGCACTGTGACCTTAATTAAAGACTTAAGTCATCATCAGCATTAAGTACCATGTCTGGTGGCATAGGCATCATGTCTGTCCACAACTTCCTGTCTCTAGTACACTATTCATCAATTCTATTGTTGACTTCTTTCTACGCCATGATGTCAAACTGTCCAGTATTTTCCTCTTTGTCTTCCTCTCTCTCTTGTTCCTTTAAAAAGCATTACACTACTGGGTTTAAACCCAGTAAGTTTGCCTAGAGAAGCAAGTTCTCTAACCATTTTGCCGCTCAATGCTGCTATATTAAGTATGGAATAAAAATAAAGATTATTGGTAATGATTACTAAGAGGGGTGAACACATTAGTTTAATTGTTACTATACAGGTCACACATGCTGGAGTCTGACCTTGTAAAGTTCATCTTGAATGTTTTTCCCACCATATCTAAGAATATGATTAGCAAGGGGGCCCATTGTCATGTCCTTGCTACGGTGAATGGAGCTCACACAGACATCAGCCTGAAAAACCATGTGGAATTTAATTTAATTTATGCATTTCAAATCTGACTAGAATGTTCACGGCAGTGATCCCAACTAGACTGTAACCACACATTTCATGTTATTTTATGGTATTCCAAGTATTAATTAATAAAAATCATACAAATGAATACAAAACAGAGGCAATGAAGATCAGCAAAACCACAAATCCACTCTAGACATCAATGTCAAAATACCTTGCTGTAACCATGCAAAAATTCAGTCATGTTCATGGACGATTATAAAATGTATTCAGAAACAAAACAATATGGTGCTCATGCATTCATATACATATTTACATTCATTAGCCTTCAGTTTCCCATGGAGCACAGGCTTGCAATAAACGTCTGCCAATTTCACATGTCACGTGCTATTAGCTCAAGGTCTTTCCATATCTTACTCATCATTTTCACTTCTGTCTCAAATTCTCTTTTACATGTGTTTTCCAGCATGGCCAGACAGTTGGCTGATGGACATTTCACCAATGGACATTTCCCTGAAAGACATTTGGCCGAACGGGCATTAAGCCGAAAGACATTTGGCCAAATGGACATTACAAGTGTGTTGTCCGTGGAAGGCCTTGTGTGATTTTGTCAAGTATGTTCCATAGCCTGATTTCAAATGTTGGTCTTTGTCGTCTTCCTAAACGTACAACACCAATCCATGTCGCTTCAAAGTAGCCAATAAACTCTGACAGAAGTTCATCAGTTTCATCATTTAGTGTTGAGACTAATTCATTGAAGCTATCAGCAATGTTATTGACTGGTACAATTGCTAAAGCTTGAATGGACTTCAACCACGAGTGCATTCGGATAAATGTTCGTTTGGCCAAATGTCTTTCAGTGAAATGTCCGTTCGGTGAAATATCCAGCGGCCAAGTGACCAGGAGCCATTTTCCGGTCTACCTCTGCTTCTCTTACCCTGGGGAATCCAAAACAAGGACTGTCTGGTAATGCTATCAACATGATTCCTCAATGTGTGCCCTATCCATCACCAGCATTTTCTTCTTATCTCTTGTTCCACAGGCATTTGCCTGGGTCTTGTCAACAGTTCCCCAGACTGGTGACCTTGCAGCGCGAATTTCAGTCCTTCTATTCTACATAAACACCTATTTCTGATAGTCTGAAACTTCTTGGTTGTCGTTTTTGTTGTTTTCCATGTTTCACAGCCATCCTATAGGACTGGCTTGACATCTGAGTTGAAGAACGTTGAACAGATGGCACAAGAGAGGAAGGCTTGGCATGAATTTGTTGAAGACCTATCTCCACAGGGAGCTGCAGGATGATGAATGATGCATGAATATAAAACATGTAAGGTGCTTTAAGTATGGCTGAATCATGAAGCATACCGGCACTGAGACAATATCACCACGTTGGAGCTCAAGGCGTATAGGGCACATGTTAATAAGGACTGCGTTGTATTCTGGAATATCAAGGAAACAATCTCACTTAAATATTAAAAGCATCTAATGTCTTAACTAGCTATCTCATTCAATGAAGAAAAAAAAACATGCATTCATAGTGGCCTGTTGTGAACATTATGTTGTGGTAGTTTTGGCCTCCTCATCTAACATACTTCTACAGGTTTTCTTTGGCTTCCTCACTTTTCTCTTCCCTATGGGTTCCAGTCACAGACACATTTGGTTTAACTTGTTGGTTGTTTCTTGAAGGATTCTTCTATCCATTTCTACTTTCTCTCTAACTATTATTGCTTGATAATCTTTCATATGTTTGTCTTTATTATTATATCTGCCACTCTGGTGTAATGGTTACTACACTGCGCTGGCGATCTGGTGTTTCAGGTTCGAGCCCGGGCGAGGACTTATGAACGAGTGTCGTCGACTGGGACCTGGACTTGATTAATTCGAGCCCTGGTGAAGACATCTGAAGTAGTGTCGTCAACCAGGGACTGGCGGCTCCTGAGCCGACCCAGCTCTAATGGGTACCCTCCGAAGACGGCAAGTATCTGCCTGAATGGTGAGTGGACACCTGTCATTGTACAGGGAAAAAAAGGGATAATCGCGTAAAAATCAGTCTCAGGTTAGATATACTAATAGGAGATTCTTGCCTTGAGTAATAGCGGGCGTACGTTAAAAAAATATATATATATTAAAAAATATCTGACCATCAGATATGTAGGGTGCAGTGAAGTTTTCTGTTTGTTATAGTCTAAAGCTTAGACATGATGTTTTTATGACATTTCATGTTTCAAAACCACAGAGTAGGACTGATTTTACATTTGTGCTGAACAGCCTCCTGCTATTTTCCCAGAGAAGAGCTGCAGAAATTCATGCTGACTGGAGGGATTGGATCCTGATCTTCCTTAGTTTATCAGGGTGCTGACACTTTATTTTGTTCTTCCCTCTTTGTCAATGTTACTTTCTCAAATATGTGAAGCTGTGCACTTCTTCAATCATCTGCCCACTGATCTTTTGTAGGATCTTTGACTGCTCTTTCAAAATTATGAGTGTTGCTATCTTCCTCTTTGACATCCTGTTTTTTCCTCCCTGGTTCTTTATGGTAAGGTAAATGAAAATAGATCATGCTTTACTGGGAAAAATAATAAAGAACAGAAGAGAAAGAATGTGAGAGCTAAGTTAAATACATAACAAATAAACAAACGTTATATGGTCAATAAATAGAAGTAGCTGGTTCACTCAAGTAATTTGCAGTTTGAACAAAATGGCCATGCAAATGGCCACTCAATTCAAGAAAGATACATTATTTTGAGGAAGAAGAATGCACTGATCAATGTATTTTGACATTTCTTTAAACAAATATTACTACTGTACTGCAGAATCAACAAAATGAATCCCTAGAAAGATCTGATGACAAAATTGATTTCCCAGCTGAGTTTCTGAATCAGCATTGTCCATCTGGAATGCCTTAGCACTTACTGAAGCTAAAAATTGGCTCATTCATCATGCTGCTCAGAAACCTCGATGCAAATGAAGGTCTCTTGAATTGCACACGATTAGTTGTAAAGGCTCTACACAATAACATTTTTGCCGAAATCACCAATCTTTGCTAATGGTCAACTTTATGTAGTGCTCACAAGAGGAAGAAACCCACAGAACCTTGAAGTATATATTCAGGACACAAGCTACCAAGGCAAAAATGTTCATGATAATGTAGCAGTTAGGTTGGTGAAGAGGGAAAATTTGGTTAGATTTATTTTAATGAGACTGATTTTTTATGAGATATTAGCCGAGTTTAATTTATAGTCAAAGGGAAGTAATACATAGAATGTAAAAGGTGGACAAAATCCGTCTTACATCCCTTCTTTGGTTACAGGGCAAATGCCTTTGTTTATGTTGTGAGATGGGTTAGGTCAGCGGTTTTCAACATTTTTGAGTCCATGGCTCCCCTGACCAACTACATTCTTTCTGCGGCTCCCCTGTGGGATAACTGGTTAAAAACTCTAGCAATAATTCGACATTTAGCCTAACTATTTTTGAGCAGGAGAGCTTTGGAAAGGCTTTTAAACAATGTAATTTAAAAAAAAATGCAATTGGACAATCTGTGAAAAATTACATCTACAAGAAATAATATACACAAAATGTTCTTCGAAAACCCTTACTATAAAAAATAAAACTGCACAGATAAAGTAGTTTCTTTCTAACATTTTTAAAAATTTTTGTCTGAAAATCATTCACTGATATACTGCACTCATGATTCAATCTCCATAACAAAAATCTCATACAGTAAAACTAAAAAAAAAAAATATGAATAAAGTACCCGCCCCCTCAGTATGAAACTTGAGCTTGCTTGTCGTTACACAGCTTGTCAAATCTTGGCACCAACTGATATACAGCTACCCTCATTTCCTTCATCACATCATGTCTTGATCTGAACTTGGTTTTTATGACAGCCACTGCCGAAAACCCAGCCTCGCAGAGATAGGAGGTTGCAAACGGAATTAATATCTTCAGTGCTCTCTTGCTCAAGCTTGGGAACTCCAGTTTTACTGAATGTCAAAATTTTGGCAATGCCATGGATGGAAACTTCGCTTGTAGTGAAGAGTCTGATGAAAGTTCTATCAGTTCTTCCTCTTCTGCAGCACTGAAGTCCGAAAGAGCATCACTACTGAAGGGATTTTGAACCCACTGAAACCTGTCACAGTTTTTAGGAAAGTATTTTTCAAAATGAACACTGAGTTGAGATAAGTGTCCTTGAATTATAGAAACAATATCTGCACTAACATCTATTTCATTGTCCGAATTTGTTCTTTCATTTGACTCAGCTTTCTAGAGAAATATTCTCTTGGTTTGCCCACGTCATTCTTATGAACACTTTCTAAATGGCGCTTCAATTTGCTAGGCTGCATAAATTCGACAGAGAGTACTTTGAAACACAAAACACACTGTGGACACTCTTCATTGTTCACAAGAGTGCACATGAAACCAAAATCTAAATAACCTTCGTCGTATTTTCTATACTTATGTTTCCTTTCCTCATTACCACTTTCCTTGTCATCCTCAACAAGTTCTCGCTTTTTACTAACACTTGCCAAATTAAAAAATCTTTCCATAGTCTTTCCATAGTTTATATCAAACTCACAACAAAATCAAAAACATTTGAAACAGAAAATCACTGTGTTACCTACTATGGTCGTGCGAGGAGAATGCACGGAAAGTTGATAGGCGGGTCTGGGGAGCGGGACTTCAAAGCCTGGCCAACATCAAAAGTGAAATTTCTCCGGGGTCACGCAGGTTGACAAACACCAAAAATGAAATTTCCCACAGCTCTGTGGTTTCTTTACATTTAAATACGAAAAAAATCCACGCCCACCCACAGCGCCCCTGGCCGTCAGTCATGGCGCCCCAGGGTGCCGCAGCGCACCGGTTGAAAATCGCTGGGCTAGGTGATCATAAATCACATGTTTTGAATGGAGTGGTGAGTTGTTTGTCAGACATAGTTGTTCTAGAGTGTTCGAAAATAGTCCTCATTGCAAATCGACGTTTTAGATTAAATCAGTTCGCTCTCAGATGTGATAGAGTTAGCTTCTAGATGTGGTAGTGAGTGGATGTTTTCATCGAGTCATAAGCCAATGTATATTGGTTGCTTCTGCGGTGGCAGAAAAGCTGTAACTATCATCCACACATCCATCTCGATATTTACCATGGTTGTTATATGACAGTATTTATTTATTCTGAGGATGAGATGTCAGCGTTTCAAGTGAGAGAAATGTGTGTATTCGAATTATCAGGTATGTTGAGTTTTGCCAAATTATTGATGAACTGTTGGTAAAGTCAAGAGTAAAGTGAATTATAGTAGACAGTCAAGAGTAAAGTGAACTACAATAGACAGTCAAGAGTAAAGTGAACTACAGTAGACAGTCAAGAGTAAAATGAATTACAGTAGACAGGCAAGGAATTATAGTAGACTGCATATGAGAAATGAAAGCAGAGTTTTGGTAACTGTACATCCCTGGTGGTCAGGCCAGTGTCTATTTCTAGATACGCCAAATGTTAGCTGCTGTTTACCAGTTGAAGATAAATTGAGATAAACAGTTTTAATCTATAACAGATGAGAACTAGACGTGTCAACAAGGGTTCTCAAATGACTAGGTCAAATCGCCACAGTAGAGCGGTCTGATAGAAAGAAAGACATAACTGAAGAAATATCATTGAGTTGTACCAGCCAGCTTATATTGTTCATGTAGAAGGCTGAAGAAAATAGTTTCTGTTGAAAGATTTATGTCAAGATGCAAGTAGCATCTCATTACACCTCTCTTGTAAATAAACCATCATCTGTTCAAGTCGTTCTGGTGTTGAGCGTACTACAGTCTGAGAGGAATAGACAGAGAGAGTATGATATTTAACTGATTCCGTACGTAACATCTATTTAAAGATGCGCAGTTCCGTTCGTCTAGCCGTAAGATCTTTTTAAAGACTCGAACTAATTTTGATTCTTTTTCCGATCCAGTATTTTAAAGTGACCAGAGTTTTATCCAGGACGGAAGTAAACACATTTTTAAGCATTTCTGAACGGTCTTTGTTCACTTTTGGTGGGAATTTCAGTGTGTTAGCTTAATTTTTATTCACGTTTCGTAGTGATAAACAATGGCTGAAAATACACAGAATGGAAGCTGTTTACAATCGAAACGTCCTGCTCGTTTAACAGCTATTCAGGCCCAATGAAACTGTATTAGACACTAGTGAAAGTGACATGAGCGAATCTTCATCAGATTCTGATCAAGAATTTGAAATTTGTAGCAATTCTGACGAGTCTATAATAAGATATTCTGAAGCATCTGAGAAGGGGGCGTCACCTCAGGCAGGTCCCAGTAAAACAAAACGTAGGAAAGTTGAGTATGAACCTATAAAATCTGTTTGGAGAGAAGCAAGCAAAGGTGCCACGTTTAATTCATTTAGATTTATGCCAAATAAAACACCAGGTGTTAATGCGAATCTATATGACAGCTCTACACCATTGGACTGTCTCAAGGCTCTATTGACAGATGATGTTCTTCAACTTTTATGTGATTCAATAAATGCATATGCATCATATAAATGCATGATGAACAATCCACAGAAAAGGAGGTCTATTTATTCAAGCTGGACACCTCTTACTATATATGAGCTGATAAGATTTTTGGCCATACTTATAGCAATGGGGATTGATGTTCGACCAAGCATCAAGCACTGCTGGTCGAGAAAGGAAATTTTTTATACTGCATTTTATCACACTATGTTCAAATGTGAATGCTTTGAAAGTATTTTTCATACAATGCTGCATTTTTCACAGCCTGATTCTGAAAGTACAGCCAAAATAGAATCCTTCATAAATTTGCTGTTAGCAAAATTCAACGATGCATTTTATCCATTTGAAAATTTATCGTTGTATCAAATGGTTGTTGGTTTTACAGGCCGTTGGAAGTATAAACAGTATAATTGCAGTAAGCCAAAGAAGTATCACATCAAAGTATTTGGACTGTGTGACTCAACTACTGGGTTGATTTTTTTAAAATTTGCTTCCATATTTTGGCAATAAAACCTCTTATAATCCAGAGGCAGATCTTGACGGAGGCATGGCAGTCAAGGTTTTTCAAACACAGCTGGCACCATTTGGAAAAGGCTATCATGTATTTGCCGAATTGATATTATACTACACATCAGCTGGTAACTTACTTGATTAGCCAGAAAACATATTTTACAGGTACTCTGAATATAAATAGGAAAAACTTTCCTGCTGAAATCAAGACACTGAAGCTTCGTCATCTTGAAACAAAATCATTTCTTGATGACAATAACTCAATTCTTGTAACTGCGTGGAAAGATAAAAAGGCAAAAACGCCTGTGATTATTGTGTCCTCCAAGGCTTCAGTTGAAAATATTACTAAAGCAGATAAGAGAAAGCAGATGAAAACAAAGCCAAAAGTTATACACGAATATAACTTTTCTATGAACGGATGCGACCGCGTCGATCAAATTTTGACTTATTATAATAATTTCCTGCCATCAATGGTACCTATACCTTGTAGCGGTATGGCAGCTTGTGTACCCTGACAATCCCCAGAGCTATGCCAGTGGGAGTTTTACTCCTGGTAGGTTCAACCATGCTGGACTGGTCTGCGTGGGTAGGGGTCAGACAAAAGCTGGTACCCTGGTCCTCCAGGTTGGGGGTTTTAGCACAGGGCCGACACCCCTGTCTGTGTAAAAAATCGCACACGTTACGGAAACAGCAATAAATGAAAATACTTTGATGCGGGACGGACATCCGGAGTCTCAGGCTCGTATGACTGACAGTGGTGAAAGCCGAAAGGAAGCCACTGGCATGAAAACGGATGCCCAGACCGCAAAACACGAAACCAGAATTGGTTTTTGGAATGTCAGAACTATGAATGAGGCAGGAAAGCTGAGACAGATCACAGCAGAGATGAGGAATTACAAACTACATATCCTGGGAATAAGCGAGAGCAGATGGACAGGGATGGGGAGAATAAAAACAGCTACAGGGGAAACAGTACTTTATTCTGGTAGAGAGGACGGTCAGCACAACGAAGGTGTAGCCATTATCCTTAAGAAAGGAATGGAAAGGTCTCTACTGGAATGGAAACCCATTAACAACAGACTAATAAGAGCAAGACTGAGAGGGAGATTCACCAACACCACAATTATACAATGCTATGCACCAACAAACGACAGCGATGAAGAGATCAAGGACGAGTTCTATCAACAGGTACAAAAGGAAATGGAAACTGTACCCAGGTACGATCTTATTATAGTAATGGGAGACCTAAATGCGAAAGTTGGAACACACAATAATTATAACGAAAGAGTAATGGGGAAATGCGGCAGTGGAACAGTAAATGAGAATGGGGACAAATTAATAAGCTTCTGCAGTATTAACAACCTGGTCATTGGAGGAACACTTTTTCAACACAAAGAAGTGCACAAGTTAACATGGGAATCACCAAACGGACGAGACAAAAACCAGATAGATCACATAATGATCAATGGCAGATGGAGACATGCACTACAAGACGTGAAAGTAAGAAGAGGCGCAGATGTGGGAAGTGATCATCACCTAGTAGTAGCAAGACTGAAGGTGAAACTCAGAGCTGCTGGACCAGTTGCAGTCAAACAGAAAAGATATAACATCACGAAACTTAAGGACCCCCTCACCAGAAAAGCGTTCGTGGTCGACGTAAAGAGACGATATCTGATTACCAAAAGCCAGGAAAGAACAGAGACCGACGATGTGGACCAGAAATTCAACACCATCTCAACAATATACAAAGAAAGCAGCAAGTCATGCTTGGGATTCCAGGAAAGAAAGAGCCAAGACTGGATAACACCAGAAACGCTAAACACCATAGCGAAGAGAAAGGAAATGAAAAGAAAGAAAACAGAAGCTAAGTCTCCCAGGTTAAAGGCAATATATAGTGAACAGTACAGTCAGCTGGACAAGGAAGTAAAACGTCAAACCCGTGCTAACAAAAGGACATTTCTGGATGACCTTGCAAGACAGGCAGAAGAGGCAGCACTGAGAAATGAACAAAGCACAGTTTATAAAATAACTAAAGCTATCAGTGGAAAACGAGGTGCAAACAACATAACGTTAGTAAGAGACAAGCAAGGAAATCTCATCACCAGGAAACAAGATGGGCAGAGCACTTCAGAGAAACACTGAATAAGGAACCACCAGAGACTCAGCTGAATGTTCCTGAGGCTGAAAGTGACTTAGACGTAAATACAGACATTCCACGAAAAGAAGAAATTATCACAGCTATCAAAGGGCTAAAAAATGGAAAAGCGCCTGGTCACGACAATCTGAATGCTGAGCTATTCAAGACAGACCCTGAACTAGCAGCAGAACTATTAGAACCACTATTTGCACAAGTCTGGGAAACTGAGACAACACCAACAGAGTGGAGTAAAGGAATAATTGTCAAATTGCCCAAGAAGGGCGACCTTGCAGACTGCAACAACTGGAGAGGAATTACCCTCCTCTCAGTTCCCAGCAAAATACTAGGCAGGATAATCATCCAGAGAATTTCAAAAGCAGTTGACCATAAACTGAGGAAAGAACAAGCGGGCTTCAGAAAGAACAGAAGATGTGCAGATCATATATTTGCCCTCAGGAACATTATAGAGCAGTGCTCAGAATGGCAGAGACAGCTGTACATTAACTTTGTTGATTTTGAAAAGGCTTTCGACAGCATACACAGGGACAGCCTATGGAAAATTCTGAGGGCTTATGGAATTCCCAGCCGCATTGTTTCCATTATAAAAAGCCTCTATTCTAACTTTACGTGCAGTGTTGGATCGAGTAATGTAACTTTCGAAGTGAAAACAGGAGTACGACAGGGATGCCCCTTATCAACAACATTATTTTTGACAGTCATAGATTGGGTGATGCGCCAGACAACAGAGGGCAGTCCAAGAGGAATTAGATGGACAACGTTTTCTACACTGGAAGATTTGGAATATGCAGATGACATTGCACTACTCGCGCATTCACACCAACACATTCAAGACAAAACCGATAGACTGAATAAGTATGGCCAGCAGGTTGGCCTGAACATCAATTTGAAGAAGACAGAGGTCATGACACTAAATGTGGGCAATCCTGAGCCAATAACAGTAAGGAACCAGAAGTTAGAACAGACAGACACATTTACTTACCTAGGAAGCATAGTAACACCTGACGGTGGAACAAGCAAGGACATTAACAACAGAATGAATAAAGCGAGAACAGCCTTTGCTGTTCTCAACAACATTTGGAAGTCTTCCCAGTACAGCACAAACACCAAATTAAGACTGTATGAGAGCTGTGTACTTTCTGTGCTTCTCTATGGTGCGGAATGTTGGAGAGTAACAGAGAAGGAAATGTCGAAACTGTCCTCCTTCCACACAATCTGCCTAAGGAAAATTCTCTGAATCTTTTGGCCAAACACCATCAGCAACCAAGAACTACTTATTCGGAGTAACCAGGAGGACATGCACACCATCATAGCTGGCAGACGCTGGAGTTGGGTTGGCCATGTCCTCAGAAGGGACCCTGATACCATCAGAAGAACAGCTATGCTATGGACCCCCGAGGGAAAGCGAAAGAGAGGCCGACCAAAAACAACTTGGCAGAGAACTGTGGAAGCTGAGATGCACTGTACGAAGGATGGCCGCCGACCGAGCAAAGTGGAATCAATTTGTTGCTGCCCTACAAGACGCCACCAGGCGTGATGGCCGCTGACTGCTTTGACGGTTGGCGGTTATGGATCAAAGAAGAAGAAGAAGATAATAATTTCAACAGGAAAACTTACAAATGGTGGAAAAAGCTGTACCATTGGCTTTTAGAAATATGCCAGAGTAATGCTTTTATTCTTTATACTCTGACAAGAAATAAGAAAAGGAAACATAATATTTTAGATTTCAAGTTACAACTCATCAAAGAACTGACCGAGGCAGCAGCCACTTTGATGCCTGAGGATGTACAACAAGGATCTTCTCTGCAGTTACTTGGGTAGACCCAGAATGTCAAATTCTCTTGAGAGACTTCAAGGATCTCAGCATCTTATTATGTGTCTGGCAACCAGAGAAAATGCATTCATTGTAAAGCATCCAGGAGTTCTTTTGTGTGTAAAGGATGTACTGCCAATCCTCCACTGTGTAAAAAGTACTGCTTCGAACAGTATCACAGCAGCAAGAAATAAGTTTTTAAACTGACAGCCACTTTTCAAAAGTGTTTAGTTAATTTTTCTTGAAAAATGTGTGCCATGTATGTTGATTGTTGTTGTGTTTTCATGGACATGGATGTTTAGGATGCAAGCTGTGAATTTTAAAAAGTTTTAGTGAAATTTATTTATTGAGACTAATATGTGAAAAATGAAAATAAACTGGATGTTCAGTCACAGTTTTGTTGCTTTTTCTGTATTACCAAATGGATTACCTACAAATTGAAAGCAATTAGAATGTATTGTGACAACAATTTCTGATGGAGGCCTTAGGTAGGTGGGAAAAAAATGTCATAATTTCAGATTATTTGTTGTTAGTTATGTACTTTTTAGCCTAACAAAACTACTAAATTATAAATTTAGTAGAAACGATTAATATGTCCTTAATGCCCATTCATTTTCCTTTAATTTCATATATAATAAGTTATAGGCTACTTTACTTATAATTAGATATTTTATCTCAGTAAACTTAACTTGTGTATATGCAAACTTTTGGGGTCTAAAAATAATTCCGTCCAGAGGAGAAAATAATTACGTACAGAATCAGTTAGGGCATTGATAAAACAACCATGGATCCGCTGTAGGGTTGTGATCTGAACCTAAGATACGATCAACGAGATTTCAAATCATCAACGGCCACAATAATCATAAAAGGAACTGTTAAGAAATTAGGCTAGTAACATTACACTCCGATTCCTCTTTTCACTTCTTCCCCATCATTTTTGAGGGGTAACCCTAAGTTTTATTATATGCTTATTAATCTGTGTATTTAAGACGCTTAATGATGCCTCTTTTTGAAGGCGAGCTGCACTGAAAGTGTCCCAGTTATACATTTCACAACAATGAACTTTCCCTGCATGGCCTCCCAGCGACATATCGTCATGTTTGCTAAAACAGAAGTAGGTCTAATAACGCAAGACATATGAGACTAATGGTTGCGTCTGCAAAGCCCAGTAATACAATGTGGGTTTTAAAAAGTAGAAATACTGCAGTCAATCTTTCTCTTTGTAGACGTAGGGCACATTACCACTGCTGTAGTTGAATGGTTGGACCCTGTATACTACAATCAAATGAAGGCAACTAAACAGCAAAAGCTCAGTGAATAACAATCACATTTATTTACATTTAGTTCCTATAAACTTGTATGCCACTTGAGTTACAAGCAATGGATAAATTAATCTGAAAAGTCGTACCTGTACTATCTGAGTTTTACAGATTTATGTTTGAAGAACGACTGGAAATTTGTTACTCGTCAATTCTCTCGATGAAGTGTCACTGGCATCAACAACTATTGTAACCCAGTGTGTTACGAGGTTTCGGGAAAACCAGTGTGGCTACGTCATTCTATTTTTGCCTAAAGGAAAACGTGTACGATTCCGATACCGGTATTCATTATGTAACCCAAAAATACTCGATTCTAAAATAGACATTCGATTCTTAAAAATGAAACTCACGAAACTGAAACTCACCAAAATAGCTTTCAAAGAATAACATCTCCGCACACAAAATTTAAAAAAGTTATAATACAGTAATAAAATTGACAGAGAAATGTAGACAAGATGTTAAAAGTGCGTAAGTGCAGTTACCTAACTGTCACCACTACTCAAACATCCGAATATCAGGGTAATAAACTAAACGATAATTGATAAAAAGTATATTTTGACCATCTGTTTTTAAATCAGTGTCAAACATTGTCCGGGCCGGCCATATCACAGGAGAGGAAAATCACATCATATTACATCAAATGTTAATTAAGAAGATTGCAGGTACTGCCATAGGGGAGTGGAGTGTTAAAGATTTCACTAAACTTGGCTTCAGCCCCACGGTTTGAATACCCAACATTCTTTTGTCTGAGGCGTCCTTTTCTATCTAGTCCCAGTTGTATCATGACTTTCTACTATGACTGCGATCACCCATATCTTTGTTTTTTTTTATCACTTTTCCCTCAATTTCTTTATTTGTATTTATTTATTTATTTTTAATTAATTATTATCTTATTCCATTTAATTATACCAACGGGCTGATCACCCGTTTGCCAGTCACTTCGATTACGGAAACAACAGCAAATGGATTGATTTGCCGTTGCCCTAAAGACGCCAATAGGCGTGATGGGAAACAGTGGTAAAGAAAACCTATCTGCTGTTGCCCTAAGACGCCACTAGGCGTAATGGCCACTGACTGCTTTGACGGTCGGTGGCTAAGGACGGAAGAAGAAGATTTAATTATAATTTCTAATTTTTTTGTCTTTTCATTTTTTTTTCTTTTAATATTTATTTATGTATTAAAGTTTTTTGTCTTTTTTTTCTTAATATTTATTTTTTTTTCCCCCACTTTTCCCTCACTCTGTTTTCCAGTCCTTGTTTTCATTATTTGTTATTTTTTGTTTTTAATGTACTATCCACTTCCGCTTTCCGGTTTAGTGGCAGCCATCTTTGCTCCAACATGTGACTGGACATAAGGGAGTGTTTTTTTTCTCTTATTTTTATAGTTTCATGTTCTCTACTTAATTCTCACTTTCTTTCCCTCCTGTCTCTTGTTTGTCTGTCCCTGACGAAGGTCTTGTGGCCGAAACGTAGGTTTTTCTTGTCCTGTCTCTTTGTAAGACGTATTACTATTTGTGTGTCTTTGTATCATTTTTTTTGTAAAATTCTACCTTCAGCTTTAGGAGGTGGGGTGACCGGTTCACTTCCTCGTTGCCTTTGCCATCCTTAACTCGGCAGCAGAGTCAGGTATCATCCAAAACACCACATGCTTTCCCACCTTTCTCCCTCTTATTGATACCATGACTACCAGTTTAGAACAAAAGAAAACACACACACAATTTCCTGTATTTACACTATGTATATATACAGGGTGTTTATAAAGTGGCTGTGCAGTGAAATATACGCCCAGGCGAGACTACGTCACCAAAAACTCCCTGTTTTCAATGGCTAACACCATTTCCTTTCAGCAATGAAACCGTGAATATAGCAACGGCTTGTTGTGTAATGCTGCACACGGGACGGGATTGTGGAACACAGAATATCATGACGTAAATTTGCATCATACGTGACGTAATTGCTAAAATATTTTTCAAATTCACTGCACAACGACTTTATAAACACCCTGTATATATATATATATATATATATATATATATATATATATATATATATATATATATATATATATAATATATATATATATATATATAATATATATATATATATATATAATATATATATATTATATATATATATATATTTTTTTTTTTTTTTTCCCTTAACCAGCGGCACTTGGGCTTTCAGCCCTTCGGCCCAATGACATGTCATTGCGAGGCTGGGGAACCTGAGGACTTTCCTTCCAACCCGGTCAGGAGCTTCGCTCCTTCCCATCCACAGAGGGTTTATCACAGGAGCCGTTCAGGCTATTCAGTCAAATTTCCGGCCGTAAACATACACCAGAGTATCTAGTGGTGTAGATATTTTCCTATAACTGACCTCGAAACCCTCGAATCGGTCGGTTGGATAGGAGGGTTGATCAGTGAGTTAACAGTTCACTATCGTAAAACAAGCTATTGTTACCGAAACAGAACCAGGCTCGACAGCTAGCGCTTTCAATAGATTATCTAACATTTGGAAATTACGATCATTGAATATACATACCAAGCTTCGTCTGTTTAATTCAAATGTTATCTCAGTGTTAACATACGGCTGTGAGAGTTGGAAAATAACAAAATCATTGAGAACAAGCTGAATACATTCGAGAACAAATGTCTTAGAAAACTCATGAACATCAGTTGGAAAGAATTCAAGACTAATCGACAAATAAGAGAAGACTCTAGGCAGAAATATGTCTCCGACTATATAAGGAAAAGACGATGGTCATATATCGGTCATGTCCTACGAATGCAAAACAACAGAATACCACTACAGGCGCTCACTTGGGTTCCTGAGGGTAAGAGGAAAAAAGGAAGACCAAAAGAAACACTCAGAAGAACAATAATAAGAGAAGGAAGAACGTTGGGCCTAAATAATGTGCAAGAGCTAAGAGGAGTGGCGTCACAACGGACAACCTGGAGAGCACTGGTTTCTGCCTTATGCGCCGTGTTTGGTGCTTAAAGAATTTATTATTATTATTATAATTATATATATATATATATATATATATATATATATATATATATATATATATATATATATATATATATATATATATATATATATATATATG
Source organism: Oreohelix idahoensis (assembly GCA_024509875.1). NCBI lineage: Eukaryota > Metazoa > Mollusca > Gastropoda > Stylommatophora > Oreohelicidae > Oreohelix > Oreohelix idahoensis. Next base: position 46,629 of record JAMPIV010013576.1, read on the forward strand.
AGCGCACGACTCTCGTGGCAAAGGTGCAGGGTTCGAATCACGGTACCGATATCGTGTGTGTATATATATATGTCTTGGTTATATAATAAGAGAAGATGGCAGATGTGAAACAGAAATCAACAAGAGAATAGGAGTGGCTAAAGCTACATTCAACAACATGAGAGAGATACTAACACTTAACCAATTAACTCACAAATTCAAAATGAGAACCATCAAATGCTATATATATTCTTCCTTATTGTATAGTCTAGAAACATGCACAATGAACCAGCAATTAGAGGCCCTTGAGATGTGGATATATAGAAGAATGAAAAGAGAAGAAAACAAATAGAGAGGTCCTAGACAACATAGGAATGAAAAGAGAATTAATGAAGGAGATAAAAATTAGCTAAAATATGTTGGCCATTGTCGTAATTTTTATCTGAGAGGGTTCTGATGGATATTGGTCCCTTTAGAGTGTAGAGTGATATTGAAGGCTCTGTGAGAATACGGATTTAGGAGAATGAGGTAGTAGATTCACAAGCGCTGGGAAGAGCAAGGACAGTCTCTTATTACGACAATATCTGTTTCTCACAGACTATTCCTATCTCTCTTCTGAACAAACAATTGTTTGTCAGTTCCAGTCGCTCAGGCGCACTCACCGATTTGGTGATTCTGTCGCACAACGTACATGAATACAGCCTACACAGATGGGAAATGTTTGGAGTTTTGGGCCAGCCGACAACCAATACAAATAAAGTTCAATACCTTTATTATCATAAATCAGTCACAAATAATTATACATTTACAGTCCGAAATCAAAGGTTACAGAATACAAATATGATAAGGGAAGAGGGGGGTTTGAGGAGAAATATCCCATCCACCGTTTCCCGGTTGTATTTACTAACAGACAAGACCCGGTCCAAAAGACAAGAAGGGGGGGGGGGGGGGGGATCAGAGATAGGCAATTTAACCAACCGGTAAATTTATTACTCTGAGGCAAGGGGTTACAATAAAGGGGGTAGAGGAAAAGCTAGGGTTCTCAAATGTCTCCCTTTAATCAACAAATTTTACGGGAGGAGGGAATGAACACAGTTACACAATCCCGCTAGGAGAAGTCCCGTACAATGAATATAATGCACCTTAATACTAGGTCGAACTAATTAAAAGGGTAAAGAAAAGATTAAATCTCCTTTCATTCAAAAAAACACACTAGGGCTGGCCATCCCACAGACACACACGCAGACTTACCAAAATGGTGAATTCTGGCACTCTAGGAATTATTTACCACAGCAGCTAATACCGTGGAATAATGGACTGGTCTTCTTATTTCTTCCGTGTCAGGCCCCAGGTTTAACGAGGTAACAAATAGTCTCAAAAAATCGCCAGACGGTGAAGCGTAAAGGCTACTGTTGGTTTAGATAAAGTTCCTAGTGAATGGCACAGGCACTTGGCTAGGCGTGAGGTATGGTGTGGTTCCTAAAATTGGCACAGCTGGTGGAGATAACTTTCTTTTTCCGTACTGTCACAAGTTAAAAACACTGAGGTAAGTTCTTCTTCGGGGGTGGGTAAAATCCACTGAATATACTTGACAGACAGTGTTCAGGTAGATCTATGTTCTTCTTCACAAATAGGGCAGTGAATAAAATATGTTCTGCTTCCAGTTTACTGTAAGGACTATATGAACTAGTATTTTAAAAGTGTTTCTTGGGTGGCTTTATTCTCAGTTAAATTCAGAGGAGCGGGGCCCATTACAGGTCGCCACAAGTTTAGCTTTAAAAAAGTTCATATGTTACTGGAGTTATCGAATTGAGTTGGCAGAACTCTGTATATAATTAATAATTGCTGGGATGCAGGTTGAATGATCGTTCTGAATGAAAGATAATCAAAACAAGAAATGCATTACAAATCATATTATAATCTGACACGCGATAAATTACAGTTAGCCTATTTACTTTATTAGCGTCGTCAATTTAACAAATCAGGAAAACTCCCCGTGAGTTAAAAATAACCAAAAGCACATCTATCTATACAGAACTAAACTGTATTTACTAGTTATGATCCCCTTTAACGTCTGCAAAATTAATTTACGCGTCAATTGTATTAGGAAATACTTTTAGATGTAACATTTAGTTTGCACTAGAACTTTGAAAATGGGTTTATTTAATAAGGTTAAATTTACACCACAATCCAGTGAAATAACTAGACCACTGATCACTCGAAGCTAATGTATAAATTACCGTCTGCGCAGAAAGAATACACTCCAATAGTCAACGAATCACCCGTGTGTTACCGGGGCCCGAAAGGGGAGCAAAGAATAGTAACACTGCACCCTACCACGCATGTCGTAAAAGGCGACTAAGGAGGGTATGGGCATGGGGCTGTTTACCCCATCCCGTAAAAACTTCGCACAGTGGGCTGATCACCTGCTTGCCAACCAATCTGATTACGGAAACAATGATAGATTGTTTGGTCTGTTTTTGTTCCACAAAGACGCCACTAGGCGTGGTGGAAACAGCGATAGATTGATCAATTTGTTGTTGCCCTAAGACGCCACTAGGCGTACTGGCCACATACTGCTTTGCCGGTTGATGGCTAAGGATGGAAGAAGAAGAAGTCAACGAAGGTAGATGAAATCTAGCAGGAATCCGACTAGGCTATATGCTAGTGAAACTAGGATTCTGTCAGAACGAACGATAAAATGCAGTTTTCGGAGTTCTTTATTTATACATCTCGAATGTAACTTAAATGGGACGTGATGGATTTTCACACCTTTCTTGAAGTATAGCAAAATCCGAGGTACAACGCCGTTGTGTTAACCGCTGTGTTTCCTCCGTTTCCCCCGGTCTACCGATCTTCTTCGTCTCAGGCTGCTCGCATAAGGGTGCGAAAATTTCTCGAGAAGCTAACTACGTTAGCTGAGAGTTCCCTGATTCTTTAGATCGTATACCGCTCCACGTTGAATTCTGAAGATCAGCCTGTCTTTGATGGTACCGCTGTTCTGAGAAGCTTTGGCAACTCCCACCAGGCGGGGCGACAGCCAGGTAAGAAAATGAACTGCTGTTAATTGCTCTAGAAACAGGAGTGAGTCTATGGCCACGTCCTCTTTTGGGCCGGCGTTAAGGAAAAGATTGCTATAAATCGTTCTCAGAGATGGTCGTGGGCGTGATTTAACCTCCCATCAAAGGCCACGCGATCTCAAAAGTTCACAGAAGATAGCAGGCTACATATTAATGATCCAGCGTGTAAAATTCTCGTGGAAATGCTGCATGCAGGTTAAAGTTACAATAGATGATCAGGGGTTCTAAAGTTATGAGAGGCCAATATTCTGTTATAATCCATCGAGTCAGGGAAATTCATTTGTCATACTTAGACGTACGTCACAGCCATGTAATAATACATAACACCTTACGGAAACCATAATAGGAGGCCAGAGTTGAATGCAAACGTGCAAGCGAAAGACAGGCACTATAAGTGGAAAGATAAAATCAAGAAATGGACAGGAAAGAGTGTCGGAGAAGACGTCGGAGATATATTGCAGCCCACCTTCGACGTGAAGATGGCACCTGATGATGATTTACACTAATTGGAAAGGCGAAATGATGTCAGGTATAACAGTGATACCACCATGGGAGCTCAAGAAAATAGACATCGACCTTCTAGCAGAAATAATTAATAAAAGAGTAGAAAAAAAGCTGTATCAACTTTTAAAAAAAAAATAAAGTTTTGGCGAGGCGCGTCCCGTTCAATCTAGTCGGTTATATTAGGGCGCATGTTCAAATATACAAGACATTTAGGTATCAACAACATAGCCAAGAAATATATAGATCAAATAACTAAGGGTAGCTTAAAAGTATACTCTGGTGGATCTAAAGTAGAAGATGAAGAACTAGGTATAGTAATACCTAGCATGAGGTAGCGGACAAGAAAGCCAAAACAGGAGAAGCAGCCTTAACCACACAAAAACAAGTTTGGGCTCAGCAGAGATCGAAAGCATAATAAAAAGTCTAATAGCAACGGAATGGACAGAATATTGGAAACAAAGCCAAAAAGGTAGACATGCTTATACGCTGCTGAAAGATCCAACACGAACATGTCGAAATATAGAGAACAAAAAATTCCATGCAATAAAAAACTTATTAGACTACAATTAGAAATTTGATACTTTATGATAGAGGAACCTAACTGTGAAGCATGTCTTGAGAAAAATACCATAGCACATTATGTGCTAACAAGCACGAATTATGAACAGCAAAGAAAACCACTAAAGAATATTCGAAAACGCAAAACTCATCATCACCATCAGTGGAAACTGTACTCAAAGTTGACCTTCCCAGAGAACTACACAACATAATAACATTTTATATTACCAAAATAAAAACTAACACATAATTACCAGAACAAAGGAGAATGATTAAGGAAGAAAAAAATACATACACAAAATATTCACCACAAATGTAACAAAAGTAAGATAAATTACAAAACATTACAAAGCAATGCCTTCAATCTCAAGGGTAATAAATAGGAAGGTGGCATACAATAAATCATTGTGCAGACATCTCAAAACTCAACAGGATGACGAGAAATATACTCAAAAACAGGGAAGAGATCCACCAACAGATCTTAGAAAATTCCACAACGCCAGAGAATTTGCAGTCTGAAAAAAAAGAACAACAAATGTAATGTAATTTATAGAAAAAGGAACACTATATACCCTAATTATAACCCACGTGAGGTTGAACCGGGTATCCCACGCACAAAACAAAATCCAATGCTTTGTGCAAGGCCCTAAAATCAACAACAACATGAGTGCACATGCAGGCTTTGCAATACGAATATGTCCGCTTCAGGTCCACACTTTTCCAAGCACAGCAAAGTGATAAGTTCTTATTTTCCAAGCTGAAGTCAAATTGACGTAGTTGTCAAGTATTTGCTAACAAGTCTCAAGTCTCGTTGCACACGTCTCAAATCGAGTCTCAAACCTCTCTCAGCAGCTTTCAAATCGTCTCGTATTTTATCTAAAGTTAGTTACAATCGCTTTTATTCAAACAGTAATATATCAATTACTATAAATAAACATGAAATAATAACATCTATTTTTAGTATTTTATTCACTGACTGCTTTTAGTTTCCGTTTTTTCCCGTTATTGTTATTGTTGAACAGAATCGACATCATTTCACTCCGGGAAAACCCACAATATATGTTGAAGAGTGTGAATGCTAACTGTTCCTGTAGCTCGCTGGTTGTATACATAAATGATGCATCCTCTCGTACGTCCATCTCTGCTAGCTTTACGTTTGATGCCAAATTCCAACAGTCTTAACCTTGATGATTCGTTTTTGTTTTTCCGTACGAGTGCGCAATGAATCTTCTTCTTCTTTGGTCATTGGTCGCTGACTGACAAAGCAACCAGTGACCATCACACCCAGTGACGTCTTGAAGGGCAGCAACAAACTGTCTCTACTATGCTCGGTCGACAGCCATCCTTCATGTGGCGCCCCAGCTCTAGATCATGTTTAGCATCTCTGCCTTCTCAGTTCTCCGCCAGGTGGCTTTTGACCGCTCTTGCGTTCTCTTTCCTTCTGGAGTCCATAGCATGACAGTTTTGGTGATAGTGTCAAGGTCTCTTCTGAGGATGTGGCCAACTCAATTCCAGCGTCTACCCACTATGATGGTATGCATGTCCTCTTGGTGGCTCCGAGTTAGCAGTTTTTGGTTAGTTGTGGTGTTCGGCCAGAAAATTAGAATTCTTTAGGCAGGTTGTGTGGAAAGAGGGCAATTTGGACATTTTCTTTTCTTTTACTCTCCAGCATTCTGCACCGTGCAGAAGTACAGAAAGTACGCAGCTCTCATATATTTTTTATTTAATGTTTGTACGATACTGGGAGGATTTCCAAATGTTGATTAAGTTGGCGAAGGCTGTTCTGACTTTATTAATTCGGCTGCTTGTTCCATATATATATATATATATATATATATATATATATATATATATATATATATATATATATATATATATAATATATATATATATATATATATATATATATATATATATATATATATATATATATATATATACGGTACTTTTTTTTTTCAAAGAATTTTTTTTATCATCCTTACTAACTTACTTAGTCGTTCCTCTTCTACCGTGAGGTGTAGAGATTTGGAAGAGAGCGCCATACTATCCCACTGGTTATCTTCCTGCTGGCCTGGTTCCATTCTAGTCCTCGGTCCTTCAGAGATTGTCTAATGCTGTCATCCCAGCGGACTCTGGGTCGTCTGGAGGTCTTGATCACTGGCTCTTAGTTTCACATACTTGTCCGTGGTAGCTGATCTTCTCCCATTCTGCAGACATGGCCAAACCATCTTAGTTGGGACTGTTCTACTTAGGTCTGCAGGGGTTGGGTTTTTAGGCCATGACGTATCGTATGGTTGCGGACCATGTCGCTTCTTGTTACTTCGACCACCTTACTCAGATACTTCATTTCTGAGGTTTGGATCTGGCTTTTGTTGGTTGTAGCATCCTGCCAAGACTAATAAAGTTTGTTGCCAATGAGCCACAGGTGTCGATTAGAAAACGTATTACTCACCTCTGCTCTATATATTATAGTGTCAGAATTTCAGTGGCTAGGCTCGGCGGCTTCGCGATGGTGTCTCAGTGTGTGCGACGGAACGAACGGAATAATTTGTCTTCTCTTTGTTACTTTCACAATTGCCTCCACGGCTGGCGGAGTTGTGGATTAAAGTTGCTACCATAAGTGAAATGGGTTCATTTTCGATACAAGACAACAGGAGGCTGAGACGCTTGGGAGTCATGACCCAAGTGGGCCCGCCCCCCTTAGAGTGTAAAGGAGTATACTGGGCCGAAACACTTGTCTGATGGGGGGGGGGGGACTTCTTCTGATGATCAGATTGCCTCCTGTTGTATCGCTCTGTAAAGAGTTTCCTATCATAGTTACATGGTCAAACCAGTGACGATCGGGAAAAGACCGATTGACTTCTGGAAAGACAGATGACACTGGGAAAGACTAGAAACCGGCTGACCGGGTTAGCACCCCGTAAGCTGTATTCAATTGCTACAGGACCCAAAAATGATAGATGCCCCCAGGATTCACCGAAAGGGGGGGAGAATGATGAATCCACAGGCGCCTCATTGGAATCGACCAGACCCGTTACACGGACTTCGAGCTCTGAACAACGGCTGGAATTTCCATGTGCCTGTGGTAGGGAGTTCTCTACTCAGAGAGGAATGAAAATCCACCGAACGAAAAAGGGGTGTGGGAGGTCATCTGGGGGAGATCAACAGCGCTCTGTCTCGACGGATAAGACGTTAGAAGAACGCAGCCAGGAGTCAATCCACAGTGCTGAGTACATTCAAGTTGATCTGCCTGATGATGATCTCACACACTTCTTGGACGGGAAGAGAGATGCAATCAAGTTTCCACCTGCCAGTGCAAAAGGGCTTTGGGAACAGCTGGACGAAGCCTTGGCAAAAGAGTTGGATAACAACCTGAAGCAGATAAGTTTGGAGAAGAAGCTGGAAATCTTCGGCGACATAATATATCTGCACTGTCGCAAAGTGTTCGGAGTGAGGGAGGCAAGGGAAAGTAACCCACCACGAAAAAGTAGAAGACAAATTAAAATAGAAGAAATCAGGAAACAGAAGAAGCATGCCCGAAAACTTTTCAAGAACGCAGTTGCCACAGAGAAGGAAGGGTTACGACAGGTTTGGGAGCACCTGAAAGGCCAACATAATGCCCTTTGTAGAGCAGAAAGGTTGTGCAGGAAGAGAAGGAAGACTCGAAGGGATAGGGAAAGATTCTTCAGGGAGCCCTTCAAGTTTGCCAAAGAACTGTTTGAGCAGCCACGGTCGGGTACGCTAAACATCAAGAAAGAAGACCTGGAAGAACACCTTAGAATGACATATTCAGATGGTCGCAAAGATGAGCCGCTCAGCAGCATGGCAGGCCTTAAATGGCCGAGTAAGCCAGGAGCTGAATTTAACACCAAGCCCCCAACGGTGCAAGAGGTAGAAAGCATTGTCCAGAAAGCTCGGTGCAAGTCAGCTCCAGGTCCTAATGGTGTTCCATATGTGGTGTATAAGAGATGCCCTGAAGTGCTCAAACGACTGCTCCGTTTACTAAAGAATGCGTGGAAAGCCCAGCTTGTAAGCAAGGAATGGAGAAAGGCGAACGGAGTCTACATCCCGAAGGAGCAAAATTCCACAGACATCAGTCAGTTCAGGCCAATCTCACTACTCAATGTGGAAGGGAAGATATTCTTCTCAGTGATGGCGAAAAGACTCACTACATACCTCCTGGCAAATGGGTACATTGACACTACCATTCAGAAAGGAGGTATCCCAGGTACACCAGGATGTCTAGAGCATGCCACAATGATCTGGGAAGCAATCCAAAAGGCAAAGTCTGACAGAACAAACCTCCATGTAATCTGGTTGGATCTAGCGAATGCTTATGGATCCGTTCCACACCAGATGTTGTGGCAGGCCCTAGAAATGTATCATGTTCCACAAGAGATTGCAGCAATGCTGAAGCTGTATTTCGCAGGGTTTGCTGTCAGATTTTCAACCAGAGAGTACACAACGAAGTGGATTGGCCTTGAAGTTGGAATTGCAATGGGGTGTACCATCTCTCCGATACTATTCGTGATGGCTATGCAGGTAATCCTCAATGCGGCTGAAGAAATGGCTATAGGTCCAAAGCTTGGGGGAATGTGTCACATGCCACCGCTCAAAGCATTCATGGATGACACAACAATTCTGACATCAGATGAACATCAGGCCCGGAGGATGTTAGAACGCCTGGATGAACTAGTCAGCTGGTGCAGAATGAGCTTCAAACCCAAGAAGTCGAGAAGCCTATCAGTCAGGAAAGGGAAGATAGCAGAAGACATATTCGTGGTTTCCAACCAAAGAATCCCTACTGTCATTGAGGAACCTGTTAAAAGTCTTGGCAGGGTGTACGATGCCTCATTAAAAGACTCGAAGGCAGTGCAACAGACAATAGAAATGGCAGACAGAGGGCTACAGATCATAGACCAAAGCAGACTCTTGGGAAAGTTCAAACTGTGGTGCCTCCAGTTCATGTTGATACCGAAATTGCTGTGGCCACTGCTTATATATGAAATAAGCACAAGTACAGTCGAAGCTATAGAGCAAAAGGTCAACAAGTTCATGAGAAAGTGGCTAGGGGTACCACCAGGTCTGTCAGATGTAGCACTGTACTGCAAAAAGTCAAAACTTCTGCTTCCTTTCAAGTCAGTTGTTGAAGAGTACAAAGTTGGAAAGGCAAGGCTTGCAATGATGCTACGCGAGTCAGCTGATGACGTGGTTAAGTCCATTCAGCCTACACTGAAAACGGGAAGGAAGTGGAGAGTGGAAGAAGCTGTTGATGCTGCCCAAGAGTCACTCAAACTGAGGGAGGTAATCGGATACACACAGACGAATAGACGGGGATTTGGTCATGGAGACATCCGCTGGTGGTCCAAGGCATCAAGCAGGGAGCGCAGAGACATGGTTGTTCATGAGATACGAGAGGCTGAGAATGATAAGAGGTTGCAAAAAGCAGTGCAGCAGGTCCAACAAGGCCAATGGACTACATGGGAAGGAGCCCTGCAGAGGTCCTTGACATGGAATGATATATGGCATATGGCACCTCTTAGGCTCAGCTTCGTGGTTAGATCAATGTATGACCTGCTGCCGTCGGCCACCAACCTTGTGAAATGGGGAAAGTCGGATGATGAGCAGTGCCCCCTGTGCCAGGGGAGGCAGACACTCGAACACGTGCTCTCAGCGTGTAAGGTGTCATTAGGGCAAGGGCGATACACCTGGCGCCATAACAAAGTGCTAAATGAGCTTGCTGCGACAATAGATCTAGCAAGGATGAAGGCGAACAGCAAACCCAGGCCGAGCACCGCAAATACATACTTTCTGAGGGCAGGAAAGTCAGCACACCCCAAACCGAGTAAACCAGGTAGCAGTTTACCATCTCTTCTTGATTGTGCAAACGACTGGGAGATGGCGGTAGACCTACCTGGACGAGGGGCATATCCAGAGAGTATCAGGAAATCGCGGAGACGGCCGGATATAGTGCTTCATTCTTCTTCAGCGCTTCAGGTCATACTGATTGAACTGACCGTGCCATTTGAATCCAGATTAGACGAGCAACATTCGTTCAAAGCGGCCAAATATAGTGATCTGGCCGCGGATCTGAGACACGAGGGGTTCACTACAAGGGTCATGGCTGTTGAAGTGGGCGCAAGAGGGCTTGTGGCTGCATCAATGTATGATCTATTGAAACTGTTGGGGTTGAAGGGACAGGCGAGAACAAGGGCACTGAAGAGGCTTAGTGAAACTGCCGAAAAGGCATCAGGCTGGCTGTGGAACAACCGCAATGGGCAATGGAAATCGTGACAATAAACGCTGCGGTACAGAAAACACCAGGAATTTTTCTAAGTCCACAAAACGCTGAGTTTTGTGGTGTACTAGTGAGCGGGCTGTGACTGAGGGGCAACAGGCGATGTATATTATAGGAGGTGTCAGTGTCAGAATTTCAGTGGCTAGGCTCGGCGGCTTCGCGATGGTGTCTCAGTGTGTGCGACGGAACGAACGGAATAATTTGTCTTCTCTTTGTTACTTTCACAATTGCCTCCACGGCTGGCGGAGTTGTGGATTAAAGTTGCTACCATAAGTGAAATGGGTTCATTTTCGATACAAGACAACAGGAGGCTGAGACGCTTGGGAGTCATGACCCAAGTGGGCCCGCCCCCCTTAGAGTGTAAAGGAGTATACTGGGCCGAAACACTTGTCTGATGGGGGGGGGGGACTTCTTCTGATGATCAGATTGCCTCCTGTTGTATCGCTCTGTAAAGAGTTTCCTATCATTATAATTATAACCAATCAGAGGTTTCTTCTTCCTCTTCCTCGTTCGTCCTGAAAAGGACGTTGGTTGCGTTGTGTCCGTTTACAGCGAAGCTGCGGTATTTGCGCCTTTCGGCCGACACATCCGACTTCCGCACGGCATTTTTTGGGACCCAATAATTATAACCAATCAGAGGTCGAACGGGATATTTTTCTTCATACATTAAAAAATAATAATAATAATTAAAAGGTAACCATTTACAGCTGGGTAGACTAGATCGCGAATCTACATGGTTTCGAACCCGGTAACTTTGTCTCGGAAGCAAGTGCTATAACCACACTCACATTAGACGCTCAGCCAAATATTAAAAGTGCAAAAATATGACTAGCCATCAAGCCCTTAAAATCTGGCCCTTTCTACTTTCAAGAAGTTTTTTTTTTTTAAAAGTTTTGCCTCGTTTTGGCGAGGCGCGTCCCGTTCAACCTAGTCGGTTATATTATGGCGCATGTCCAAATATAAAAGAACCTTTAGGTCTGCATCGTTGTAGTAAATTTTCGCTCAGCCATTGTAAAATGAAATGTGCATCAACCGCATTGTCATCAATCATCAAATACCATAATTCCCGCCGTAAGTACTTGGTCGGTCGGTCAGTCACATTTTGCACACCGTCATTTGCGCACTTTTTTCTATTTTCGAGGGAGTGCATTAACTTTCAACCACAGCTAAGGGGGTGCAACTGTGGTTGAAAGTTAGGCAATAATTGTATTGTTTCTCCTTATATGTACTCTCGCGAAAATAGAAACGTGTGACGGTGTGCATTAAATCAACAGACAATCAAGATACTCTTCTGTACAGTTTCATTCGGGAAACGGATTTAACTCCTCATTTTTCTTTAAAATGTAAGTTTTTGGATTGTTTCTTCAAGACAAAATTTTAATTTAAAGTATTGCAGACGTATTATTATGGATCAAAATGATAAGATGGCTAAAAGGAAGAGACGATCGCGTCATTCACAGCGAGCCTATAGAAGAAGCAGCAATGTAATACGTGTAACAGAAACAACACACTATAATTAAAAACCTGCCATTTTTGGCGGGGTGTTGCTAGTTATTAAATAATGTACGTTACATTTTAAATCTACGACAAGAATAATAATGTGTGCGCTACGTGATTAATACCGGGTGTCCATAAAAGATTGTACCGTACCCTTTTAAAAAAATGTAATTTCGGCTCCATGATGTGGTACGGGGATGCTTTCTATCAGAAAAGTAAGCTAATCTCTGCAAGTTTTTAAGCATACCTTACAAAGACTAAATATGTGCACACTTCGCATGCGCACGGCGGGTATTTCAAGTGAAACTTTCGGAGTTGAGTTGCAACCGGTAATTGTTTCATGTCTCTCCACACACTGGTCAAGTAAGTGAAAAAAAAAAAGAAAGAAATAGGTACATTCTTTTATGGTATGCTTAAAAACTTGCAGAGATTATCTTACTTTTGTGATAGAAAGCATCATGGGGCCGAGAATAAATTTTTTGAAAAGGGTACAATCTTTTATGGACACCCTGTATATCTGAGAACATCAATTTTAAAAACACAAAATAATCTGAGCATTATCATGCTGATTACCACCATCATTAAATGCCATGCCGGACGAGAGATCATTCCTCTCCGATCTCTTGCGTTGCCTTTGTGTTCTCTTGGTGACTTTCTTCCATGATAGTTATTCAGACCATCTAGTATTTTCTTTCTTTTTTTTTAGCAGGCCTACTTCCCGTTTGTAGTACGTATTCACATTTTCCATTTCTCAGAAAATGTCCTATAAACTATGATTGCTTTCTTTGTACTTTTGCAATCACGTGTCTCTTCTCCCATGTCTTCCTCATTTTAATTTTTACACTTCCCGTGGCATTTTCATCATCCTTCTATGAAACCACAGCTGAGTAGCTTGCCTGAGATTATGATAGGAAACTCTATGCAGAGCGCTACAACAGGATGCAATCTGATCATCAGAAGTCTTCTTCTATCTCAACCAAAACACTTTTCTAGACCAATGAAAACACTTTTCTATCACAACCCAAATTCTTATATCCCAATGAAAACACTCTTCTATCCCAACCGAAACACTCTTCTATCCCAACCGAAACACTTCTTCCCTCTTTAAAGTGGCCTATTGTGTGGTATCTTTCATTACCATTGAACTCCCTGTGCATCATAAGCCTTCAACCACCCCACACCAAACTTTTCTGTCTTGTGTCATCCATGTAAGTTCTTCCTATGTCTTCTTGTCCTTTACTGTGTTTTTAGGTCATCCTCCATTTATTATACCCTGGGGATTCCAGTACAAGGATTGTCTTCATAGGAAACTATACAGAGTGCTACAATAGGAGACAATGAAACTATACAGAGTGCTACAATAGGAGACAATGAAACTATACAGAATGCTACAACAGGAGACAATCTAATCATCAGTAAGAGGTTCCCTTCTTGACTGTTTTTCCAGGCCCAGTAGATCATACACCGAGGCAGCCATTAGGCCTCTTAGACATACTTTTACAGGTATGACTTTTGCTGTGAACCCATCATATATCAAATCCGGAACCAGATCACCATACTTAGCCAATTTGAATGAGTGCTGCTCGTCTGTCTGGATTCAAATGGCATTGCCAGCTCAGTCATTACAATCTGGTGCGACCATGAGGAGTGCAGCACAGTATCTGATAGCCTTCTCCTAACGATTTCCGGATGATTTATTATTTATTTAAAAGAACAATGTTAAAAACAGACAGACCAATAATTCAAACACATCAAACTAAGTTCTTAGTTTACAATAACATACATTTTATTACATTTTTAAAAACAAATCAACACAGTTCTTTCACTAGGGTGGTGCTAATCTTTGCAGTTCAGCCAGCTACACTTCAAATTTAATAAGTTATTCAAAGGTGAAGGACAGATTGCATAATAATATTATCATTTCTGCACAGATATATCATTCTGTGGTTACAGTGAATGAGAGACATTATTCTGTCACCAGACTATGTACACATGATGCATTATGAAATGTTATTACTTATTGCATGTATGCTTTTGTGGCCCTTAAACCAGTTAGAGAAACCAAAGCATATACACTAACAAAAAAACTGATGATGTTGTAACTGTAACGAGTGCTTCTACAGGTTTGGTTTGGAAGACTATCTTCATTGCACATGGACTATTCCATCAGTGCTCCGATCTCCTCCCTCAGATCACACAAGGAGGATCTCAGCACAGTGCACAAACTCTGTAGCACAGACGAGAATCCCAATGTGTGTATATAGGAAAGGCACATTCTATAAATATTTTTGTGGTGGGAAGGTTTCTAATTTTTAAATTTTGCCAGGACAGCGGCCTGATAGGCCTACTCTTTACGATTTCCAACTCCCATGGGATTTTTAACGTGCGCAACTTACACATGGGACCTCCTATTTTTTTCGCCCTTATCCGAGAAGGCTAGGCATCTGATCTCCCTACCCAGGAGACCAGGGGGAGTATGACATCATTAGGACCACTGGTTCTGAAAAAAAAAAAAATTATATTTTTCTACAATTTTCAATTTTTTTCAAACTTCTACAGGGAGCTGAGGCACCGGAAGTACACGGAAAGAAAAACCTGAATAACAAAGCATCAGATCTTTAACATCTAGTTATGCCAGATAGCCATGAAAAAGGAAACTGAATGAAGAAGTACGCCAAGGAAACAATCTGGCATGAATAAACAGAAATAGGTATCATTAAGAAACACAAAGAAAGACAAAACCGAATCATTGCTCTCTCTTATACATATCACAACAGACAGATAATGTGAGGCTGTACATGAGGCTGGCAAATTCATCATATAAAATAAACAGCTACAACAATCACCATTACAAGAGCATACAAAATGTTTTAGCGTAGGCCTCCTGCAAGATAGCTAACTGCTGTAGTGGTCCCACACTCCATTAAAAGGATAATAAGAATACCCAAGTGGATGTGTACAATGAACTCAGAAGCACTGAAATTAACTAGGGAAACGCAAAACAACTAAGCAAGAGCTGAAGCTACTGTAGAGTTGCAGTTCGGGTCTTGTGCTCTTCATTCTTTCATGTCCAGAATGCAATAGCAAATAATATTACAAAATGACAGCTAGATTCCATGAACATGGTAAGGACACACAGCACTTTTGGAAAAGTGTCCAACAACTTACACAGGTATAGTATTGCAGTATTATTTAATAAAAATGAGTTTTAATGTACTATTTTATCATTTGTATTCACATTTGTCTTAAAAATTACATCTGCAGTCAGAAAAAATGTTGTCATTACCTTCTGTTTATGTTCTGTATGAAGCATAGACCACTACTGCTGATACTAGTCTCCTTGTGTGACCTAAGGGAGGAGATCGGAGCACTGGTGGAGTTGTCAGTGTATAATGAAGATGGTCCTTAAAACCAAACTAGTGCCCTTACAAGCAGCCTGCATCAAAGCATTTCATGTAGTGGTGGTTTCTATAGCTACTTGTTTTATGTGAAAGTGGCAGCCCAAGTACACAACCATATATTAGTCACCACTTCAGATATACCAGTACCTGAGGAAACAGTAGTCTTATTCTGTCTTCATGTCCTCAAAAATTCCAGAAACCAATTGGGGCATGCTATCATAAAGGGGCATGCTATCATAAACACAACAGTTTTATGGGGCATGCTATCATAAACACAACAGATTTATGGGGCACGCTATCATAAACACAAGTTTTATGGGGCACGCTATCATAAACACAACAGTTTTATGGGGCACGCTATCATAAAGGGGCACACTATCATAAACACAACAATTTTATGAGGCACGCTATCACAAACACAACCACTTTATGGGGCATGCTATCATAAACACAACAATTTTATATGTATGGTATATAACATCACCGATACCAATGTCCTTCATTTTAAATATTACCAAATATTATTTTCATAAACAAATAGGTTATTTTAAAAAATGATCAATATAATTAATAACACCACAAATATACTGACAGTGGAGAAAAATACTGTTAATCCCTCCATAAAAGTCACACTTTTTTTCTCCAGAAATCTACCTAACAAAAAAAACCACCCTGCATCTTATAAGGTGATGATCATGGCTACCATTAACAAGCATTTTGTCATTTGTTGTATTTAAACTCAGACAAGATTATAAAATATTTTGGTTAGCGAATGATAAGCCTATCATAAATGTAATAAATACTTCAATTTAAAGGGTTCCCGTTTCATGTCCACTGAGGCACATTGGGAATATGGTGTTAGGCCCATATTTTCTTGACCATTGGCACACTAGAGGTGATGTGGTCAGCATCATGCCGGCCGCCTTAACCTTCCCAGAATTGTTCTGGTACCCATTTCATGAGGCTGGGTCGACCCCAGAGCCGTTTGTGGTCTAAAAAAATCCCACCTCAACCGGCGAGAATCCCAATGTGTGTAAATATAGGAATCACACATTCTATAAATATGTTTGTGGTGGGTAGGTTTCCTATTTTTTAATTTTGCCAGGGCAGCAGCCAGATAGGCCTACTCCTGACGATTTCCAACTGCCGTGGGATTTTAAACGTGTGCAACTTACACACAGGACCTCCTATTTTTTCATCCTTATCCAAGAAGGCTAGGCATCTGATCTCACTACCCAGGAGACCAGGGGGGAGAGTATGACATCATTAGGACCACTGGTTCTGAAAAAAAATTCCAATCAATTATATTCCTTAAACTGGGAATCAAACCTGGTACCTCTAGAGCTTGAGGCAGACGACATACTTCTTAGCCACTCCGACCCACCAGAGTTTTTGTTGTTTTTGTTTAAAAAGGATAAAAGCAATATTATATGGGTAATATAATAATAAATAAGTTCTCTAATGTGAAATTGTTTCTTTCTAAACACAAAAATCTCATTAAATTATGGTGCATCTTATACCCCAGTGCATCTTCTATGGTGGCAAATATGGTATATGCTTTTTTCAAGTTAAAAAAAAAAAGTATATGCTTTCTTCTCACTGGCTACTCCAACTTATAATGCTAATGAAACATAAGATAAGATGAAGTCGCTGACGAGAGATAGGACACATACTAAGGAAACCTGCTGATAGTATGACAAGGCAATTCTTGTTGTGAAATCCCCAGGGTAACAGAGGTCGAGGGAGACAGAAAAACACCCGAAGAAGTGGAGGCAGACATGAATGGAAAGAGGAAGACATGAGAAAGACATTGAGCTGATGGCATGGGACAGGAAGTCTTGGAATAAGTTTGTTGAAGGCCTATGCTCCTTGATGAGCTGAAGGGAGATGAAGAAGACACAGCTGATAGTTAACTTGGAATGGCAAAAGTTACTGTTCATCTAATACAAGACTCTCCTTTCTCCTGCACAGCTGTTGGTACTCCCTCTGAAGTAAGCTCAACTTCAGTTTTAAATCAGCTAAACTGACAGCAATCTTGACTGCCTCCTCAAAACATTTCTGACTTGACCTCAGAGGCTGTGGGGTCAGTACTCCAAACAAAGACAGTGTTTTAGAAGCTCCATCTTTTCTTGTTCTTGGCACATCATTAACTTCAACATGTTTCGTGACAGTTTTATTAATAAAAGGTTGTTTTTCAGTATTTTCAGATTTCTCAATTATTTTACTAGACTTTGATTCCTCACTGTCAGTGTGTCTTTTCCTCAAGCCCTTTTGTCTGTCAGTATCTACATCATTTAACGCTTCTGTCACATCCTCTCTCTTATCAATATACACATCAGCTACAGCATCACATAGTTCAAATAAGGTTAATTTATCAGCTTCACTTGCTTTGACTGAATTATCCAGCTCACTAAATGTGCAGCCATCTGGTACCACAGAACTATCAATTACAGTTCTAAATTTTGCTGTGAGATCGGCATCAAGAATTTGGTCTGCTGACACCCGTTTCACCCCTAACAAGTACCTTGCTCTTGACATACCAAAAAATCCTTCTTTCATGACCTGGAATTAAACAGAAAAAAATGTCATTAAAAAAATAAATTAGAGACACCCATACTATAGACAACCCTGTGCAGTTCCCAGGGGGTTTATGAAGAGACAAATAAAGAACAGAACTATTGCACCCTCAGGCATGTTGTATAAGGTGACTAATGTGAGGTTGTACATGCGGCTGGCAACCACACCACGTTAAACTAACTGCCACAGAAACCACAGCTGCTAGGACATGTGAATGCTTCCTGCAAAAGGGCCAGCTGCAATGGTAGCCCCATGCTCCGTGAGGATCACAAAGGAAAATGATGTATCTTCTTCTTCTTCCTCGTTCGCCCTGAAAAGGACGGTGGTTGCGTTGTGTCTGTTTGCGCCTAAGCTGTGATATCTGCACCTTTCGGTCGACACATCCGACTTCTGCACGGCATTTTTCATGGACCGGGTTTGCCTTCCCATTTCGATCCGCACTCGCTCAGCCAGACTGCACTGCTGCAGACTGTTTCCAGGACCACCATGTGGAGGTGGAGTGCGGTCTTGACCAGCTCTGGTTCGCTGGTCCTGACGCAAGCAGTCAAGCTATGAGTCGCTGACTGTGTTCACTATTGCTGCGTCTTTGGGTCCCAAATGATGTATAATATAGATTGTTTTTATTCGTCCATTCAAATGGTTCATAAACAATTATAACTGCAATTTATTTTCAGAATCTCACCCAAAAGAAGCAAATAAACAAAAGTGCAGTAATAATTACCTGCTCCAACTTATCTTGTCCAGCATACAGATCCTCCAGAACTTGAAATATCTGGAGCACTGCTCCATCTAAGTTTTCACAAATATCCTCCATTATGGTGGCAGATATAACTCTGAAATAATTAGTGTATTTCATTACTATTATTATAATTAGGATTATTTTTTACACACCATGGTACTGGAGAAACGACTAAGTAGGTAGGTATGATTTTTGTTTTTCGTTTGTTGCCGTTTGTCTTATCAGTATATGTTGTTGCCGTTCGTCTTATCAGTATATGTTGTTGCCGTTTGTCTTATCAGTATATGTTGTTGCCGTTTGTCTTATCGGTATATGTTGTTGCCGTTTGTCTTATCAGTATATGTTGTTGCCGTTTGTCTTATCAGTATATGTTGTTGCCGTTTGTCTTATCAGTATATGTTGTTGCCGTTTGTCTTATCAGTATATGTTGTTGCCGTTTGTCTTATCAGTATATGTTGTTGCCGTTTGTCTTATCAGTATATGTTGTTGCCGTTTGTCTTATCAGTATATGTTGTTGCCGTTTGTCTTATCAGTATATGTTGTTGCCGTTTGTCTTATCAGTATATGTTGTTGCCGTTTGTCTTATCAGTATATGTTGTTGCCGTTTGTCTTATCAGTATATGTTGTTGCCGTTTGTCTTATCAGTATATGTTGTTGCCGTTTGTCTTATCAGTATATGTTGTTGCCGTTTGTCTTCTTCTTCTTGCGATCACATCTTTGATGTTTACACCATCAGACGAGTTCTCATGATGAATTCGACTGTTGTTTGAAGTTCCTCTTTAGCTCCATATAGCTTTGAGTTTAGTGTTGAGTCATTGGGCCAGTATATCTTTCTTAACTGGTCATACAGAGGACAATCCTGTAGAACATGCTCAGCAGTTTGTTCGTTTAATCCACATGTGCACAGTGGTGAAGCAGACAATCGTAGCTTTTGCATGTGTTTATTCAGTTTGTTATGCCCTGTCCTGAGGCGAAAAATAGTTATCTGTCCCTGCCGGTCGATAGTGTGATAGTCGTCTTTGGGTTGGTTCTGTTCTCTTCTGATAGTCTGGATAGCTCTCTTTTTCTCAAAGTATGTGACTTCATTATCTTCTTGTTCATATTCTCCTCCCTTTTTTGCAAGTTTATCTGCCTTTTCATTTCCGGGTACACCACAATGAGATGGTACCCACTGAAGTATGGTTCTCTTTTTGGCAGCTACCTTGTTTAGTTCATTTCTCAGATGCGGGAGTTTACCACCCTTGAGAGCTTGCAGGACAGACAGTGCATCTGTGAGGATGACTACCTGGTGGCAGTCAGAGTTGGTGTTATAAATCATATTGCAGCTTGCTCTAGAGCTTGAACCTCAGCTGTATAGTTGGAACAGAATTTACCAGTGGGAATGTGCCTAGTCTCATAGTGGTTGTCAGGATATGAGATAAAGATACCGGCACCTCCATTCCTAACAGCATTAGTTGCTGATCCATCTGTATAGGCATGTATCCATGATTGATCGGGATAGCTTTCTTGGATCATACTCAATGTAGCAGTTCGTTTTTGCAGATCATTATACTCACATCCACTTGTGAGACCACTGACTGATGTATTAATTTGGAGGGCATTGCTGGCCTGCTCCCATGGTACAGGGTATAGGGTGGGCTTCAGTGGTGTTGTCTTCATGGATAGGTCTTCTTGATGCTGTCTTATAAGTCTTTTCCCCCGATGCACAAAGCTGCTACGCTTTAAACGTCCCAATGCCAGATCATCTAGTCTTGCCTTCATTGGGACCGTTTGTCTTATCAGTATATGTTGTTGCCGTTTGTCTTATCAGTATATGTTGTTGCCGTTTGTCTTATCAGTATATGTTGTTGCCGTTTGTCTTATCAGTATATGTTGTTGCCGTTTGTCTTATCAGTATATGTTGTTGCCGTTTGTCTTATCAGTAAATGTTGTTAGATGTGAGCAAGACAGACACAAGGGCATCTGGGAGGATGAAGCTGCCGATAGCACCAAGTGGTGATGCTCTCTACAGCGCCTTCCTCAGATTAGGCAATAAGAAGCTCTCACTGCAAGTAGAAGAGAAGAGAAAATGTCGAAAGGAACACCAAAAAGATAAGCAGCTGAGGGCTGTCACCTCAGAGGTGCATTCCCATAGTCAGTTATGACTGAAGGAGCTATTATTATTATTATTATTATATGTTGCTAACATAAAGCACTGACTATATTGCCTACAGTTTACTGTAAGCTGCCGACTGTCATAACAAACAAAGCAAAACAGAATTCTTTAAACATCACCAGCCTTTGTCAAATCCAATGGAATCAAGGCAGAAACAAAAACCTATCCATGAAACTCAATCCTGGACTTCTCTACTTCCCATTGCGTCTGTTACTTTGGATTTCTGCTTTAAAGGCCCATCTCAATTCCCCCGTGGATTTACTTTTCCCTTAAATAAGCCCTCGGTTTGTCTTGGCAATCTATCTCTTTCTTCTTCTTCCTCTTCTTCCTCATTCGTCCTGAAAAGGACGTTGATTGCGTTGTGTCTGTTTACAGCGGAGCTGTGATATCTGCGCCTTTCGGCCAGCACATCTGACTTCAGCACGGCATTTTTTGGGACCGGGTTTGCCTTCCCTCTTCGATCCCTACTCTCTCAGCCAGACTGCAGTGATGCAGCCTGTTTCCAGGACCACCACATGGAGGTGGAGTAGGGTCTTGGTCAGCTCTGGTTCGCTGACCCTGACACAAGCAGTCAAGCTATGAGTTGCTGACTGCATTCTCTATTACTGCATCTTTGGGTCCCTATCTCTTTCTATCTGCTGTATGTGACTGATCTACTTCTACCTCCTTTATTTATCTGAAGCCTGATGTCTTTTATTCCTGTTTGTTCTTGAATGTCTATGTTTAATTCTTCAATCCTGTTGGAAAAAAAACAAACAAAATGTTTCTATTACACCCCAACATAGTGCCCATTTATGGGCAATGCAAAATTTGTATGACCAGATTTTATGTCCTATAAAACCACATTTAATTTTTTTGGAAATCCATGATATATTAATGTAAAATGTAGCACATCATCACATTAGGTGAGGTCAAATTGTTGCAAACTGGCTTGAAATTAATAATTATAAGTAAATGGATTGTTTGATATGGAGCTGATGAAGTGGTGGCATGGAGTTCAGAGACAAGTGTAGTAGAAATGTAGACCAAAAATAGTAGAAATGGATTGCTGACCTGCTTTTTAAGGAAGCAAGTATTCTTAAAGGTGTGCACTGCTGTTTTAAGCTTTTCTTTGTTATAATGATATAATTATCTCAGAAACAGTAAATATCAAGGTCAACTGTTCAAATTTAAATCATACATTGTGCTTTCATGTTGTAAAAGACAACTATTGCAAAGTTATTCCATGCAGCTGGCAACATTATCTTGTAAAACAAATTGCTGTGAAAACCACTGCTACAGGAGCGTGTTCTCTGATGCAAACTTCTTGCAAGATGGCCAGATGCAGAGTTGGCTCCATGCTCCGTAAGGAGTCGAAAAGTTGATGAATTCATGAAAGGGTAAGCTAACCGAGAAGAAAACTGGTTTCTTAAGACTTGTGAATCTGAAAACGCAGCTAAATTACCAGCAGAGTGAGTACGGTACTTTTCAAACACTGAAGAAACAGCTTGCCAGACAAAATAAAAGACGGAGATATATTTAGCATTCTGAATAATGCAACCCTGTCCATCCAAGTGACAAATCACCTCTTTAGCAAGAGTCATGGCAGGGAATCCAGTCAACTAAACACCCTCAAAAAACATTTTACCTTTCACAGCTCATTCATTTGTCAAACTCACAACTATGGAATATAAATCTATCGAGATTCGTAAATACTTTGTAGATACTTCTTCTTCTTCTTGGGTCATTGACCCCCGGCTGACAAAGCAGTCAGTAGCCATCACGCCTAGCGATGTCTTGTAGAGCAGCAACAAACTGTCCCCACTTTGCTCGGTAGGTGGCCACATTTCGCGCAGTGCCTCAACTACGTTCATGTTTTGCATCTCGGTCTCCACAGTTCTCCACCAGGTTGTCTTTGGTCTGCTCTCTTTTGCCTTTCTTCTGGGGTCCATTGCACAGCAGTTCTTGTGATGGCGTCTGGGTCACATCTGAGGACATGGCCAAACAAGTTCCAGTGTCTGCCTGCAATGATTGTGTGCATATCTTTTGACTACACAGTGTAAGCAGTTCCTGGTTGGTGATGGTATTCGGCCAAAAAATTTGAAGAATTTTCCTTAGGCAGGCTGTGTGGAAAGAGGACAATTTGGACATTTGCTTTTCTGTTACTCTCCTGTGTTCCACACCATACAGAATTACAGAAAGTAGGCAACTCTCATATAATCTTAATTTGTTGTTTGTGGTGTACTGAGAAGATTTCCAGATGTTGTTTAGATTGGCAAAGGCTGTTCTGGCTTTATTTATTCTGTTAATGATGTCTTTGCTTGTTCCATTGTCTGGTGTTACTAAGCTTCCTAGATATGTAAAGGTATTTGTCTGTTCCAGTTTTTGGTTCCTTATTTTCATGTCTTAGATCAGTGTTTCTCAAGTGGTGTGCTATGGCACACTAGTGTGCCGCAGCGCCTATCAAAGTGTGCCGCAGCGCCTATCAAAGTGTGCCGCAAAAAGAATGGTAAATTTACTATATGAAGTACATTTTTAGTGATTATGTAATATAAAACTGATCTTACAGCTTGAATTCATTCAAAAATAATTGGAGCTATTAACTGCTTTGAACAAAATTAGATATACTTCAAAATTTCATGATATTACAAAAACTCAAGAGGCGCATAAACAACGTTCAAAGGCCATGGACGAAGCATAGAATTCCACTGGGAGCTAATTAAATTTCTTATCAGATAGAGCGGTAAGTTAGAGGAAATTGAGAATTTGTGTTGTATCATTTTATAATTAACACAGTGATCAGCGTGTTGTTTCTTGATTGTGTTTGATTTGTAAAACTGTGTAAAATATTTAGTACATTCGATTTTCCGTTTTTAAAACTTTATTAAAAGTAGATACCGTACCTGAAATGGATAGATTTATTACAAGAAAATGTGTCAAAGAAAATAGAACAATGATAGCATGGCTAGTGTTTGCAGTAATAAAAACATCAGTTTCAACGAGGTCATGTCAACACCGAGTAAGACTTCTAAATCTAAAGTTCATAGACAGTACATGGACAGCTATTTAAGTCAGGGATTTTCTTAGTCTGGAGAGAAAGACTGTCCTCAGCCATTACATGATGTGTGCAGTGACAAACTTTTGAAGCCATGGTTCCTAGTAAACTGAAAAGACTTTTGACTTCTAAACATGCACTTCGCGGGAATAAAGATTTGAATTATTTCAAAAGGTTAGTTGAACAACAAACAAAACAAGTACACTATTTTGAACAAAGAATTAAAGATCTGATAAAGTTCAAACAGCTTCTTATCATGTGGCCGAAATCATACCACAGCAAATGAAATCATATGCTGCAGCTGAGTCAATTATTTTGCCTGCGTGCTATTTGATTATTAGAACAATGTTTAGTAGTGAAGAGGAAAACAAAGTTACCAAAATTCCATTGCCTAATGGTACGAGAAGAATAATCGAGATGTCTTCCAACAATGAAGAACACGTTTCAACAGAGCTTAAAAAAATTATATTTTGTGCTATAAGTTGACGAATCTACAGACATGAGTTGCAAAGCACAACTGTTAGCATTTGTCCATAGAAATGAAATCATAAACCAATATTCATGCTGCAGAGAACTTGTAGATCACATGAGAGGTCAAGATATATTTGATACTTTGACTTGCCTACTTAAAAAAATGTGATTTGTCCTGGAAGTCATGTGTGGGTGTTTGCACAGATGGCGCTCCATCCATGATGGGATCTATCAAAGGTTTTGTCACACTTGTTAAAGAGCGAAATACTAACATGATTTCTACACACTGCTTTCTGCATAGGGGAGCCCTTGTTGAAAGAACTGGGTAAAGAATTAAAGTCTGTACCAGACAAAGCTGTTCTAATGGTCAATTTTGTGAAGTCAAGGCCTCTAAAGACCCGACTCTTTGAACAGCGTTGTAAAGCTACTGATTCACACTATGAATGTTTAATTTTACACACAGAAGTGAGATGGTTGTCAAGAGGAAAAGTGTTAGCTCGGATGTATGAACTAAGGAACAAATTTCAGTCAGAAGGAAACATAACAATTTATGAAAATCTCAGCAGTGAACTTCATGTGCCAAGCTGGTATACTTGGTAGAAATATTTAAGTGCCTGAACAGCTTGAATACCAATATGAAAGGATGAAACGAAAACATCCTTACATCTACTGATAAGCTACTGTCTTTAAAAAAAAGTATCTTAATCTGGTTAAACAGAGCTAGGGAGGGTAATGATGTTTCCACTGGTACCCAAGAACATTATAAAAAACATTGCTACCCTCATAATGGAGCATTTGGAAACATTGGAGCAAAATATCCAATATTACTTTCCATCGTTCACTACAGAGAGATCTGACTGGGTAAGAAATCCATTTTTGACTGTTTCAGCTGACTTGGATTGTACAATAGAAGAACAATTAGCTTCTATTTCAATTGATCACAGTCTTAAAATGAAACACTCTGAGATACCCCTGGAAGCATTCTGGATTGCTGTTAAAAACAAGTATTCTGTTATTGCAAAACGAGCTTTAATTATTTTGAAATAGTTTTCTATGTCATATTTATGTGAGTTGGGATTTTAAACACTTATTCAAGCATTAAATCCAAAAAAAAAAGGAGAAAGACTTCTCTGTGTTGAAGATGAAATAGAGTTTGCTTATCTCAAATATGCCATTACAAGGGGATTGACATAAGTCTTGGGCCTGACCATGAAGGAGTCATAGGAGGAAGATGAAACTTGGCACACTTAAAGTTCATCATATTTGCACTGAATGTGTAAAGTACGCGTTTGTTTCTTCAATTGGTTTTCCCGCTACGGTGCACAGCGCAATGTACCCTATTGACCGGATCTGCTGCTCCAAAGATTTGACAAAACAATGGAAAAGATGGAGGCCAGAGCTGTGATAAAATTTCTGATGTTTCAGGGAAAAACTTACTTACTTACTTACTTAGTCGTTCCCCTTCTACCGTGAGGTGTAGAGGTTTAGAAGAGAAAGCGCCAGACTATTCTATCGGCTGTCTTCCTCCTGGCTTGGTTCCATTCTAGTCCTCGGTCCTTCAAAGATTGTCTAATGTTGTCCTCCCAGCGGACTCTGGGTCGTCCTCGGGGTCTGGATCCTTGGCTCTTTGTTTCCCATGCTTGTCGTGGTAGCCGATCTTCTCTCATTCTGCAGACATGGCCAAACCATCTTAGTTGGGACTGTTCTACTTGGGTCTGTAGGGTGTGGCATTTTAGGCCTTGACGTATCGTCTGGTTGCGTACCATGTCTCTTCTTGTTACTTCAACCACCTTCCTCAGATACCTCATTTCTGAGGTTTGGATCTGGCTTTTATGGGTTGTAGTCATTGCCCATGACTCGCATCCATATGTCAAGACTGGGACATAGGTGGAGCGGTATACAGCCATCTTCGTTTTCTTACCAACCTCTCTCTTGCTGAGGAATCCTCGATTTATGGCCTGAAAAAGTCTCCCAGCTGCTGCTTTTCGAGTGGCCAACTCTTCTTTGATGCCTCCCTTTCGGTCTATAATCTTTCTTCTTCGATCCTTAACCACCGACCGTCAAAGCAGTCAGTGGCCATCACGCCTAGTGGCGTCTTGTAGGGCAACAACAAATTGATTCCACTTTGCACGGTCGGTGGCCATCCTTCGTACAGTGCCCCAACTCTGGTTCATTCTTTGCATCTCAGCCTCCACAGTCCTCCGCCAAGTTGTTTTTGGTCGGCCTCTCTTTCGCTTTCCTTCAGGGGTCCAAAGCATAGCTGTTCTTGTGATGGCATCGGGGTCTCTTCTGAGGACATGACCAACCCAGCTCCAGCGTCTGCCAGCTATGATGGTATGCATGTCCACTTGCTTGCTACGAGTAAGCAGATCTTGGTTGGTGATGGTATTCGGCCAAAAGATTCGGTGAATTTTTCTTAGGCATGTTGTGTGAAAAGAGGACAATTTTGACATTTCCTTCTCTGTGACTCTCCAGCATTCCGCACCATAGAGAAGCACAGAAAGCACGCAACTCTGGTATAATCTTAATTTTGTGCTTGTGCTGTATTGGGAGGACTTCCAGATGTTATTTAGGCTAAAGAAGGCTGTTCTTGCCTTATTCATTCTGATGTTGATGTCTTTGCCTGCCCCACCGTCTGGTGTTACTATGCTTCCTAGGTATGTGAAGGTATCTGTCTGTACCAGTTGCTGATTCCTTACTGATATGGGCTCAGGGTTGCTCACATTGAGCGTCATGACCTCAGACTTCTTTAAATTGATGTTCAAGCCCACCTGCTGGCTAAATTTATTAAGTCTATCCGTTTTTTCCTGGATGTGTTGATGTGAATGTGCCAGCAGTGCAATGTCATCTGCATATTCCAGATCTTCCAATGTTGAAAATGTAGTCCATCTTATTCCTCTTGGACTGCCCTCTGTTGTCTGGCGCATCACCCAGTCTATGACTGTTAAAAATAGAGTGGTTGATAAGGGGCATCCCTGTCGTACTCCTGTCTTCACCTCGAAGGTTAGGTTGCTCTGCCCAACACTACACGTAAAGTTGGCATAGAGGCTTTTTATGATTGACACTATGCAGCTTGGAATTCCATAAGCCCTCAGTATTTTCCATAAACTGTCCCTATGTATGCTGTCAAAAGCCTTTTCAAAATCAACAAAATTTATGTAAAGCTGTCTTTGCCATTCTGAGCACTGCTCTATAATGTTCCTGAGAGTGAATATATGGTCTACACATCTTCTGTTCTTTCTAAATCCTGCTTGTTCTTTCCTCAGTTTGTAGTCTACTGCCTTTGAAATTCTCTGTATAATTATCCTGCCTAGTATTTTGCTGGGAACTGAGAGAAGAGTGATTCCTCTCCAATTATTGCAGTCTGAAAGATCTCCCTTCTTGGGCAATTTGACAATTATTCCTTTGTTCCACTCTGATGGTGTTGTCCCCGTTTTCCACACTTGTGCAAATAGTGGTTCTAATAGTTCTGCTGCTAGCTCAGGGTCTGTCTTAAATAGCTCTGCATTTAAGTTATCATGGCCCGGAGCTTTACCGTTCTTTAACCCTTTGATTGCTGTGATGATTTCTTCTTTTCGTGGAATGTCTGTATTTACATCTAGATCGTTTTCAGCCTCAGGAACATTCAATTGTGTCTCTGGTATTTCCTTGTTCAGAGTTTCTCTGAAGTGCTCTGCCCATCTTGTTTCCTGTCCCTCTGCTGTCTTGATGAGATTTCCTTGCTTATCTCTTACTAATGTAATATTGTTTGCACCTTGTTTTCCGCTGATGAATTTAGTTATTTTGTATACTGTGCTTTGTTCATTTCTCAGTGCTGCCTCTTCTGCCTGTTTTGCAAGATCGTCTAGGAAATTCCTTTTGTTGGCTCGGGTTTGGCGTTTAACTTCCCTGTCCAGTTGACTGTACTGTTCGCTATATAGTTGCTTTAACCTGGGGGACTTCGCTTCTGTTTTCTTTCTTTTCATTTCCTTTCTCATCTTTATGGTGTTTAGTGTTTCTGGTGTTATCCAGTCTTGCTTCTTCCTTTCCTGGAATCCTAAGCATGATTTGCTACTTTCCTTATATATTGTTGAAATGGTGTTAAAATTCTGGTCTATATCATCAGTCAATGTCTTTTCCTGGCTTTTGGCAAATTGATATCGTTTCTTAATGTCGGCCGCAAAAGCTTTTCTGGTAAGGGGGTCCTTCAATTTGCTGATGTCAAACCTTTTCTGTGTAGTTACAGTTGGTCCAGCCCTTCTTAGTTTCACTTTCAGTTTTGCTACTACTAAATGGTGATCGCTTCCCACATCTGCACCTCTTCTTACCTTCACATCTTGTAATGCATGTCTCCATCTACCGTTAACCATGATGTGGTCTATCTGGTTTCTGTCCCGACCATTTGGTGATTCCCATGTTAACTTGTGAATTTCCTTATGTGGGAAAAGTGTTCCTCCAATGACCAGGTTGTTAATGCTACAGAAACTTATTAGCTTATCCCCATTTTCGTTTGCTATTCCGCTGCCGCATTTCCCCATTGTTCTTTCATTATATGTATTGTGTGTACCAACTTTCGCATTGAGGTCTCCCATTACTATAACAAGATCATATCTAGGTGTGTCCTCCATTTCTTTCTGCAGTTGTTGATAGAATTCATCCTTGACCTCCTCATCGCTATCATTCGTTGGTGCGTAGCATTGTATTATTGTAGTGTTGGTGAATCTCCCTCTCAATCTCAATCGTATCAGTCTGTTGTTGATGGGTTTCCATTCCAGTAATGTCCTTTCTATCCCTTTCTGTAGAATAATGGCTACGCCTTCACTGTGCTGTCCATCCTCTCTTCCAGAGTAAAGTACTGTTTCTCCTGTTGCTGTTTTAACTTTTCCTGCCCCTGTCCATCTGCTCTCACTTATCCCCAGGATGTGTAACCTATAGTTTCTCATTTCTGCCGTGACCTGTCTTAGTTTACCTGTCTCGTACATTGTCCTGACATTCCAAAATCCTATTCTTGTATCCTGTTTTGCGGTCAGGACATCCGTTTTCATGTCAGTGGCTTCCTTTCGGCTTTCACCACTGACAGTCATACGAGCCACAGACTCCGAATGTCCATCCCGCAGCAAAGTTTGTTCACTTGATGTTGTTTCCGTAACTTCATTGTTTTTTTACATAGACAGGGGTGTCAGCCCTATGCTAAAACCCCCAACCTGGAGGACCAGGGTACCAGCTTTTGTCTGACCCCTACCCACATAGACCAGTCCAGCTTGGTTGAACCTACCAGGAGTAAAACTCCCACTGGCATAGCTCTGGGGATTGTCAGGGTACGCAAGCTGCCATACCGCTACAAGGTATAGGTACCATTGATGGCAGGGTCTATAATAGCTCCGAGGTATTTAAAGTGGTCGACCTGCTCCAGGACCTGTTCTCCCAGCTTAATCTGATGTCTTCTTTCTTCTCGTGATATCACCATGGATTTTGTTTTAGAGCTGCTTATGACCATCCCTCTCTTCTCCAGCTCTTCCTTCCAGACTTGCAGGTTGGATTGGAGAAGTGCCTCTGATTTAGCAATCAGGGCAACATCATCAGCAAATGCCAGCTCTGAAATATAGACCTGTCTCATCTTCCAGTACCCCACTGAATGCTGACATCATCCATAAGGAGTATGAAGAGGTAAGGTGATAGGATATCACCTTGTCTTACACCAGTGGTGGTCCTGAACTCTTCTGACTTATGGTTTGCTGTCGTCACATAATTTCTGCAAGACTTGTAGAAGCTCTGTATAGCATGAATCAGAGGTGCTGGAATATTCTTCCTTGCCAAACAGTCCCAAAGTTTGCTCCAAGGGACCCTGTCAAACGCCTTTTCCAGATCTATGAAACAAAGATGGATCTCACTCTTATACTCAAGGGCCTTTTCACTCAGCTGTCTGAGTGTGAAGATTAGGTCTTGAGTACTTCGGTTTGCTCGGAATCCGTGTTTCAGGGAAAAACACCTACAGAAATACACAGGGAGATGGAACCAGTGTTTCGTGATTCTTGTCCTTCATATACTTCGGTAAAAAACTGGTGTCAACAGTTTAAGTGCGGCCGCTCAAATGTTGCTGATCTGCCAAGATCTGGTAGACCAGCCTCAGAGTGCAACGATGAAAATGCAACAAGAGTGAAGAAAATCATTGACCCGGATCGAAAAATGACAATTGTGGAGATAGCTAGTAGAGTAAAACTAAATGAAAGAAGTTTATAAAATTTTACACAACAGACTGAACATGAGAAAAGTGTGTGCACGCTGGGTTCCGCGACTGTTGACACGTGAACAGAAGCAAACGAGGGTAAATTGCTGTCAACAGTTGCTCAAAAAGTGTCAGTCAAAAAATTTTTTGGAGACCATGGGGACAGTAGATGAGACTTGGGTACACCATTATGACCCCGAATCCAAAATTGCCAGCATGCAATGGAAAACCCCGGGCTCCCCAACACCTGTCAAGCCGAGGGCGCAGAAATCTGCAGGAAAAGTGATGCTGACTGTTTTTTGGGACGGCAAAGGTGTCCTTTTGAAAGATTATCTGCCTCGTGGCAACACAGTTAATGGACAGTACTATGCAGATCTTCTCACAAAACTAAGAAAGGTTGTGACCAGGAAACGAGGGATAACGCGCACTCAAAATCTTCCTTTGCTTCAAGACATCGCGCCCTCTCACAAAGCACGGCTTGTGCAGCTAGCAGCCAACGATTTGAATATTAAAATTCTTCCACACCCACCATATTCTCCAGATTTGGCTCCATCAGACTTTTTTCTATTCCAAAATCTTAAAAAAACAGCTAAAAGGAAATCATTTTGACAGCGATGAAGTGGTTATACTGGCATGTGATGACTGGTTTAGTTTGAAAAATAGGGTGTTCTACTCCCAAGGTCTTTTCAAGGTCAAGCAGAGATGGCAGAAGTGTGTCAATTCAGACGGTGGCTATATTGAAAAGGAATAAACACTATACAAAATTTCAGCTCTGTGACATGTCCTTCATGGTCAAGCCCAAGACTTATGTCAATCCCCTTGTATATCAAAGAAATTACTTAAAAGCATCGAGCCCAAGTATCGCATTAGGACCATCAGGTTTGTATGAAAAACATTTTTTTTTTTGGGTCAAATATATGTTCTAATTATTTTAAACAATTAAAAGAAAATTGAATTGAGAGTTTTCTTTATTCTAAAGTACCCAATTAGTGTATTTAATTTAGTATATATCACTGTAATTTTTTTATTCAGGCCCCGCACAGGGTCAGACAGGAGTGCCGAAGATTTTTAGAAAATTAAAAAGTGTGCCAAGAATATAAAACAGTTGAGAAACACTGTCTTAGATACTATTACTGCCTCATTTTCATATTTGCAGGAATATACTGAATAACATATACATGTAAACATTTTTTTAAAGACAAAGTATAACGTTCAACCTTTGATAGGTTATAATTAGGATATATAGTGTAGTAAATTCAAGATAATAAAATCTGATTTCTGATATCAAAATATAGTATCTTCTCCCCACTCCACTCTGTCCAAATACAGTAAATCAAAACTGTAAAATTGTGTAAATGTATGCGTGTGTGCTCTCCCCTTTCCCCCCAAAAAACAATTAAAATAAAATCTCATAACTACCTTGTTGTTAACAAAGTAAAAAGAGGTGAGAAAGCCCGGGGCTGTCCGGGAAGACACCCAATCCACCAATTTTCTGCCATCATTCACATGAGCACCCCATCAGACTACCCCTTTTCCTCACACCACCATTGATCCTTATTTATTAATTTTAGTTCTTGTTATATACTGTTTTACTATATTGTGTCAGGAGCCGCGCTAGCGTAGTGGTTACAACACCGCTCTGGCGACCGGGTGATTCAGGATCAAACCCGGGCGACGGCATTTGAGGATTTTTCGTCAACCGGGATTTGGACTGGATTAACTCGAGACAAGGCGAGAACATTTGAAGGAGTGTCGTCGACCAGGGATTGGCGGCTCCTGAGCCGACCCAGCTCTAATGGGTACCTCTGAAATCGGAGAGTATCTGCCTGAATGGCGAGGGACACCTGTCTCTGTACAAGATAAAAAGGGATACTCACGTAAAATCAATGTCAGGTTAGACATTAAAAAAATAACCTGAGATTTCGCCTCGAGTATTAGCAGGCGTACAAAAAAAAAAAAAAAAAACTATATTGTGCAATTCTTTAAGTCTATTTATTCTCAACACCTGGTCCACAGTTATGGATGAATTGCATGCCTGTAAATAATCTAACATTGGTTTTCTCCGTTGTTCACACTTCCTACATTTTAGTAGGAAATGCTCTATATTATTGTTTTCTAGACACCCTGCACAGTAAGGTTCTTCTATTCTAAATTAGCCCATTTCTAGATGCAGTCTAAGAAGTTTCTTATTGCTAGGAATTTTTAGTTCTCTAGATACATGACACATTCTTGTTGGAGTCTTGAACAATTATATGCATGTCTGCCCTTCAGGCTTCCATCCCACTCTACTACCCATTCGTCAGTTATTATTCTTTTAATTAAGCTTTTCATCTCTGCTTTACTCATCCCCACATTTATTTAGTTTCTATTATTGCTACTTTTGTTAGATTCTTCATCTGCCTTTTCATTTCCTTCTATGCCGACATGTGAAGGTATCCAAGCTATTAGAACAAACATCCTGTAGAGTATAGGTTAAGTATTTGTCAGTAATATCTCTTCTGCTTTATCATGTCTACTGTATTCTTAAGTTTCTTATAGCTTGAATAGCTGAAAGTGAGTCTGTTAATATTGTTAATTGTGAGGAGAGTTGTTAGAGAAGATTTCCAGAATTGCAACCATCTCTGCCATGAAAATAGATGTATTATCGGTTATACGAAATCCTTTCACCGTTTGCCACATGGGAACATAAATTAATATCCCCAATTTGTTATCGTTTCCCTTAGATCCATTTGTGTAGCCTACACTGTAATACTGTCCTTTGAATATATTTCCTGGCTTTGATAGTTGCCTTATCAGTTGTTTTATTAATTATGTCTGCCAAGTGGTAGTCTGTAGGCCCTATCTGGTTTCTTGAGCTCCCAGTGTGGTACCACCAGCTTGTATATACTACTGTTATTCTACTGTCATTCTCACCTTTTTTGTTAGGCCCCTAATGAACGTGAAACACCTAGAACTGTCTCGACAAACTAATACACACTATTTGGTTTATGTTCACAATCCATCCGCCCAAACAGCTGTTTAGTTAGGCTACTCTGTTCACTGTACTATGATGGTCAGTATAAAAGGCTAAATTAACGTGTCAATCCACTTCTCGTGCTTCAAAGACCAACAGTTAATTTCTGTAAAGCCACTTACCTAAAAATTCCTTACTTGCCGTAATTTATGTAATGTATCGTTCTACAACAAGCATGAGATCGTACGTAACCTTTGATGACAGAAAACAACCTTTGGTGGTGGTCGTCTGTTGTTATTCCGTACACGATTTTTGATATCGATGTAGTTTTTTTTGGCAACGGGGCGCCCAGCTATCTGCATGGTTGCGTGAAATTACGGCTCCGTTTGAATGCTACAGAATCAGTGCATTTTTGCCAGAGATTTCAGTCCTTGTAAAATCGAGAATACCCAGTGTTAGTGCCCTGTATATACAGGACACTACCCAGTGTCCACTGCAATGATATGCACCTGTGCTTTCAGTATGCATTGTGTCGATGTTGCACGAAGGTAATTGTGACACTGAGCGACACAATACACAGCCTGAGTTGACGACTGCAGCAGAAAGGCCTATAGCAAGTTAGAACTATTACAATAAAGTCGCTGCAAATTACCAATAACTGATTGTCGTCCGTTTGCACCCGTCAAGTCGTCTAAAAGGTAGTTCACATAATCGTCACGCAGTGAGGGGAAAAGGGTGTGGTTCACAATTTTTTGACTTTGTTTGGCGATTTTATTTGGGCGGGTTGGAAAAAAATGTGACATCACACAAAAATATACGAGTCTAATTCGCTTTTTTCATAAATGATGTTTTTACTTTTATCCGCAACTCCTCATTCATGGGCGACTTATATTAAAACAATCTCAGCTGAAGCAGAAATACTTAAGAAAACAAATAATATAGAAAATATTAAAAACACAGCCAATAAATATATACAACAAATATCAAAAGACAGCATTACTGTGTACACAGATGGATCCAAGGGAGAGGATGGCAAATTGGGGATAGGAATATATATTGCAATAAATATATATTCCAATATGGAAAATGGCAAAAGAATAAAGCATCACGGAAAATACATCCATTTTCAATGCAGAAATGGTGGCAATACTAAAAGCACTAGAAATATTCTCTAATAACCCTCCCAAAAA
Source organism: Oreohelix idahoensis (assembly GCA_024509875.1). Classification (NCBI taxonomy): domain Eukaryota; kingdom Metazoa; phylum Mollusca; class Gastropoda; order Stylommatophora; family Oreohelicidae; genus Oreohelix; species Oreohelix idahoensis. Next base: position 81,270 of record JAMPIV010013576.1, read on the forward strand.
ACTTACAGTTTTAACTGACTCTCTTTCAACAATTAAAGCACTTAGAAACTTACGAGAATGTAATAGACCTGATATAGCAGAGGAGATATTTCTGACTACTAATTACTTATATTCCAGAGGATGTTCAGTCTTAATTGCTTGGATACCTTCACATGTTGGCATACAAGGAAATGAAAAGGCAGATCAAGAAGCCAAGAAAGGTAGATCTGATAAAAATCTAATAAATGTAGGGACAAGTAAATCAGAGATTAAGAGCTTCATTAAAGATTTAATAACAGATGAATGGAAAGCAGAGTGGGATAAAAATCTGAAAGGAAGACATGCATATAAGTTGTTCAAGGCTCCAACAAGAAAATGTCATATCTAGGGAATTGAAAATTCCCAGTAATAAGAAACTTCTCAGACTACAGCTGGGAAAAGGCTATTTCAGAATAGAAGAACCTTACTGTGCATTATGTCTTCAAGACAATAATATAGAACATTTCTTGTTAAAATGTAAGAGGTATGAACAAATGAGGATACCAATATTAGATTATTTGCAAGCATCCAACTTACCTATAAATATAGGGGAGGTGTTGAGAGTAGACAGACCTAGGGAACTGCATAATATAGTCAAACAATATTTAACACAAACAAATGTTAATGTATAGTGGCTGGGAATGTGAAGGTCTGATGCTGTTATTCCAATGCTTATGACTTTTAGCAGATGAAAGTCAATTAATTATCTGTTAAAGTCAGTTATATAACTGGAACCTCCAGGCCTTTACACTCTTCACTTTAATATTATTCTAGTTCAGTGTTTCGTCTTGATTTTGTTTGTTGTTTTATTTATTTTATTTTTATTATTTTAACGTATAAGCACAATTGTGATTGTCCCTATTTACAATGATTTGACAAATGTGATGCCATTTTATCATATTGGCAGTTTTTCATATTATTTGGAATTGAAAACAATATATGTCCTAATTATAACCCATCAGAGGTTGAATGGGATATTTTTCTTCATTAAAATTAACAAAAAAATAATGCATACTAAATAAACTGTACTGTGTAAAATTATATTTAAAAAAAAAAGCACATCAGTTTTCACCATCGCGACAATAGCATGATGAGATCAAAGACAGACGTTTAGCAAGTTGAACCAACTGGTGTAAAAGTTTACAATGTGTGTGTGCGCGCGCGCGTGTGTGGGTGAAAACAAAAAAAGGGGGTAAATGCATTTAGTTGAGTACAGCGACGGTTGGGCACTGTCTCGTGCTGGGACAGCAAATGAAAGGGAAAATCTTTGCAAAAACCTGATTAATAAAACACTATTTTACTTTGAAGATTAAGTCTGCACTAGTTAACACACAGTTAGAAATTTTGGTGACATACTGGCTCTTCTTTACATAACTAATCAGATGCAAGACAAAATGCAAATGCTTGATAAGAAGTCACGCTAGTAGATCTGAAAAAAAAAAACCAGGAAAGATAATGAGAATAAATGCAGAAAGTTATAACAATTTTGCACTTGAAGAAACATCACTACCAGATGTAGAATCATACATATACATTGGCTGCAATATAGACAGTTGGAGGAAGACAATGATATCAAAATAAGAATACAAAAGGCTAGAGGAGCTTTCATTGGATTTCAATCTGGGATGGTTGCTCAATGTCCAACACAAAGAGACTCCGTTCACTACAAAAGCTTGCAGTGCGTATATGTCGTGGTTGAGTTAGAGTGTAGAGTATTTGTCGAGTTGGACAACAGTAGCGAAATCGACAAGGGATAGTGGACTGACAGAGTTATAGATTACACACACAGAAAGGTGTAAATAGGAGATGGACTTGAGACAACCTGGAAGAAGATTTACCAAAATGATCTCTCTCTCCAAGCCTCAACTCACTTATGTCTGTCTAAGCACCTCCTGCTCTCTCTCTTTTCTCTTATCATACATAGAGATTATAGTAAAGAGCTAAACAAGTTAATTATGGATGAAAAGGGTCGGGAACAGCGCATTACTAAATGTGTAAACTTTATTAAAGAAGAAAAACATGGAATTAATGCATATCATCACAACAACATAAAATTACATCAATAATCAAATAATCATCAATAGTCATCAATAATCATATACACCAACAACCACACACACACCACCATTCATAAAACCTGTAGAACACAGAGAGATGAAATAACTGAGTGTCAGTCCGTCCGCTTTCGGGACCATATGAAATAGCTCCAGTAAGTGGTTTTTTTCATACATATCCTCCATGGGTGATGGAATTAACCTGAATAAAATCACTGTATAGGCGCTATCATTGGTGATTCCTCCCTAATTGCGCGAGGTGGTCTGGAAGACTCTATCCATAGATTGCTACTCATACGTGCGAAGTTTTAAGTATCCAGAAAATACACCAGAAGAAGTCACTTGAGGACAAAGAGTCCCAGGCGCGCTTATCCGGTGCTAGGCTCTTGCGTGCTGGGTAGTAAATCCTGTTTAAACTGGTTTGGCTGTGGTTTGCTGAGTGCCCCGTTTAGGCACACAAAGTCGGGTGATATGGAATTCTGCTATCGGCATGCTGAGCGGGTTTGATATTCTGGAAGCCGCAATGCTCTGGCTGGTAATCCAATAGGCGAGTAGAGAACTACTACTGCGTTAGGCGATTCCAGATTTTGCGTTGGCTCCGTTGCACTGCGTGAGCTTAACTTGGCGTTGACAAAAAGGGGTTTTGATTCAGGAACGGGGTTGACGATTCGTTGCTAGATGTATACAGAAACCCTCTAGATCGAAGAGTATATGACTTTCTTCGCCTGACTGAAGTCTGCTCTAGCGATTCGGTCTCCCTGAAACTGAGACCCAAAAAGAGACACCCTTTTACTTCAAGCAAATAATAAATCACACTAACTTTATACAGAAAGTTTCGCTCCACTATGGGATTAAATTTATTGTAGTTATTGCTATGATAGTTTAGGGCTGTCTTTAACCATGTCTCCTGTTCCTTAAAAATATCAATTATCAACACGCGCCCGCATAGTCTTAATATCTTTTGTACACCCATGTAACTGTCATTAAATGTTCTGACAGCAAAATCTCCTCCTCTTCTCCCAATCTCAACATACAGGAAACCTAACCTGTAGTTACAGTTAAAAGAATATGCTTATTCATCTTACAACATTAAATGAATTTACATAAACAGATTACAGCATTTGACATTACACAAATAAATCGTATGTCCCCTTTGGAAAATATATTAGCATTCCACAAAATGAGTACAAAGAAAATGCAATGTTCTTGCTATAATAATACAGTTGTGGCTAGATCATAAGATATAATTATATCTATGCCTGGTGACTGCTTTCAGTGAAAGTTATAGACTAGTGTCTAGCCACACAAGTAAGCATAAAATGATCCTCCCTTGCCACTAGAAATATCTATCAAAAAGGAATAAGTGACTATCTCCTATAATCCAGAGTTATTACCTGCATCTCACTATTCAGTTTTAAAGTGAACAATCCACACCTGACATTATCTTACAGAAATGACAGTTAATTTTTGCTGACTCTTAACCCAATGGTAAGCATTCGTGGACTGATTCTACGCCTAATATCTGTTATTGTAAGTTTAACATTTAACCCATGATAAACCGTAACAGTTTAAGCACCACTTAATAGGCCGTAGACAGCGCTACCTTATCACTGAATAAATTACTAGGAGAAGTCCTCAGAAATAAATTCACTTCCCTAACAGATATATATAAAAGCTAACATGAATCTAATATTATAATTATAAGATATGTCAACTCACCCCAAAAATGACTAGAACATAGGCAAACACATTCTAGTACTGTGTTAAAGTTTGCCTTATCTCATGATGGTCATCTACGGGCCAGGAAAATTTACGAATGTCTTTGTCTATTAAAACCAGTCTACTCTTATAGATCACAAGGGACGCTCCCCCGGACACCTGGCCTGCATATTTCTACAGAAGTTCGGCGAAAGACGTAATCTAGAGTAAGACAAAAGAAATCGTGCGAAAGTTCCCCAGGTAGAGAAATGCATAACATTATGCTCTATCTTGTCTAAGGGGCGAAAACCCAAAGACTGACCGCGGGTTTGTCTCCCCCTGTTTCCAGGATGCATAATATTATGATCCGAAGCAGCGTTCTGGAAGCCAAACAGGGACCCTTTCGCTCGTGATCAAAGGCTATAAACGTAAGAGATATTCCCCTGGTCAGACCAGGTGCGGCTTAGATAATATTATCGTTCGCTGACCGCTACAGGCCGGAACGTAACCAAACCTCGGGTGGGGTTTGAGAAGGTGAAAAAGTTTGGCCACGAAGGTAGAAAATGAAAGAAAAAGAAAATACAAAATGACGAGGAAAACCAGGACATTTAAAAAGTAATCAAATTATGGACAAGATGGTAAAATAGATTATCGGTCACGTGACAAGTGCCCCCCCCCCCCTTTTAAAGTTCGAGGAATACGGACAAAAATGACAGTAATTTATCTTTTCCATCGATGTCCGTTACATGTCGTAAGAACCTTCTATAATCATAACCAAAATCGTATCCAATTTCTGTCAGTACTGTATGACTAGCTCCGAGTTCATTTCTTTTCTTCCCTCTGTCTAATAGACGTTCAGCGAATGGGATTTTGCGAGGCCAGTCGGCGCTGACGCCCTTCGTTTCCGTGTGAACCTGACCTTGCTTCCGCAATTCGCTGTGCCTGTTTATGGTCCGGAAAATTATCCGCACCTGTTGTGGTTTTCGGCCCTGCCTGAACTCACTGGCCACTGCGTAGATAATCCGCCTGTTATGTGCAGTGTAATCATTGATGGGCTCAGGCTGCTTATGTATATATTTACCTGTCACGGGCGTGGCCTTGAATAACCCTCTATAGCTGCAGTCTATAGGGATTTTTCGCGCGCGTGTAACCCTAGTTGGTAAATAAAGCCGTTCGTTGGCCGAAGAAATGCTAGCATTTTTCTTCTGCCTCTCCACACCTACTCCCCTGTTTCGGTGGGAGCATTGATCAATCTTCAGACCTGTGCCGTCTAAAGGTGGGTCTGGAGCTTTCCTTGCCTTGCCAGTCACAACTCTGGCTTGGTCAACGGAAATGATCAAGTTGCTCTGTAATGGCCTGGCGGAGGCGACTACTTTGCTGTCCATCAGTGGGGTTGCGACCACTGGAATAATGCGATTTGAATGAGAGAACTCAGCTGCCTGAAGCAGAGAGTAATCGATCGCATTCTGGGGTTCTACTAAATCATAACAGATCTCCGTAGCTTCTATCCGTAGAGAAAGATAGGTAATATCTGCGAGTTGCAGAGTTTGTTGAGTCGCTTTACCATTACTAGCATGACGTGAGCCAAGGCTCTCAACAATGGCTCCTTGTACAGTAGTAAGGCAGCTTTTCTCACTGTCTTCTGCCCTGAGAAGTGTGAGAGACTCAAATGGAATACCAGGGATCCCTTCGCCTGGAACCCTGTGTCCACCATAAACGTCAACTTTGCCCTCCCCTGAGGAAGTTACTGGCGTCAGTTGAACTTTGTCCTGCAATGCGAGATCCACTTCCTGGTTGACAGGCTCCGCAGTCTGCATGCAAAGGACTGGACGGTTTGAGATCCCGTTAGATCGCGAAGTGCCCGAGAAAAAACTCTCGGTGTGTTTTTCCAAAGTTCCTTGGAACGGTTTGGAAAGTTTAACCCTTTTAGCAGGCGACTTATTCTTGCACCTTTTAAGCTCAGGGTGATAAGAGGAGCGGCGCCTCCATTCTACGATCGTTGAGTTGGAGGGATGCGCCTCTGCATATGGTTTTTCGCTGTCCGGCCGGGAATCTTGCGAAATATAACGTGATAGGGTGTGGCTCCCTTTTCTCGACGTCACGTGTCGGTTAGGTGCTGCTCGGTCTGAAGCGTGAGAGGCTCGGGGTTCGCCGCTTGCCAGACGGGAACAATCCGTATTACAATGCTTGTTAGCACCTCTCTCACCTTTGTGCAGTTTCCATGCCTGGGAACGTTGCGTAATTTTCCCCGTGGCCTTAGGTCTGCTATCCCGACGTAAATTCTTTCCTTGTTCGGGTTTCGGATCCAAGTCCAAAGGAAAGTCAATTTTCTGGAGTTGGGGTTCGGTTTTAGCAGGCAAGTTTTCTTTCATGGGCGCAAGGTTTGCAGGGGCGTTGACCGTTAAGGGCACAGTAGAAGGGGAAGTAGAGTGACTACATTTAGTATCTGTTTCCACCCTCCGAATTTGGCTATCCAGTTCATTCATTCTGATTTGGTGTAGCCTGTCCCTTTCTTGTCGCTCTATTTCCAATTGCTTATCCCGTTCTTGTTGCTCCATTTCCAATTGCTTGTCCCGTTCTTGTCTTTGCTTTTCCCTTTGCTTCTCATCTTCTATCACTTCTTCTATATACTGTCGGGTGAATGCTTCACTCTCCCCAGTTTGTTTACAGGACCATGCTAAGATTAAACGGCTGTCAAACCAATTGTCTACCTCGTATTGATCCTGCAGGCTTACTGCAAATTCTAGAAAGGGCTGGATTTCGCTATCCTTGTACTCCATGTACTTAGCTACCTCGAGGGAAATCCTATGCACTTTATCTAGATCGGCCATTATATCAGGGTGAGCAAACACTATAGAAGAATAGAACCTAGAGATCTTAGTTACCTAGTCCACTAGGTGCTGATTAACTTAATAGTCAATAAAATCTAGGCTAGCCTGGGAACTTTAAAAACAAGAAAGTTTGTAGCTACTCTGATTGCGACAAGCAAAAACCCAAAAAAACTCCAAAAAATGTAAGTGATGTAAAACTTATTACTATCACTTCACCCCAGTTCTGTCAGTGTCACGTAGGTCTTTATGTCATTAAATTACCTACATCTTCTTCCTATTCTCTCACCCTAATCCTTTCATTTATATTCTTTCCATACTTGTTTTTCCTGTATTTTTCGCATCACTCGGTTGCGAAAAATATTTTCTTCAGTATTTTTAAACTTTACCTGTTTCTTTCTCAACACTGAGAATCGCGCTAGGACGATATTACGTAGATGTCAGGGCTGCAGGGCGTCAGAAGGCGTGATAAGTCGGTTCGCTGAACATAAGACGTAGACAACCGTCTACATTCTCACCGAGCGGGCGAGCTTCTTCTCGGCATAAGTCCCGGTGAGGTGTGATACTTTACATCTGCACCGGTCAGTATTCAGACATTTGTCTGAAAAATCCCAAACTGACACGGCGCTCACTGTGGGCCATGGTCAGCTGTAGTGTGAAAACTGCCCTGCATTGGAGACAGGTTGTCTGAGATTTCGCAACTGACACGCAGAAAGTGGCAGTTTACGACAGCCTCTTCTAGTTACGCAGTTGTTATGAGAAAGGGGAGATTATTGCGTTTTTTTTGCGAAATAAGCGTTCATCTCTTTGTCTGGGTTTTCATATATACTAGAATGAGTTAGATTTCATTATCACTCAGTAACTTCGCAGTCAAGACTAGAACAAGCCTCGTTCGATTTCTAAAAATCTCTGTTAAAAGAGATGTCCTTTAGTTTGATCGAAGTGGTTTAGTTCTTAGGAATTCTGTGTTTGAGTGAAATACTGGGGGGTGACCCGAACTTTACCAGCATTTAATAGAGTTCATCATTGTGAAGAAATAGACAGTCCTTATTTTGAACCACGTGGGTTTCTCAAGTAACACTGATCTGACGGTGCAAGTTAGACAGAAATACTAATATCCCACTAACGGGTTTTTCAAAGACTGTAATGATAAATTCTGGGCCTGTGAACCAGATCTTAATTTCTTCCATAAACTCTACGTAAATTTTCTGCCTGGCGGCGAGAATAATTACAATCTATGACATAAACTTTCCGACATTGTTGACAAGTGAGTGGGGAACCAAGATTTTCTGTTTTGAGAGAAGTTGTCCACCGGCCATCTTCCTAAGTAAGGGAAACTTCGTGTTCGGACATTTTTGTGCTCGTTTAAGCCTAATTCTTACCTCGTGAGTCAAGTGACATTAACTTTAGTCTGAAATAACTATCGCCTGAAGCAGACGCTCCCCAGATCCATTGTAATGAAACCAACAAACAAATCTGCAGAGCTGGGATCTGTTTCAGTAAACGACAGTAACAGATAAAAGTGTGAGTGTCCAAAAGTTGCGCCAGCCGGCGAAACCACAACACGAGTGTAAGTATATCAGGGCCCTAATGAAAGAATCGAGTGAAAGTGACGGAAGGAGGTTCGTTGTATAATACCCTCATTTGTTATATGTGTTTTTTCCTTAGGCGAGATTTGCTGCTTAAGTAACGTGTTACGTTAGAATAGATACTGCTGTCAAAGTCAGTCTATACCTTCAAAGGGGGACACTATTAGACCCTAACCACATGCATCTATAACTCTTTGGGCCATCATCTGTCATCCTAACGGGGCTGTGGGCTAAACCTAGAGTTAAGGTCATAGCGGGGCTATCACCCTTGTAGCATTTTCTTGATATTGTATGACTATGTGCATATGTTTTTCCTTGATGTATTTTTTTTTTTTTTTTTGGTGTTGTGAGAAGATTTTATAGATGATAAATAAAATCTCTCTGGAACTAATCAGCGTGTTGGTCAGCTCGTTCTAAAATATTTACATAAGTATTGTTATAGTTTTCCCACGTCTGTGTGTCTAACTGTGGTCACTTGAAGGTGTGTGCACGTGAGTGGTATGTTTATACATAGTAACATATGTTGTCAATAGTCTGTCTGACTCTTATATATATCTGTCGTAGAAGATAGGCCTGAGAGAGAGAGAGAAGATTCTTGTTTTCAGGGGACAGCTCTATTTGATTCGCTACCACTGCACTCTTGGGAAAATCTATTTCTTTTTACTACTCTCACTGTGTATATCACATATTCTAATCTATTCAGAAGGGACCAACTCAAGTCTTAATACTCCTATCGAAAAATCTACGACAAATGGGTTCTCGTCCGTAGGATCTTTGAACTTAGAATAGGAAGACGAGTACGACAAATGGTTGCTCGTTTCCGGTCTTTGAACTTAGAATAGGAAGACGAGTACGACAAATGTGGACTCGTCTATCTGGATTTTGAACTTAAGATTCATTATTCTGAAATAGAGTAAGAGTGTGATGTCTTGTGAGTTTTGTATCTTTTAAAAATAACTTATCCCCTAGACTAACGATCTGTTTATGGGCGTGCTGACCACACAAACTGATAAGTTTTTTTCCCACAGCATTTTGAATAATATACATTTGGATTACAGGTTGATTTTGTCGGAATACATGTTATTAATGTTGATTGTAATACTAAACGCTGGTAAAGTTTTGTGAGTGTATAACATTCACAAGGGTTCTGAAGCAGGAAGGTGTTTGAACTAAAGTTAAGGAGTGCGTTTCAGACTATTTGTCCAGATTAATTGCCTCCCTCACCCTAACTGTATTCAGGGGTAAACTTATAGTGGATTTTAAAATTAAGGGGATTTTTTTCTCCGAAATTTTTTTGCAATAATTATTTTGCTTTTCCACTGTAACTACTTATTTTTCAGGGATTAATCTTAACTACCATTTAGTTGGCGTAGTCGTGTTTTGCATTAGGTGCTTTATTGCCGATAATAGCAGCGATAGTTAGATTTTTATTTTTTGGAGGAGGTATCCCAGTGTTAAATATATCATCTTTTGATTTTTGGTATTTTATTTTCTCGTAAGTGGTAGGAACCAGTGTATCCTGTTCTTAATTTCTTTCTCGTCCAAGTCTCAGGCACCTATTTACTATGGCAGAAAGGGCGAAACTGAGACAAATGCTCAGACAGGAAGCAATGGAAGAAGGACTGGACGGCGACGAAGCGAAAGCTTTCGTCAGGGACGAACTGGAGAGATATGATGCGGAGCAGAAGGAAAAAGCAGCGGAGAGGAAAGAAGAAGCAGACCGTCTATTACAGCAGAAGAAGATTGAGGAAGAAATGGAAATTCGCAGGATGCAGCATGAGGAAAAAGAGAAGGAGAGACAGCATGAGAAGGAGAGGGAGGAGAGACAGCATGAGTTGGCGCTTAAGACTCTTGAGTTTCAAAGCCGTGGTGCTGCCTCTACCTCCAGCAATGGAGAATCTTCTCCTCATTCCTCCTTAACTGATCCTTCTAACACTCAATCTCTTCAACTAAATGCTATGTCTTTCACTCTTGAATCTTTTCCTTGTCCAAATGAGAAGATTGACACATGGTTAGAAAAATTTGAGAAAATTGCAACTCTGTACGGGTTAGAGAGGTCGCGTTGGAATATGAAGCTTTCCCAGGCTTTGAAAAGTTCTGCGTATGATGTTTACGCCAAACTGGAAAGCAGCCAACAAGACAACTATGATCTGTTGAAGAAAGCGTTACTGGAGCGCTTTGAAATGAACGCTCGCAAATTTTTGCAACTGTTTCGCAACAGCCGGAAAGAGAATTCTGAAACTTTTCAGCAGTTCTCGTCTCGTTTGAAGGGTTATCTGACAAAGTGCCTAGAGCTCTCACAGCTCCCCTCTACCTATGAAGGTCTTGAGGAATTTGTTTTAACAGAACAAATAAAGAACACATTGTCTGCAGATACCCGGAGATTTCTAGCTGAGCAGGGGGCAGAAAAACTTGAAGACATTTTGGAAAAGTCTGAGCGTTATCACAATGCGCTGGCTGAACTACCGGCCACAAAGCGGAAACCGACAGAGGAGCATTTTCGAAAACATAACCTAGAGCAATCTTCTCAGGCTTCTAACCAGAATACCCACAGAGAAACTGGACCTCAAAACCCCCCTCCTGAAAAATCCAAGTTCTACAAGAACAAGTACCCCAACCACCCCAAACAGTCTGATCAACCCGACCGCCCTACATGGCAGCGTGGCCAGAAAGGACAAGGTGGCAAAGGGAGAACCCCTGAGCACGGGACATATGATCAGACCGAGCACACCGAGCCGAAACGCATCGGATGCTTATTGACAGTCTCGCAAGGCGGAATTATTGACAGTGATTCCCAACCTGTTGGGGATAGACCCTCAACGCGAGGTACTGTTATTTTGAACGGTTCTCAAACTTCTTGCTTATTTGACACGGGGCTTTCTTACGATTGCATTGTTGCCAGAAACCTGGTCAAACCCGGTCAAGAGACAGCAGAGACCGTCCAACTTTGTGGAGTTCGTAAGAGTGATGCACCTACAGCGCTTCCCATCGCATTGGTGGAGATACACTCTGACTTTGTCAGAGGCGTGATCAAAGCGGCTGTTATGGATGATCCCATCTACCCAGTCATACTTGGCGGTAGATACGTGTGTATTGGGAAACCGGAAGAGCCGATTGTGGCAGCAGTAACTACAAGAGGGCAAACCAAGAAGGAACGGGAGCCTGCGCCTAATTTGTTACCTATGGAACTTAAAGAAGCGCAATACAAGGACCCTACTTTGGCACCCTGCTTTAGGAAACTGCCCATGGCTAAGGAACCCAAACAGCACGGGGACATTTTTTCTGAGGATGGCGTACTTTATCGGAGAACGGGCAAGCCTGACCAAGGTTACAACCAGCTCCTAGTACCGAAACAGTACAGAAGCCAAATCCTAGAAATGGGGCACTCTCTTCCCTTCAGCGGACATATGGGACAGAACGCCACAAACCAACGTATAACCACTCATTATTGGTGGCCAGGAGTAAATACTGATATTATCAGATATGTCAAATCCTGTGCCCAGTGCCAACGTGTGCCACCCAAGCAACGGGCACCCCCAGTCCACATGGGTGAAATGCCAATAGTGGGAACACCATTCGAACGGGTTGTGATCGACATTTTAGGGCCTTTCGAAAGGACTAAAAGAAGGAACAGGTTTATCCTGACCTTAGTCGATACATGCACTTTATGGGCAGAAGCTATCCCGCTAACATGCGCAGATGCCAAGCATGTCGCAGAAGCCCTCGTGCAGATTTTCACTCGGTTGGGATTCCCTCAGCAAGTGTTGACGGATAACGGATCTCCATACCGAAACCTGTTGATGGATGAGATCGTTAAGATCTTGAGGACCCAACACATCCACACTAAGCCATATACTCCGGCCGGAAATGGGCTCGTGGAACGTGCAAATGGGAACCTCAACATGATGCTAAGTAAACTGGCACAAGTGAAACCTGAAGATTGGGATCTTTGTATTCCTGCAGCATTATTTGGCTACAGAGAATCTCCTCATACTTCCACAGGATTTCCGCCAGCTACACTCTTATTCGGCAGACCCATTAAGGGCCCACTTGAAGCCTTACTTCAGTCTCTGACAGACGAGAAGGCGGATGAGACAGTTGTCTCAGCAAGTAAATATGTGTCGGTTTTAAAGGAAAGGTTGAAACTAGGGTGGGACCTAGCAACGACTAACTTTAAGCGAGCACGCACCAAGCACGCTAACCGATACAGGAAAGTCGCGAAAGAGAGAGAACTGGAAGCAGGAGAGAAAGTTTTGGTGTTACTCCCTACCGAGAACAACCAACTGAAGATCGGATGGCAAGGGCCGTTTACCGTCCTGAAAAAGATGTCTAAGGCTAACTACCAGATATCTATTCATGGAAAGGAAAAGGTTTTCCATTTAAATCTCTTAAAGAGATACTTGGAAAGATCAGTGCCAACCTCCGACCATCTCCTGACGATCGCCAAAGCTGACGAAGATGATGATAGTGGCAGGGATATTCCACCGCAATCACACGAAATCTTTCAAAAATGTCAGAAACGGCGACGCTCTTTCAAGCGCGCATGGGAGACATTCCAGAGGAAGGAAACTTGAGTAGGAATTGGACAGAGAGGGAGGGGGAAGATGAGAGGGAAGAAGACAGACACCCCGAAGCTACGGTTATAGGAAATTTAATTCCATAACGTAGACATGGAGTGCTTCCATATCTTAAGGGGGGACGTCCTGTCACGTAGGTCTTTATGTCATTAAATTACCTACATCTTCTTCCTATTCTCTCACCCTAATCCTTTCATTTATATTCTTTCCATACTTGTTTTTCCTGTATTTTTCGCATCACTCGGTTGCGAAAAATATTTTCTTCAGTATTTTTAAACTTTACCTGTTTCTTTCTCAACACTGAGAATCGCGCTAGGACGATATTACGTAGATGTCAGGGCTGCAGGGCGTCAGAAGGCGTGATAAGTCGGTTCGCTGAACATAGGACGTAGACAACCGTCTACATTCTCACCGAGCGCGCGAGCTTCTTCTCGGCATAAGTCCCGGTGAGGTGTGATACTTTACATCTGCACCGGTCAGTATTCAGACATTTGTCTGAAAAATCCCAAACTGACACGGCGCTCACTGTGGGCCATGGTCAGCTGTAGTGTGAAAACTGCCCTGCATTGGAGACAGGTTGTCTGAGATTTCGCAACTGACACGCAGAAAGTGGCAGTTTACGACAGCCTCTTCTAGTTACGCAGTTGTTATGAGAAAGGGGAGATTATTGCGTTTTTTTTGCGAAATAAGCGTTCATCTCTTTGTCTGGGTTTTCATATATACTAGAATGAGCTAGATTTCATTATCACTCAGTAACTTCGCAGTCAAGACTAGAACAAGCCTCGTTCGATTTCTAAAAATCTCTGTTAAAAGAGATGGCCTTTAGTTTGATCGAAGTGGTTTAGTTCTTAGGAATTCTGTGTTTGAGTGAAATACTGGGGGGTGACCCGAACTTTACCAGCATTTAATAGAGTTCATCATTGTGAAGAAATAGACAGTCCTTATTTTGAACCACGTGGGTTTCTCAAGTAACACTGATCTGACGGTGCAAGTTAGACAGAAATACTAATATCCCACTAACGGGTTTTTCAAAGACTGTAATGATAAATTCTGGGCCTGTGAACCAGATCTTAATTTCTTCCATAAACTCTACGTAAATTTTCTGCCTGGCGGCGAGAATAATTACAATCTATGACATAAACTTTCCGACATTGTTGACAAGTGAGTGGGGAACCAAGATTTTCTGTTTTGAGAGAAGTTGACTACCGGCCATCTTCCTAAGTAAGGGAAACTTCGTGTTCGGACATTTTTGTGCTCGTTTAAGCCTAATTCTTACCTCGTGAGTCAAGTGACATTAACTTTAGTCTGAAATAACTATCGCCTGAAGCAGACGCTCCCCAGATCCATTGTAATGAAACCAACAAACAAATCTGCAGAGCTGGGATCTGTTTCAGTAAACGACAGTAACAGATAAAAGTGTGAGTGTCCAAAAGTTGCGCCAGCCGGCGAAACCACAACACGAGTGTAAGTATATCAGGGCCCTGATGAAAGAATCGAGTGAAAGTGACGGAAGGAGGTTCGTTGTATAATACCCTCATTTGTTATATGTGTTTTTTCCTTAGGCGAGATTTGCTGCTTAAGTAACGTGTTACGTTAGAATAGATACTGCTGTCAAAGTCAGTCTATACCTTCAAGGGGGGACACTATTAGACCCTAACCACATGCATCTATAACTCTTTGGGCCATCATCTGTCATCCTAACGGGGCTGTGGGCTAAACCTAGAGTTAAGATCATAGCGGGGCTATCACCCTTGTAGCATTTTCTTGATATTGTATGACTATGTGCATATGTTTTTCCTTGATGTATTTTTTTTTTTTGTTTTGGTGTTGTGAGAAGATTTTATAGATGATAAATAAAATCTCACTGGAACTAATCAGCGTGTTGGTCAGCTCGTTCTAAAATATTTACATAAGTATTGTTATAGTTTTCCCACGTCTGTGTGTCTAACTGTGGTCACTTGAAGGTGTGTGCACGTGAGTGGTATGTTTATACATAGTAACATATGTTGTCAATAGTCTGTCTGACTCTTATATATATCTGTCGTAGAAGATAGGCCTGAGAGAGAGAGAAGATTCTTGTTTTCAGGGGACAGCTCTATTTGATTCGCTACCACTGCACTCTTGGGAAAATCTATTTCTTTTTACTACTCTCACTCGCCCACGGCGACCAGTGCCTCAACTGGCTGTGTGTGGTGTACCCGGAAACGGGGCCTCCCAGTACTGAGACACAGTTAAGTCCCCGATGTCATTTATCGGTGCAGAGTTGAGAGAGATGGCTGAGCATCACAATCCCCCCTGTGTTGCAGCATGATGAGAACCCAGAATTGCACACTGAGCTTGGGGGGAATCACTTGGGCACCAGACTTAATACTGGCTCTTGACTGGATGGCCGCATGCAGGAGATTTCTACAATGGGGGGTTGGCAGGTGGTGGGTATCTGGAAGTGGCTCTGTGCAGGACGTGAGGATTCCTTGGGTGAGCCCAGAACCAGAGCACAGCATTGTGCAAGCTCTGCATAGTTGGAGAGCCCCCTGGATGACGGGGAATGCACAGTGTGCTACCCCACCTGTCCCCAACTGCTAACTTAGAACCAGAAGTGGGGTCCTCTGTATGCGTGCCAGGCCAGGATAAAATGCCTGGGAAAGAGACTGGAGCTCAGAACTCCCTAACTCAAAGTTGCAGGATGGCAGGAAAGACAGGGCTATTTTGAAGATAATGCAACCATATTTTCACCATACGAGCTCGGACGCCGCCTCGGTAAACAAGGTCCGCGCAGAGCAGTGACACCCCAGGCTGCTTGCGAATAGTCTACTACTGGGAACATAAACAGATTAGGGATGAGCCCACTCTCCCGTTGAACAGGTGCTAAAGTCATAGATACTGGGCCAGAAGGCGCACCGGAAACCACAGTATCACGCAACTCGCTTTTTTTTTTCTATGGAGAGTACACCGTCAAATAAATCTCGTACTGGTGCTCGCCCTGTGGAGCTCCACCAGGCAGGTGCAGTGCCGGGCTCTGAGCCTCGACAGAGCCCACCCTCAGCTACTGGAGGACCCTCTAGACCGTCTTGTGGAGTCAGCAGACGGCGGAGGAGAACTACTGACCAAAACAAAACAGAAAAAGAGAAACCCAGAGTGCCACTTGTCATGATGCACTGGAATGCAGAGGGAGTGAACAGCAAGCAGGCTGGATACAGCAAAAAGACAGAGCTGGAAAACATCTTGTATGAGAAGCAAGTCAGTGTTTGCTGTATCCAAGAGACTCACTTGAAAGCAGATCAAACCTTTAAAATAAGGGGATATCAATGCTTCAGATCCGACAGAAAAGATAGACGAAAAGGAGGAGTACTTACTCTTGTAAGGAATAACATTCCTGCACACGAAAGGAAAACCTTCATGGATGGAGCAGAATATCAGCTGTTGCAGATAAAGGTAGACAAGATGGAAATAGAACTCCTGAACTATTACTGTCCGAACAACAAACCCCTGAGTCTCAGCTCTATACAGGTACCAGCCACCAACTTTATAGCAGTTGGAGACTTTAATAGCCACTCCCAGAGCTGGGGCTATAACCATCTGGATCACAGAGGTGAAGAGGTTGAAACTTGGCAAGATGATCACTCCCTAATCCTAGTCAATAATGCCACAGATACTCCTACCTTCTACTCCAGAGGATGGCACACAACTTCAACACCAGATCTTGCCTTCTCCACACCAGATATAGCTGGATCTATTAGTAGAGAAGTAGGAGACCAACTAGGGGGAAGCGACCATCGCCCAATCTTTCTTACTGTCCAGAGTGCAACTCTCAGTACAGGCCCAGCCATTACAAGATGGAACTACAAAAAAGCCAACTGGGGTTTATTCAGGCATCAGGTGAACACGCTGCTGTCTACCCTCAAGGTACAGAACAGAGACATTAATGAAGTGGTAAAAGACTTCAACAGATGCATACTACAAGCTGCAAAAGAAACCATTCCCAAAGGATGCCGGCGTAACTACATACCATACTGGTCCAGCACACTCCAAGAACGTCAGGAAGCCATGGACAGGGCTAGAAAGGACGCAGAGTCTCAGCCTTCACTTGAAACTCACAACAAATGGAAAAAGGCTGTAGCAGAGTTTCAGAGAACAAAGCTAGAAGAAAAACGGAAAAGCTGGAGAACTAAAACGGCATCGCTGAACCTTGAGAAAGACGGCAGGAAACTTTGGAGATTAGTCAAGTCTCTAAATGAAGAGCGTTCCTCACCTAGGCAGACTATCACATTGGATGAAGGTGGCAAACTTTTCAGAGGAAAACAAGCTGCAGACTTGTTTGCTAGAAGATACAGTTCAGAAAGCAACTTACCCATTAACATAGATCATCAGAGAGAGATAAGAAAAGAAATACTGGCAACCATGGGACAGACAGATACTCCTGCCCCAATGAGGGAACCCATCACACTAGGAGAACTACAGAAGGCTATTTCCAAGCTTAAGTTTCAAAAGTCACCCGGCCCAGACAAAATCAGCAACGAAATGCTAGTAAATCTGAGCTCAGCAGCAAAGACAAAACTGCTTGAGATATTCAACCACAGCTGGTTGAAAGGAACGGTACCCCAAGTATGGAGAGAAGCCATCACAATACCCATACTAAAGAAAGGGAAATGTAAGACCGAGGCTGCAAGTTACCGGCCAATCAGTCTCACAAGCTGTGTTGGGAAGACTATGGAGCGAATAGTCAACCACAGATTGAAATGGTATTTAGAGTCTGAGCAGATCCTGGTGCCGGAACAAGCTGGATTTAGAGAATGCTACAGTATAGAAGACCAAGTTACTTACTTGTCTCAAGCAATAGAAGATGCCTTCCAGGAGAAGAAAAAGGTCCTAACGATCTGGGTCGACTTCAAGCAGGCCTTTGACAAGGTGTGGAAAGATGGCCTCATTGCAAAACTTAGGAGAAGTGGAATCCAAGGCAACATGATGAAATGGATCCAGTCATACTTGCATAACAGGAGAACTAGAGTCACTCTTGACGGTCTGCAGAGCAGAAAAGTGTTGCTCCATCAGGGGGTACCTCAAGGAGGAGTAATTTCCCCAACACTCTTCCTTGTTTACATCAATGACCTGGTGAAAGATCTCCCTGCAGGAGTTAAAGCTGCCTTATATGCAGATGACCTAGTACTCTGGTGCGCTGATGAAAATGTCACCACAGCAAATTATAGAATGCAGCGGGCAGCAGACATGCTAGTGTCATGGGCAGAGAAATGGCTTATCACAATAAACACAGACAAAACCTCCACAACACTGTTCTCCCTCGCCCCCAAGGACAAATCAGCTAACATACACCTAGGGACAACCGTGATCAAGGAAGAAAGCTACCCCACCTATCTTGGGGTGACATTTGACCAAAGGCTTACATGGAATAAGCATATTGAAAACGCAGAAGGAAAGGCCCGAAGACGACTAGGCATACTCAGAAAATTAGCAGGTACCAACTGGGGAGCAAATGAACGAAATCTAAAGAAGATTTATAATGGAGTAATAAGACCACACTTAGAGTTTAGCTCAGCAGCATGGTCATCAGCTGCTAACTCACATCTGCAGTCTTTGGACAAGGTGCAAAATCAAGCTCTCAGGCTCATTACAGGAGCCATGAAAACTACACCAATAACAGAGATGCAGAAGGTTGCTGGATTACAGACATTGTCCCATAGAAGAGACACAAAAACCATGATCCAGATGGAAAAGTACAACAGTATGCCAATGCACCCAATGAAGGCAAGACTAGATGATCTGGCATTGGGACGTCTAAAGCGTAGCAGCTTTGTGCATCGGGGGAAAAGACTTATAAGACAGCATCAAGAAGACCTTTCCATGAAGACAACACCACTGAAGCCCACCCTATACCCTGTACCATGGGAGCAGGCCAGCAGTGCCCTCCAAATTAATACATCAGTCAGTGGTCTCACAAGTGGATGTGAGTATAATGATCTGCAAAAACGAACTGCTACATTGAGTATGATCCAAGAAAGCTATCCCGATCAATCATGGATACATGCCTATACAGATGGATCAGCAACTAATGCTGTTAGGAATGGAGGTGCCGGTATCTTTATCTCATATCCTGACAACCACTATGAGACTAGGCACATTCCCACTGGTAAATTCTGTTCCAACTATACAGCTGAGGTTCAAGCTCTAGAGCAAGCTGCAAATATGATTTATAACACCAACTCTGACTGCCACCAGGTAGTCATCCTCACAGATGCACTGTCTGTCCTGCAAGCTCTCAAGGGTGGTAAACTCCCGCATCTGAGAAATGAACTAAACAAGGTAGCTGCCAAAAAGAGAACCATACTTCAGTGGGTACCATCTCATTGTGGTGTACCCGGAAATGAAAAGGCAGATAAACTTGCAAAAAAGGGAGGAGAATGTGAACAAGAAGATAATGAAGTCACATACTTTGAGAAAAAGAGAGCTATCCAGACTATCAGAAGAGAACAGAACCAACCCAAAGACGACTATCACACTCTCGACCGGCAGGGACAGATAACTATTTTTCGACTCAGGACAGGGCATAACAAACTGAATAAACACATGCACAAGCTACGATTGTCTGCTTCACCACTGTGCACATGTGGATTAAATGAACAAACTGCTGAGCATGTTCTACAGGACTGTCCTCTGTATGACCAGTTAAGAAAGATATACTGGCCGAATGACTCAACACTAAACTCAAAGCTATATGGAGTTAAAGAGGAACTTCAAACAACAGTCGAATTCATCATGAGAACTCGTCTGACGGTGTAATCATCAAAGATGCGATCGCAAGAAGAAGAAGAAGAACTACTCTCACTGTGTATATCACATATTCTAATCTATTCAGAAGGGACCAACTCAAGTCTTAATACTCCTATCGAAAAATCTACGACAGTCAGTACTAAGCTATTGAGAGGATTGGTTACTATCATCCGAATGAACACCCTCCCTTGGTACAAATGCAAGCTAGTAACTGACTATCTGTAGCTTCTTATCTCAGATTAAAGAGCTACTCCTGAAAAAAATATTAACCCTTAAAAAAAGATTTCTGACTTTTACAACGATAGTCGTCAGATTTGTCAACCAAAAACTCAGCAGTAATACCATCAACCTTTACCAGCTGTCTCATGTGTAGCATGAACAATAAATGTAACTTAATATTTATGATTGCTGTGGAGAAAAACGCTGTTCCGACTTCCTCCAAAAGAAATAGTTCGATATGTCTAGGGGAAAGAAATTCCTATAATCTGCCGAGCACTAAACTCTAAGAATCAAGATAGAATCTTGTGAGAGATTCCTACCAGACTGCAACCTCATCTGTTGCGATTGCTGCAGATGTAGTTCAAATTCCGCGGCGAGACCCCATTTGTCGTGGTTGAGTTAGAGTGTAGAGTATTTGTCGAGTTGGACAACAGTAGCGAAATCGACAAGGGATAGTGGACTGACAGAGTTATAGATTACACACACAGAAAGGTGTAAATAGGAGATGGACTTGAGACAACCTGGAAGAAGATTTACCAAAATGATCTCTCTCTCCAAGCCTCAACTCACTTATGTCTGTCTAAGCACCTCCTGCTCTCTCTCTTTTCTCTTATCATACATAGAGATTATAGTAAAGAGCTAAACAAGTTAATTATGGATGAAAAGGGTCGGGAACAGCGCATTACTAAATGTGTAAACTTTATTAAAGAAGAAAAGCATGGAATTAATGCATATCATCACAACAACATAAAATTACATCAATAATCAAATAATCATCAATAGTCATCAATAATCATATACACCAACAACCACACACACACCACCATTCATAAAACCTGTAGAACACAGAGAGATGAAATAACTGAGTGTCAGTCCGTCCGCTTTCGGGACCATATGAAATAGCTCCAGTAAGTGGTTTTTTCGTACATATCCTCCATGGGTGATGGAATTAACCTGAATAAAATCACTGTATAGGCGCTATCATTGGTGATTCATCCCTAATTGCGCGAGGTGGTCTGGAAGACTCTATCCATAGATTGCTACTCATACGTGCGAAGTTTTAAGTATCCAGAAAATACACCAGAAGAAGTCACTTGAGGACAAAGAGTCCCAGGCGCGCTTATCCGGCGCTAGGCTCTTGCGTGCTGGGTAGTAAATCCTGTTTAAACTAGTTTGGCTGTGGTTTGCTGAGTGCCCCGTTTAGGCACACAAAGTCGGGTGATATGGAATTCTGCTATCGGCATGCTGAGCGGGTTTGATATTCTGGAAGCCGCAATGCTCTGGCTGGTAATCCAATAGGCGAGTAGAGAACTACTACTGCGTTTGGCGATTCCAGATTTTGCGTTGGCTCCGTTGCACTGCGTGAGCTTAACTTGGCGTTGACAAAAAGGGGTTTTGATTCAGGAACGGGGTTGACGATTCGTTGCTAGATGTATACAGAAACCCTCTAGATCGAAGAGTATATGACTTTCTTCGCCTGACTGAAGTCTGCTCTAGCGATTCGGTCTCCCTGAAACTGAGACCCAAAAAGAGACACCCTTTTACTTCAAGCAAATAATAAATCACACTAACTTTATACAGAAAGTTTCGCTCCACTATGGGATTAAATTTATTGTAGTTATTGCTATGATAGTTTAGGGCTGTCTTTAACCATGTCTCCTGTTCCTTAAAAATATCAATTATCAACACGCGCCCGCATAGTCTTAATATCTTTTGTACACCCATGTAACTGTCATTAAATGTTCTGACAGCAAAATCTCCTCCTCTTCTCCCAATCTCAACATACAGGAAACCTAACCTGTAGTTACAGTTAAAAGAATATGCTTATTCATCTTACAACATTAAATGAATTTACATAAACAGATTACAGCATTTGACATTACACAAATAAATCGTATGTCCCCTTTGGAAAATATATTAGCATTCCACAAAATGAGTACAAAGAAAATGCAATGTTCTTGCTATAATAATACAGTTGTGGCTAGATCATAAGATATAATTATATCTATGCCTGGTGACTGCTTTCAGTGAAAGTTATAGACTAGTGTCTAGCCACACAAGTAAGCATAAAATGATCCTCCCTTGCCACTAGAAATATCTATCAAAAAGGAATAATTGACTATCTCCTATAATCCAGAGTTATTACCTGCATCTCACTATTCAGTTTTAAAGTGAACAATCCACACCTGACATTATCTTACAGAAATGACAGTTAATTTTTGCTGACTCTTAACCCAATGGTAAGCATTCGTGGACTGATTCTACGCCTAATATCTGTTATTGTAAGTTTAACATTTAACCCATGATAAACCGTAACAGTTTAAGCACCACTTAATAGGCCGTAGACAGCGCTACCTTATCACTGAATAAATTACTAGGAGAAGTCCTCAGAAATAAATTCACTTCCCTAACAGATATATATAAAAGCTAACATGAATCTAATATTATAATTATAAGATATGTCAACTCACCCCAAAAATGACTAGAACATAGGCAAACACATTCTAGTATTGTGTTAAAGTTTGCCTTATCTCATGATGGTCATCTACGGGCCAGGAATATTTACGAATGTCTTTGTCTATTAAAACCAGTCTACTCTTATAGATCACAAGGGACGCTCCCCCCGGACACCTGGCCTGCATATTTCTACAGAAGTTCGGCGAAAGACGTAATCTAGAGTAAGACAAAAGAAATCGTGCGAAAGTTCCCCAGGTAGAGAAATGCATAACATTATGCTCTATCTTGTCTAAGGGGCGAAAACCCAAAGACTGACCGCGGGTTTGTCTCCCCCTGTTTCCAGGATGCATAATATTATGATCCGAAGCAGCGTTCTGGAAGCCAAACACAGGGACCCTTTCGCTCGTGATCAAAGGCTTTAAACGTAAGAGATATTCCCCTGGTCAGACCAGGTGCGGCTTAGATAATATTATCGTTCGCTGACCGCTACAGGCCGGAACGTAACCAAACCTCGGGTGGGGTTTGAGAAGGTGAAAAAGTTTGGCCACGAAGGTAGAAAATGAAAGAAAAAGAAAATACAAAATGACGAGGAAAACCAGGACATTTAAAAAGTAATCAAATTATGGACAAGATGGTAAAATAGATTATCGGTCACGTGACAAGTGCCCCCCCTTTTAAAGTTCGAGGAATACGGACAAAAATGACAGTAATTTATCTTTTCCATCGATGTCCGTTACATGTCGTAAGAACCTTCTATAATCATAACCAAAATCGTATCCAATTTCTGTCAGTACTGTATGACTAGCTCCGAGTTCATTTCTTTTCTTCCCTCTGTCTAATAGACGTTCAGCGAATGGGATTTTGCGAGGCCAGTCGGCGCTGACGCCCTTCGTTTCCGTGTGAACCTGACCTTGCTTCCGCAATTCGCTGTGCCTGTTTATGGTCCGGAAAATTATCCGCACCTGTTGTGGTTTTCGGCCCTGCCTGAACTCACTGGCCACTGCGTAGATAATCCGCCTGTTATGTGCAGTGTAATCATTGATGGGCTCAGGCTGCTTATGTATATATTTACCTGTCATGGGCGTGGCCTTGAATAACCCTCTATAGCTGCAGTCTATAGGGATTTTTCGCGCGCGTGTAACCCTAGTTGGTAAATAAAGCCGTTCGTTGGCCGAAGAAATGCTAGCATTTTTCTTCTGCCTCTCCACACCTACTCCCCTGTTTCGGTGGGAGCATTGATCAATCTTCAGACCTGTGCCGTCTAAAGGTGGGTCTGGAGCTTTCCTTGCCTTGCCAGTCACAACTCTGGCTTGGTCAACGGAAATGATCAAGTTGCTCTGTAATGGCCTGGCGGAGGCGACTACTTTGCTGTCCATCAGTGGGGTTGCGACCACTGGAATAATGCGATTTGAATGAGAGAACTCAGCTGCCTGAAGCAGAGAGTAATCGATCGCATTCTGGGGTTCTACTAAATCATAACAGATCTCCGTAGCTTCTATCCGTAGAGAAAGATAGGTAATATCTGCGAGTTGCAGAGTTTGTTGAGTCGCTTTACCGGTACTAGCATGACGTGAGCCAAGGCTCTCAACAATGGCTCCTTGTACAGTAGTAAGGCAGCTTTTCTCACTGTCTTCTGCCCTGAGAAGTGTGAGAGACTCAAATGGAATACCAGGGATCCCTTCGCCTGGAACCCTGTGTCCACCATAAACGTCAACTTGCCCTCCCCTGAGGAAGTTACTGGCGTCAGTTGAACTTTGTCCTGCAATGCGAGATCCACTTCCTGGTTGACAGGCTCCGCAGTCTGCATGCAAAGGACTGGACGGTTTGAGATCCCGTTAGATCGCGAAGTGCCCGAGAAAAAACTCTCGGTGTGTTTTTCCAAAGTTCCTTGGAACGGTTTGGAAAGTTTAACCCTTTTAGCAGGCGACTTATTCTTGCACCTTTTAAGCTCAGGGTGATAAGAGGAGCGGCGCCTCCATTCTACGATCGTTGAGTTGGAGGGATGCGCCTCTGCATATGGTTTTTCGCTGTCCGGCCGGGAATCTTGCGAAATATAACGTGATAGGGTGTGGCTCCCTTTTCTCGACGTCACGTGTCGGTTAGGTGCTGCTCGGTCTGGAGCGTGAGAGGCTCGGGGTTCGCCGCTTGCCAGACGGGAACAATCCGTATTACAATGCTTGTTAGCACCTCTCTCACCTTTGTGCAGTTTCCATGCCTGGGAACGTTGCGTAATTTTCCCCGTGGCCTTAGGTCTGCTATCCCGACGTAAATTCTTTCCTTGTTCGGGCTTCGGATCCAAGTCCAAAGGAAAGTCAATTTTCTGGAGTTGGGGTTCGGTTTTAGCAGGCAAGTTTTCTTTCATGGGCGCAAGGTTTGCAGGGGCGTTGACCGTTAAGGGCACAGTAGAAGGGGAAGTAGAGTGACTACATTTAGTATCTGTTTCCACCCTCCGAATTTGGCTATCCAGTTCATTCATTCTGATTTGGTGTAGCCTGTCCCTTTCTTGTCGCTCTATTTCCAATTGCTTATCCCGTTCTTGTTGCTCCATTTCCAATTGCTTGTCCCGTTCTTGTCTTTGCTTTTCCCTTTGCTTCTCATCTTCTATCACTTCTTCTACATACTGTCGGGTGAATGCTTCACTCTCCCCAGTTTGTTTACAGGACCATGCTAAGATTAAACGGCTGTCAAACCAATTGTCTACCTCGTATTGATCCTGCAGGCTTACTGCAAATTCTAGAAAGGGCTGGATTTCGCTATCCTTGTACTCCATGTACTTAGCTACCTCGAGGGCAATCCTATGCACTTTATCTAGATCGGCCATTATATCAGGGTGAGCAAACACTATAGAAGAATAGAACCTAGAGATCTTAGTTACCTAGTCCACTAGGTGCTGATTAACTTAATAATCAATAAAATCTAGGCTAGCCTGGGAACTTTAAAAACAAGAAAGTTTGTAGCTACTCTGATTGCGACAAGCAAAAACCCCAAAAAACTCCAAAAAATGTAAGTGATGTAAAACTTATTACTATCACTTCACCCCAGTTCTGTCAGTACTAAGCTATTGAGAGGATTGGTTACTATCATCCGAATGAACACCCTCCCTTGGTACAAATGCAAGCTAGTAACTGACTATCTGTAGCTTCTTATCTCAGATTAAAGAGCTACTCCTGAAAAAAATATTAACCCTTAAAAAAAAAATTTCTGACTTTTACAACAATAGTCGTCAGATTTGTCAACCAAAAACTCAGCAGTGATACCATCAACCTTTACCAGCTGTCTCATGTGTAGCATGAACAATAAATGTAACTTAATATTTATGATTGCTGTGGAGAAAAACGCTGTTCCGACTTCCTCCAAAAGAAATAGTTCGATATGTCTAGGGGAAAGAAATTCCTATAATCTGCCGAACACTAAACTCTAAGAATCAAGATAGAATCTTGTGAGAGATTCCTACCAGACTGCAACCTCATCTGTTGCGATTGCTGCAGATGTAGTTCAAATTCCGCGGCGAGACCCCATTTGTCGTGGTTGAGTTAGAGTGTAGAGTATTTGTCGAGTTGGACAACAGTAGTGAAATCGACAAGGGATAGTGGACTGACAGAGTTATAGATTACACACACAGAAAGGTGTAAATAGGAGATGGACTTGAGACAACCTGGAAGAAGATTTACCAAAATGATCTCTCTCTCCAAGCCTCAACTCACTTATGTCTGTCTAAGCACCTCCTGCTCTCTCTCTTTTCTCTTATCATACATAGAGATTATAGTAAAGAGCTAAACAAGTTAATTATGGATGAAAAGGGTCGGGAACAGCGCATTAATAAATGTGTAAACTTTATTAAAGAAGAAAAACATGGAATTAATGCATATCATCACAACAACATAAAATTACATCAATAATCAAATAATCATCAATAGTCATCAATAATCATATACACCAACAACCACACACACACCACCATTCATAAAACCTGTAGAACACAGAGAGATGAAATAACTGAGTGTCAGTCCGTCCGCTTTCGGGACCATATGAAATAGCTCCAGTAAGTGGTTTTTTCGTACATATCCTCCATGGGTGATGGAATTAACCTGAATAAAATCACTGTATAGGCGCTATCATTGGTGATTCCTCCCTAATTGCGCGAGGTGGTCTGGAAGACTCTATCCATAGATTGCTACTCATACGTGCGAAGTTTTAAGTATCCAGAAAATACACCAGAAGAAGTCACTTGAAGACAAAGCGTCCCAGGCGCGCTTATCCGGCGCTAGGCTCTTGCGTGCTGGGTAGTAAATCCTGTTTAAACTGGTTTGGCTGTGGTTTGCTGAGTGCCCCGTTTAGGCACACAAAGTCGGGTGATATGGAATTCTGCTATCGGCATGCTGAGCGGGTTTGATATTCTGGAAGCCGCAATGCTCTGGCTGGTAATCCAATAGGCGAGTAGAGAACTACTACTGCGTTTGGCAAGTCCAGATTTTGCGTTGGCTCCGTTGCACTGCGTGAGCTTAACTTGGCGTTGACAAAAAGGGGTTTTGATTCAGGAACGGGGTTGACGATTCGTTGCTAGATGTATACAGAAACCCTCTAGATCGAAGAGTATATGACTTTCTTCGCCTGACTGAAGTCTGCTCTAGCGATTCGGTCTGCCTGAAACTGAGACCCAAAAAGAGACACCCTTTTACTTCAAGCAAATAATAAATCACACTAACTTTATACAGAAAGTTTCGCTCCACTATGGGATTAAATTTATTGTAGTTATTGCTATGATAGTTTAGGGCTGTCTTTAACCATGTCTCCTGTTCCTTAAAAATATCAATTATCAACACGCGCCCGCATAGTCTTAATATCTTTTGTACACCCATGTAACTGTCATTAAATGTTCTGACAGCAAAATCTCCTCCTCTTCTCCAAATCTCAACATACAGGAAACCTAACCTGTAGTTACAGTTAAAAGAATATGCTTATTCATCTTACAACATTAAATGAATTTACATAAACAGATTACAGCATTTGACATTACACAAATAAATCGTATGTCCCCTTTGGAAAATATATTAGCATTCCACAAAATGAGTACAAAGAAAATGCAATGTTCTTGCTATAATAATACAGTTGTGGCTAGATCATAAGATATAATTATATCTATGCCTGGTGACTGCTTTCAGTGAAAGTTATAGACTAGTGTCTAGCCACACAAGTAAGCATAAAATGATCCTCCCTTGCCACTAGAAATATCTATCAAAAAGGAATAATTGACTATCTCCTATAATCCAGAGTTATTACCTGCATCTCACTATTCAGTTTGAAAGTGAACAATCCACACCTGACATTATCTTACAGAAATGACAGTTAATTTTTGCTGACTCTTAACCCAATGGTAAGCATTCGTGGACTGATTCTACGCCTAATATCTGTTATTGTAAGTTTAACATTTAACCCATGATAAACCGTAACAGTTTAAGCACCACTTAATAGGCCGTAGACAGCGCTACCTTATCACTGAATAAATTACTAGGAGAAGTCCTCAGAAATAAATTCACTTCCCTAACAGATATATATAAAAGCTAACATGAATCTAATATTATAATTATAAGATATGTCAACTCACCCCAAAAATGACTAGAACATAGGCAAACACATTCTAGTATTGTGTTAAAGTTTGCCTTATCTCATGATGATCATCTACGGGCCAGGAATATTTACGAATGTCTTTGTCTATTAAAACCAGTCTACTCTTATAGATCACAAGGGACGCTCCCCCCGGACACCTGGCCTGCATATTTCTACAGAAGTTCGGCGAAAGACGTAATCTAGAGTAAGACAAAAGAAATCGTGCGAAAGTTCCCCAGGTAGAGAAATGCATAACATTATGCTCTATCTTGTCTAAGGGGCGAAAACCCAAAGACTGACCGCGGGTTTGTCTCCCCCTGTTTCCAGGATGCATAATATTATGATCCGAAGCAGCGTTCTGGAAGCCAAACACAGGGACCCTTTCGCTCGTGATCAAAGGCTTTAAACGTAAGAGATATTCCCCTGGTCAGACCAGGTGCGGCTTAGATAATATTATCGTTCGCTGACCGCTACAGGCCGGAACGTAACCAAACCTCGGGTGGGGTTTGAGAAGGTGAAAAAGTTTGGCCACGAAGGTAGAAAATGAAAGAAAAAGAAAATACAAAATGACGAGGAAAACCAGGACATTTAAAAAGTAATCAAATTATGGACAAGATGGTAAAATAGATTATCGGTCACGTGACAAGTGCCCCCCCCTTTTAAAGTTCGAGGAATACGGACAAAAATGACAGTAATTTATCTTTTCCATCGATGTCCGTTACATGTCGTAAGAGCCTTCTATAATCATAACCAAAATCGTATCCAATTTCTGTCAGTACTGTATGACTAGCTCCGAGTTCATTTCTTTTCTTCCCTCTGACTAATAGACGTTCAGCGAATGGGATTTTGCGAGGCCAGTCGGCGCTGACGCCCTTCGTTTCCGTGTGAACCTGACCTTGCTTCCGCAATTCGCTGTGCCTGTTTATGGTCCGGAAAATTATCCGCACCTGTTGTGGTTTTCGGCCCTGCCTGAACTCACTGGCCACTGCGTAGATAATCCGCCTGTTATGTGCAGTGTAATCATTGATGGGCTCAGGCTGCTTATGTATATATTTACCTGTCACGGGCGTGGCCTTGAATAACCCTCTATAGCTGCAGTCTATAGGGATTTTTCGCGCGCGTGTAACCCTAGTTGGTAAATAAAGCCGTTCGTTGGCCGAAGAAATGCTAGCATTTTTCTTCTGCCTCTCCACACCTACTCCCCTGTTTCGGTGGGAGCATTGATCAATCTTCAGACCTGTGCCGTCTAAAGGTGGGTCTGGAGCTTTCCTTGCCTTGCCAGTCACAACTCTGGCTTGGTCAACGGAAATGATCAAGTTGCTCTGTAATGGCCTGGCGGAGGCGACTACTGTGCTGTCCATCAGTGGGGTTGCGACCACTGGAATAATGCGATTTGAATGAGAGAACTCAGCTGCCTGAAGCAGAGAGTAATCGATCGCATTCTGGGGTTCTACTAAATCATAACAGATCTCCGTAGCTTCTATCCGTAGAGAAAGATAGGTAATGTCTGCGAGTTGCAGAGTTTGTTGAGTCGCTTTACCGGTACTAGCATGACGTGAGCCAAGGCTCTCAACAATGGCTCCTTGTACAGTAGTAAGGCAGCTTTTCTCACTGTCTTCTGCCCTGAGAAGTGTGAGAGACTCAAATGGAATACCAGGGATCCCTTCGCCTGGAACCCTGTGTCCACCATAAACGTCAACTTCTCCCTCCCCTGAGGAAGTTACTGGCGTCAGTTGAACTTTGTCCTGCAATGCGAGATCCACTTCCTGGTTGACAGGCTCCGCAGTCTGCATGCAAAGGACTGGACGGTTTGAGATCCCGTTAGATCGCGAAGTGCCCGAGAAAAAACTCTCGGTGTGTTTTTCCAAAGTTCCTTGGAACGGTTTGGAAAGTTTAACCCTTTTAGCAGGCGACTTATTCTTGCACCTTTTAAGCTCAGGGTGATAAGAGGAGCGGCGCCTCCATTCTACGATCGTTGAGTTGGAGGGATGCGCCTCTGCATATGGTTTTTCGCTGTCCGGCCGGGAATCTTGCGAAATATAACGTGATATGGTGTGGCTCCCTTTTCTCGACGTCACGTGTCGGTTAGGTGCTGCTCGGTCTGGAGCGTGAGAGGCTCGGGGTTCGCCGCTTGCCAGACGGGAACAATCCGTATTACAATGCTTGTTAGCACCTCTCTCACCTTTGTGCAGTTTCCATGCCTGGGAACGTTGCGTAATTTTCCCCGTGGCCTTAGGTCTGCTATCCCGACGTAAATTCTTTCCTTGTTCGGGCTTCGGATCCAAGTCCAAAGGAAAGTCAATTTTCTGGAGTTGGGGTTCGGTTTTAGCAGGCAAGTTTTCTTTCATGGGCGCAAGGTTTGCAGGGGCGTTGACCGTTAAGGGCACAGTAGAAGGGGAAGTAGAGTGACTACATTTAGTATCTGTTTCCACCCTCCGAATTTGGCTATCCAGTTCATTCATTCTGATTTGGTGTAGCCTGTCCCTTTCTTGTCGCTCTATTTCCAATTGCTTATCCCGTTCTTGTTGCTCCATTTCCAATTGCTTGTCCCGTTCTTGTCTTTGCTTTTCCCTTTGCTTCTCATCTTCTATCACTTCTTCTATATACTGTCGGGTGAATGCTTCACTCTCCCCAGTTTGTTTACAGGACCATGCTAAGATTAAACGGCTGTCAAACCAATTGTCTACCTCGTATTGATCCTGCAGGCTTACTGCAAATTCTAGAAAGGGCTGGATTTCGCTATCCTTGTACTCCATGTACTTAGCTACCTTGAGGGAAATCCTATGCACTTTATCTAGATCGGCCATTATATCAGGGTGAGCAAACACTATAGAAGAATAGAACCTAGAGATCTTAGTTACCTAGTCCACTAAGTGCTGATTAACTTAATAGTCAATAAAATCTAGGCTAGCCTGGGAACTTTAAAAACAAGAAAGTTTGTAGCTACTCTGATTGCGACAAGCAAAAACCCCAAAAAACTCCAAAAAATGTAAGTGATGTAAAACTTATTACTATCACTTCACCCCAGTTCTGTCAGAGTCACGTAGGTCTTTATGTCATTAAATTACCTACATCTTCTTCCTATTCTCTCACCCTAATCCTTTCATTTATATTCTTTCCATACTTGTTTTTCCTGTATTTTTCGCATCACTCGGTTGCGAAAAATATTTTCTTCAGTATTTTTAAACTTTACCTGTTTCTTTCTCAACACTGAGAATCGCGCTAGGACGATATTACGTAGATGTCAGGGCTGCAGGGCGTCAGAAGGCGTGATAAGTCGGTTCGCTGAACATAGGACGTAGACAACCGTCTACATTCTCACCGAGCGCGCGAGCTTCTTCTCGGCATAAGTCCCGGTGAGGTGTGATACTTTACATCTGCACCGGTCAGTATTCAGACATTTGTCTGAAAAATCCCAAACTGACACGGCGCTCACTGTGGGCCATGGTCAGCTGTAGTGTGAAAACTGCCCTGCATTGGAGACAGGTTGTCTGAGATTTCGCAACTGACACGCAGAAAGTGGCAGTTTACGACAGCCTCTTCTAGTTACGCAGTTGTTATGAGAAAGGGGAGATTATTTCGTTTTTTTTGCGAAATAAGCGTTCATCTCTTTGTCTGGGTTTTCATATATACTAGAATGAGCTAGATTTCATTATCACTCAGTAACTTCGCAGTCAAGACTAGAACAAGCCTCGTTCGATTTCTAAAAATCTCTGTTAAAAGAGATGGCCTTTAGTTTGATCGAAGTGGTTTAGTTCTTAGGAATTCTGTGTTTGAGTGAAATACTGGGGGGGTGACCCGAACTTTACCAGCCTTTAATAGAGTTCATAATTGTGAAGAAATAGACAGTCCTTATTTTGAACCACGTGGGTTTCTCAAGTAACACTGATCTGACGGTGCAAGTTAGACAGAAATACTAATATCCCACTAACGGGTTTTTCAAAGACTGTAATGATAAATTCTGGGCCTGTGAACCAGATCTTAATTTCTTCCATAAACTCTACGTAAATTTTCTGCCTGGCGGCGAGAATAATTACAATCTATGACATAAACTTTCCGACATTGTTGACAAGTGAGTGGGGAACCAAGATTTTCTGTTTTGAGAGAAGTTGTCCACCGGCCATCTTCCTAAGTAAGGGAAACTTCGTGTTCGGACATTTTTGTGCTCGTTTAAGCCTAATTCTTACCTCGTGAGTCAAGTGACATTAACTTTAGTCTGAAATAACTATCGCCTGAAGCAGACGCTCCCCAGATCCATTGTAATGAAACCAACAAACAAATCTGCAGAGCTGGGATCTGTTTCAGTAAACGACAGTAACAGATAAAAGTGTGAGTGTCCAAAAGTTGCGCCAGCCGGCGAAACCACAACACGAGTGTAAGTATATCAGGGCCCTGATGAAAGAATCGAGTGAAAGTGACGGAAGGAGGTTCGTTGTATAATACCCTCATTTGTTATATGTGTTTTTTCCTTAGGCGAGATTTGCTGCTTAAGTAACGTGTTACGTTAGAATAGATACTGCTGTCAAAGTCAGTCTATACCTTCAAAGGGGGACACTATTAGACCCTAACCACATGCATCTATAACTCTTTGGGCCATCATCTGTCATCCTAACGGGGCTGTGGGCTAAACCTAGAGTTAAGATCATAGCGGGGCTATCACCCTTGTAGCATTTTCTTGATATTGTATGACTATGTGCATATGTTTTTCCTTGATGTATTTTTTTTTTGTTTTGGTGTTGTGAGAAGATTTTATAGATGATAAATAAAATCTCTCTGGAACTAATCAGCGTGTTGGTCAGCTCGTTCTAAAATATTTACATAAGTATTGTTATAGTTTTCCCACGTCTGTGTGTCTAACTGTGGTCACTTGAAGGTGTGTGCACGTGAGTGGTATGTTTATACATAGTAACATATGTTGTCAATAGTCTGTCTGACTCTTATATATATATCTGTCGTAGAAGATAGGCCTGAGAGAGAGAGAAGATTCTTGTTTTCAGGGGACAGCTCTATTTGATTCGCTACCACTGCACTCTTGGGAAAATCTATTTCTTTTTACTACTCTCACTGTGTATATCACATATTCTAATCTATTCAGAAGGGACCAACTCAAGTCTTAATACTCCTATCGAAAAATCTACGACAAATGGGTTCTCGTCCGTAGGATCTTTGAACTTAGAATAGGAAGACGAGTACGACAAATGGTTGCTCGTTTCCGGTCTTTGAACTTAGAATAGGAAGACGAGTACGACAAATGTGGACTCGTCTATCTGGATTTTGAACTTAAGATTCATTATTCTGAAATAGAGTAAGAGTGTGATGTCTTGTGAGTTTTGTATCTTTTAAAAATAACTTATCCCCTAGACTAACGATCTGTTTATGGGCGTGCTGACCACACAAACTGATAAGTTTTTTCCCACAGCATTTTGAATAATATACATTTGGATTACAGGTTGATTTTGTCGGAATACATGTTATTAATGTTGATTGTAATACTAAACGCTGGTAAAGTTTTGTGAGTGTATAACATTCACAAGGGTTCTGAAGCAGGAAGGTGTTTGAACTAAAGTTAAGGAGTGCGTTTCAGACTATTTGTCCAGATTAATTGCCTCCCTCACCCTAACTGTATTCAGGGGTAAACTTATAGTGGATTTTAAAATTAAGGGGATTTTTTTCTCCGAAATTTTTTTGCAATAATTATTTTGCTTTTCCACTGTAACTACTTATTTTTCAGGGATTAATCTTAACTACCATTTAGTTGGCGTAGTCGTGTTTTGCATTAGGTGCTTTATTGCCGATAATAGCAGCGATAGTTAGATTTTTATTTTTTGGAGGAGGTATCCCAGTGTTAAATATATCATCTTTTGATTTTTGGTATTTTATTTTCTCGTAAGTGGTAGGAACCAGTGTATCCTGTTCTTAATTTCTTTCTCGTCCAAGTCTCAGGCACCTATTTACTATGGCAGAAAGGGCGAAACTGAGACAAATGCTCAGACAGGAAGCAATGGAAGAAGGACTGGACGGCGACGAAGCGAAAGCTTTCGTCAGGGACGAACTGGAGAGATATGATGCGGAGCAGAAGGAAAAAGCAGCGGAGAGGAAAGAAGAAGCAGACCGTCTATTACAGCAGAAGAAGATTGAGGAAGAAATGGAAATTCGCAGGATGCAGCATGAGGAAAAAGAGAAGGAGAGACAGCATGAGAAGGAGAGGGAGGAGAGACAGCATGAGTTGGCGCTTAAGACTCTTGAGTTTCAAAGCCGTGGTGCTGCCTCTACCTCCAGCAATGGAGAATCTTCTCCTCATTCCTCCTTAACTGATCCTTCTAACACTCAATCTCTTCAACTAAACGCCATGTCTTTCACTCTAGAATCTTTTCCCTGTCCAAATGAGAAGATTGACACATGGTTGGAAAAATTTGAGAAAATTGCAACTCTGTACGGTTTAGAGAGGTCGCGTTGGAATATGAAGCTTTCCCAGGCTTTGAAAAGTTCTGCGTATGATGTTTACGCCAAACTGGAAAGCAGCCAACAAGACAACTATGATCTGTTGAAGAAAGCGTTACTGGAGCGCTTTGAAATGAACGCTCGCAAATTTCTGCAACTGTTTCGCAACAGCCGGAAAGAGAATTCTGAAACTTTTCAGCAGTTCTCGTCTCGTTTGAAGGGTTATCTGACAAAGTGCCTAGAGCTCTCACAGCTCCCCTCTACCTATGAAGGTCTTGAGGAATTTGTTTTAACAGAACAAATAAAGAACACATTGTCTGCAGATACCCGGAGATTTCTAGCTGAGCAGGGGGCAGAAAAACTTGAAGACATTTTGGAAAAGTCTGAGCGTTATCACAATGCGCTGGCTGAACTACCGGCCACAAAGCAGAAACCGACAGAGGAGCATTTTCGAAAACATAACCTAGAGCAATCTTCTCAGGCTTCTAACCAGAATACCCACAGAGAAACTGGACCTCAAAACCCCCCTCCTGAAAAATCCAAGTTCTACAAGAACAAGTACCCCAACCACCCCAAACAGTCTGATCAACCCGACCGTCCTGCATGGCAGCGTGGCCAGAAAGGTCAAGGTGGCAAAGGGAGAACCCCTGAGCACGGGACATATGATCAGACCGAGCACACCGAGCCGAAACGCATCGGATGCTTATTGACAGTCTCGCAAGGCGGAATTATTGACAGTGATTCCCAACCTGTTGGGGATACACCCTCAACGCGAGGTTCTGTTATTTTGAACGGTTCTCAAACTTCTTGCTTATTTGACACGGGGCTTTCTTACGATTGCATTGTTGCCAGAAACCTGGTCAAACCCGGTCAAGAGACAGCAGAGACCGTCCAACTTTGTGGAGTTCGTAAGAGTGATGCACCTACAGCGCTTCCCATCGCATTGGTGGAGATACACTCTGACTTTGTCAGAGGCGTGATCAAAGCGGCTGTTATGGATGATCCCATCTACCCAGTCATACTTGGCGGTAGATACGTGTGTATTGGGAAACCGGAAGAGCCGATTGTGGCAGCAGTAACTACAAGAGGGCAAACCAAGAAGGAACGGGAGCCTGCGCCTAATTTGTTACCTATGGAACTTAAAGAAGCGCAATACAAGGACCCTACTTTGGCACCCTGCTTTAGGAAACTGCCCATGGCTAAGGAACCCAAACAGCACGGGGACATTTTTTCTGAGGATGGCGTACTTTATCGGAGAACGGGCAAGCCTGACCAAGGTTACAACCAGCTCCTAGTACCGAAACAGTACAGAAGCCAAATCCTAGAAATGGGGCACTCTCTTCCCTTCAGCGGACACATGGGACAGAACGCCACAAACCAACGTATAACCACTCATTATTGGTGGCCAGGAGTAAATACTGATGTTATCAGATATGTCAAATCCTGTGCCCAGTGCCAACGTGTGCCACCCAAGCAACGGGCACCCCCAGTCCACATGGGTGAAATGCCAATAGTGGGAACACCATTCGAACGGGTTGTGATCGACATTTTAGGGCCTTTCGAAAGGACTAAAAGAAGGAACAGGTTTATCCTGACCTTAGTCGATACATGCACTTTATGGGCAGAAGCTATCCCGCTAACATGCGCAGATGCCAAGCATGTCGCAGAAGCCCTCGTGCAGATTTTCACTCGGTTGGGATTCCCTCAGCAAGTGTTGACGGATAACGGATCTCCATACCGAAACCTGTTGATGGATGAGATCGTTAAGATCTTGAGGACCCAACACATCCACACTAAGCCATATACTCCGGCCGGAAATGGGCTCGTGGAACGTGCAAATGGAACCTCAACATGATGCTAAGTAAACTGGCACAAGTGAAACCTGAAGATTGGGATCTTTGTATTCCTGGAGCTTTATTTGGCTACAGAGAATCTCCTCATACTTCCACAGGATTTCCGCCAGCGACACTCTTATTCGGCAGACCCATTAAGGGCCCACTTGAAGCCTTACTTCAGTCTCTGACAGACGAGAAGGCGGATGAGACAGTTGTCTCAGCAAGTAAATATGTGTCGGTTTTAAAGGAAAGGTTGAAACTAGGGTGGGACCTAGCAACGACTAACTTTAAGCGAGCACGCACCAAGCACGCTAACCGATACAGGAAAGTCGCGAAAGAGAGAGAACTGGAAGCAGGAGAGAAAGTTTTGGTGTTACTCCCTACCGAGAACAACCAACTGAAGATCGGATGGCAAGGGCCGTTTACCGTCCTGAAAAAGATGTCTAAGGCTAACTACCAGATATCTATTCATGGAAAGGAAAAGGTTTTCCATTTAAATCTCGTAAAGAGATACTTGGAAAGACCAGTGCCAACCTCCGACCATCTCCTGACGATCGCCAAAGCTGACGAAGATGATGATAGTGGCAGGGATATTCCACCGCAATCACACGAAATCTTTCAAAAATGTCAGAAACGGCGACGCTCTTTCAAGCGCGCATGGGAGACATTCCAGAGGAAGGAAACTTGAGTAGGAATTGGACAGAGAGGGAGGGGGAAGATGAGAGGGAAGAAGACAGACACCCCGAAGCTACGGTTATAGGAAATTTAATTCCATAACGTAGACATGGAGTGCTTCCATATCTTAAGGGGGGACGTCCTGTCACGTAGGTCTTTATGTCATTAAATTACCTACATCTTCTTCCTATTCTCTCACCCTAATCCTTTCATTTATATTCTTTCCATACTTGTTTTTCCTGTATTTTTCGCATCACTCGGTTGCGAAAAATATTTTCTTCAGTATTTTTAAACTTTACCTGTTTCTTTCTCAACACTGAGAATCGCGCTAGGACGATATTACGTAGATGTCAGGGCTGCAGGGCGTCAGAAGGCGTGATAAGTCGGTTCGCTGAACATAGGACGTAGACAACCGTCTACATTCTCACCGAGCGCGCGAGCTTCTTCTCGGCATAAGTCCCGGTGAGGTGTGATACTTTACATCTGCACCGGTCAGTATTCAGACATTTGTCTGAAAAATCCCAAACTGACACGGCGCTCACTGTGGGCCATGGTCAGCTGTAGTGTGAAAACTGCCCTGCATTGGAGACAGGTTGTCTGAGATTTCGCAACTGACACGCAGAAAGTGGCAGTTTACGACAGCCTCTTCTAGTTACGCAGTTGTTATGAGAAAGGGGAGATTATTGCGTTTTTTTTGCGAAATAAGCGTTCATCTCTTTGTCTGGGTTTTCATATATACTAGAATGAGCTAGATTTCATTATCACTCAGTAACTTCGCAGTCAAGACTAGAACAAGCCTCGTTCGATTTCTAAAAATCTCTGTTAAAAGAGATGGCCTTTAGTTTGATCGAAGTGGTTTAGTTCTTAGGAATTCTGTGTTTGAGTGAAATACTGGGGGGTGACCCGAACTTTACCAGCATTTAATAGAGTTCATCATTGTGAAGAAATAGACAGTCCTTATTTTGAACCACGTGGGTTTCTCAAGTAACACTGATCTGACGGTGCAAGTTAGACAGAAATACTAATATCCCACTAACGGGTTTTTCAAAGACTGTAATGATAAATTCTGGGCCTGTGAACCAGATCTTAATTTCTTCCATAAACTCTACGTAAATTTTCTGCCTGGCGGCGAGAATAATTACAATCTATGACATAAACTTTCCGACATTGTTGACAAGTGAGTGGGGAACCAAGATTTTCTGTTTTGAGAGAAGTTGTCCACCGGCCATCTTCCTAAGTAAGGGAAACTTCGTGTTCGGACATTTTTGTGCTCGTTTAAGCCTAATTCTTACCTCGTGAGTCAAGTGACATTAACTTTAGTCTGAAATAACTATCGCCTGAAGCAGACGCCCCCAGATCCATTGTAATGAAACCAACAAACAAATCTGCAGAGCTGGGATCTGTTTCAGTAAACGACAGTAACAGATAAAAGTGTGAGTGTCCAAAAGTTGCGCCAGCCGGCGAAACCACAACACGAGTGTAAGTATATCAGGGCCCTGATGAAAGAATCGAGTGAAAGTGACGGAAGGAGGTTCGTTGTATAATACCCTCATTTGTTATATGTGTTTTTTCCTTAGGCGAGATTTGCTGCTTAAGTAACTGTTACGTTAGAATAGATACTGCTGTCAAAGTCAGTCTATACCTTCAAAGGGGGACACTATTAGACCCTAACCACATGCATCTATAACTCTTTGGGCCATCATCTGTCATCCTAACGGGGCTGTGGGCTAAACCTAGAGTTAAGATCATAGCGGGGCTATCACCCTTGTAGCATTTTCTTGATATTGTATGACTATGTGCATATGTTTTTCCTTGATGTATTTTTTTTGTTTGTTTTGGTGTTGTGAGAAGATTTTATAGATGATAAATAAAATCTCTCTGGAACTAATCAGCGTGTTGGTCAGCTCGTTCTAAAATATTTACATAAGTATTGTTATAGTTTTCCCACGTCTGTGTGTCTAACTGTGGTCACTTGAAGGTGTGTGCACGTGAGTGGTATGTTTATACATAGTAACATATGTTGTCAATAGTCTGTCTGACTCTTATATATATCTGTCGTAGAAGATAGGCCTGAGAGAGAGAGAAGATTCTTGTTTTCAGGGGACAGCTCTATTTGATTCGCTACCACTGCACTCTTGGGAAAATCTATTTCTTTTTACTACTCTCACTGTGTATATCACATATTCTAATCTATTCAGAAGGGACCAACTCAAGTCTTAATACTCCTATCGAAAAATCTATGACAGTCAGTACTAAGCTATTGAGAGGATTGGTTACTATCATCCGAATGAACACCCTCCCTTGGTACAAATGCAAGCTAGTAACTGACTATCTGTAGCTTCTTATCTCAGATTAAAGAGCTACTCCTGAAAAAAATATTAACCCTTAAAAAAAAATTTCTGACTTTTACAACGATAGTCGTCAGATTTGTCAACCAAAAACTCAGCAGTAATACCATCAACCTTTACCAGCTGTCTCATGTGTAGCATGAACAATAAATGTAACTTAATATTTATGATTGCTGTGGAGAAAAACGCTGTTCCGACTTCCTCCAAAAGAAATAGTTCGATATGTCTAGGGGAAAGAAATTCCTATAATCTGCCGAGCACTAAACTCTAAGAATCAAGATAGAATCTTGTGAGAGATTCCTACCAGACTGCAACCTCATCTGTTGCGATTGCTGCAGATGTAGTTCAAATTCCGCGGCGAGACCCCATTTGTCGTGGTTGAGTTAGAGTGTAGAGTATTTGTCGAGTTGGACAACAGTAGCGAAATCGACAAGGGATAGTGGACTGACAGAGTTATAGATTACACACACAGAAAGGTGTAAATAGGAGATGGACTTGAGACAACCTGGAAGAAGATTTACCAAAATGATCTCTCTCCAAGCCTCAACTCACTTATGTCTGTCTAAGCACCTCCTGCTCTCTCTCTTTTCTCTTATCATACATAGAGATTATAGTAAAGAGCTAAACAAGTTAATTATGGATGAAAAGGGTCGGGAACACCGCATTACTAAATGTGTAAACTTTATTAAAGAAGAAAAGCATGGAATTAATGCATATCGTCACAACAACATAAAATTACACCAATAATCAATAATCATCAATAGTCATCAATAATCATATACACCAACAACCACACACACACCACCATTCATAAAACCTGTAGAACACAGAGAGATGAAATAACTGAGTGTCAGTCCGTCCGCTTTCGGGACCATATGAAATAGCTCCAGTAAGTGGTTTTTTCGTACATATCCTCCATGGGTGATGGAATTAACCTGAATAAAATCACTGTATAGGCGCTATCATTGGTGATTCCTCCCTAATTGCGCGAGGTGGTCTGGAAGACTCTATCCATAGATTGCTACTCATACGTGCGAAGTTTTAAGTATCCAGAAAATACACCAGAAGAAGTCACTTGAGGACAAAGAGTCCCAGGCGCGCTTATCCGGCGCTAGGCTCTTGCGTGCTGGGTAGTAAATCCTGTTTAAACTAGTTTGGCTGTGGTTTGCTGAGTGCCCCGTTTAGGCACACAAAGTCGGGTGATATGGAATTCTGCTATCGGCATGCTGAGCGGGTTTGATATTCTGGAAGCCGCAATGCTCTGGCTGGTAATCCAATAGGCGAGTAGAGAACTACTACTGCGTTTGGCGATTCCAGATTTTGCGTT
This sequence comes from Oreohelix idahoensis, assembly GCA_024509875.1. NCBI lineage: Eukaryota > Metazoa > Mollusca > Gastropoda > Stylommatophora > Oreohelicidae > Oreohelix > Oreohelix idahoensis. Next base: position 121,726 of record JAMPIV010013576.1, read on the forward strand.
GGCTCCGTTGCACTGCGTGAGCTTAACTTGGCGTTGACAAAAAGGGGTTTTGATTCAGGAACGGGGTTGACGATTCGTTGCTAGATGTATACAGAAACCCTCTAGATCGAAGAGTATATGACTTTCTTCGCCTGACTGAAGTCTGCTCTAGCGATTCGGTCTGCCTGAAACTGAGACCCAAAAAGAGACACCCTTTTACTTCAAGCAAATAATAAATCACACTAACTTTATACAGAAAGTTTCGCTCCACTATGGGATTAAATTTATTGTAGTTATTGCTATGATAGTTTAGGGCTGTCTTTAACCATGTCTCCTGTTCCTTAAAAATATCAATTATCAACACGCGCCCGCATAGTCTTAATATCTTTTGTACACCCATGTAACTGTCATTAAATGTTCTGACAGCAAAATCTCCTCCTCTTCTCCCAATCTCAACATACAGGAAACCTAACCTGTAGTTACAGTTAAAAGAATATGCTTATTCATCTTACAACATTAAATGAATTTACATAAACAGATTACAGCATTTGACATTACACAAATAAATCGTATGTCCCCTTTGGAAAATATATTAGCATTCCACAAAATGAGTACAAAGAAAATGCAATGTTCTTGCTATAATAATACAGTTGTGGCTAGATCATAAGATATAATTATATCTATGCCTGGTGACTGCTTTCAGTGAAAGTTATAGACTAGTGTCTAGCCACACAAGTAAGCATAAAATGATCCTCCCTTGCCACTAGAAATATCTATCAAAAAGGAATAAGTGACTATCTCCTATAATCCAGAGTTATTACCTGCATCTCACTATTCAGTTTTAAAGGGAACAATCCACACCTGACATTATCTTACAGAAATGACAGTTAATTTTTGCTGACTCTTAACCCAATGGTAAGCATTCGTGGACTGATTCTACGCCTAATATCTGTTATTGTAAGTTTAACATTTAACCCATGATAAACCGTAACAGTTTAAGCACCACTTAATAGGCCGTAGACAGCGCTACCTTATCACTGAATAAATTACTAGGAGAAGTCCTCAGAAATAAATTCACTTCCCTAACAGATATATATAAAAGCTAACATGAATCTAATATTATAATTATAAGATATGTCAACTCACCCCAAAAATGACTAGAACATAGGCAAACACATTCTAGTATTGTGTTAAAGTTTGCCTTGTCTCATGATGATCATCTACGGGCCAGGAATATTTACGAATGTCTTTGTCTATTAAAACCAGTCTACTCTTATAGATCACAAGGGACGCTCCCCCCGGACACCTGGCCTGCATATTTCTACAGAAGTTCAGCGAAAGACGTAATCTAGAGTAAGACAAAAGAAATCGTGCGAAAGTTCCCCAGGTAGAGAAATGCATAACATTATGCTCTATCTTGTCTAAGGGGCGAAAACCCAAAGACTGACCGCGGGTTTGTCTCCCCCTGTTTCCAGGATGCATAATATTATGATCCGAAGCAGCGTTCTGGAAGCCAAACACAGGGACCCTTTCGCTCGTGATCAAAGGCTATAAACGTAAGAGATATTCCCCTGGTCAGACCAGGTGCGGCTTAGATAATATTATCGTTCGCTGACCGCTACAGGCCGGAACGTAACCAAACCTCGGGTGGGGTTTGAGAAGGTGAAAAAGTTTGGCCACGAAGGTAGAAAATGAAAGAAAAAGAAAATACAAAATGACGAGGAAAACCAGGACATTTAAAAAGTAATCAAATTATGGACAAGATGGTAAAATAGATTATCGGTCACGTGACAAGTGCCCCCCCTTTTAAAGTTCGAGGAATACGGACAAAAATGACAGTAATTTATCTTTTCCATCGATGTCCGTTACATGTCGTAAGAACCTTCTATAATCATAACCAAAATCGTATCCAATTTCTGTCAGTACTGTATGACTAGCTCCGAGTTCATTTCTTTTCTTCCCTCTGTCTAATAGACGTTCAGCGAATGGGATTTTGCGAGGCCAGTCGGCGCTGACGCCCTTCGTTTCCGTGTGAACCTGACCTTGCTTCCGCAATTCGCTGTGCCTGTTTATGGTCCGGAAAATTATCCGCACCTGTTGTGGTTTTCGGCCCTGCCTGAACTCACTGGCCACTGCGTAGATAATCCGCCTGTTATGTGCAGTGTAATCATTGATGGGCTCAGGCTGCTTATGTATATATTTACCTGTCACGGGCGTGGCCTTGAATAACCCTCTATAGCTGCAGTCTATAGGGATTTTTCGCGCGCGTGTAACCCTAGTTGGTAAATAAAGCCGTTCGTTGGCCGAAGAAATGCTAGCATTTTTCTTCTGCCTCTCCACACCTACTCCCCTGTTTCGGTGGGAGCATTGATCAATCTTCAGACCTGTGCCGTCTAAAGGTGGGTCTGGAGCTTTCCTTGCCTTGCCAGTCACAACTCTGGCTTGGTCAACGGAAATGATCAAGTTGCTCTGTAATGGCCTGGCGGAGGCGACTACTTTGCTGTCCATCAGTGGGGTTGAGACCACTGGAATAATGCGATTTGAATGAGAGAACTCAGCTGCCTGAAGCAGAGAGTAATCGATCGCATTCTGGGGTTCTACTAAATCATAACAGATCTCCGTAGCTTCTATCCGTGTAGAAAGATAGGCAATGTCTGCGAGTTGCAGAGTTTGTTGAGTCGCTTTACCATTACTAGCATGACGTGAGCCAAGGCTCTCAACAATGGCTCCTTGTACAGTAGTAAGGCAGCTTTTCTCACTGTCTTCTGCCCTGAGAAGTGTGAGAGACTCAAATGGAATACCAGGGATCCCTTCGCCTGGAACCCTGTGTCCACCATAAACGTCAACTTTGCCCTCCCCTGAGGAAGTTACTGGCGTCAGTTGAACTTTGTCCTGCAATGCGAGATCCACTTCCTGGTTGACAGGCTCCGCAGTCTGCATGCAAAGGACTGGACGGTTTGAGATCCCGTTAGATCGCGAAGTGCCCGAGAAAAAACTCTCGGTGTGTTTTTCCAAAGTTCCTTGGAACGGTTTGGAAAGTTTAACCCTTTTAGCAGGCGACTTATTCTTGCACCTTTTAAGCTCAGGGTGATAAGAGGAGCGGCGCCTCCATTCTACGATCGTTGAGTTGGAGGGATGCGCCTCTGCATATGGTTTTTCGCTGTCCGGCCGGGAATCTTGCGAAATATAACGTGATAGGGTGTGGCTCCCTTTTCTCGACGTCACGTGTCGGTTAGGTGCTGCTCGGTCTGGAGCGTGAGAGGCTCGGGGTTCGCCGCTTGCCAGACGGGAACAATCCGTATTACAATGCTTGTTAGCACCTCTCTCACCTTTGTGCAGTTTCCATGCCTGGGAACGTTGCGTAATTTTCCCCGTGGCCTTAGGTCTGCTATCCCGACGTAAATTCTTTCCTTGTTCGGGCTTCGGATCCAAGTCCAAAGGAAAGTCAATTTTCTGGAGTTGGGGTTCGGTTTTAGCAGGCAAGTTTTCTTTCATGGGCGCAAGGTTTGCAGGGGCGTTGACCGTTAAGGGCACAGTAGAAGGGGAAGTAGAGTGACTACATTTAGTATCTGTTTCCACCCTCCGAATTTGGCTATCCAGTTCATTCATTCTGATTTGGTGTAGCCTGTCCCTTTCTTGTCGCTCTATTTCCAATTGCTTATCCCGTTCTTGTTGCTCCATTTCCAATTGCTTGTCCCGTTCTTGTCTTTGCTTTTCCCTTTGCTTCTCATCTTCTATCACTTCTTCTACATACTGTCGGGTGAATGCTTCACTCTCCCCAGTTTGTTTACAGGACCATGCCAAGATTAAACGGCTGTCAAACCAATTGTCTACCTCGTATTGATCCTGCAGGCTTACTGCAAATTCTAGAAAGGGCTGGATTTCGCTATCCTTGTACTCCATGTACTTAGCTACCTCGAGGGCAATCCTATGCACTTTATCTAGATCGGCCATTATATCAGGGTGAGCAAACACTATAGAAGAATAGAACCTAGAGATCTTAGTTACCTAGTCCACTAGGTGCTGATTAACTTAATAATCAATAAAATCTAGGCTAGCCTGGGAACTTTAAAAACAAGAAAGTTTGTAGCTACTCTGATTGCGACAAGCAAAAACCCAAAAAAACTCCAAAAAATGTAAGTGATGTAAAACTTATTACTATCACTTCACCCCAGTTCTGTCAGTACTAAGCTATTGAGAGGATTGGTTACTATCATCCGAATGAACACCCTCCCTTGGTACAAATGCAAGCTAGTAACTGACTATCTGTAGCTTCTTATCTCAGATTAAAGAGCTACTCCTGAAAAAAATATTAACCCTTAAAAAAAAAATTTTTCTGACTTTTACAACAATAGTCGTCAGATTTGTCAACCAAAAACTCAGCAGTAATACCATCAACCTTTACCAGCTGTCTCATGTGTAGCATGAACAATAAATGTAACTTAATATTTATGATTGCTGTGGAGAAAAACGCTGTTCCGACTTCCTCCAAAAGAAATAGTTCGATATGTCTAGGGGAAAGAAATTCCTATAATCTGCCGAGCACTAAACTCTAAGAATCAAGATAGAATCTTGTGAGAGATTCCTACCAGACTGCAACCTCATCTGTTGCGATTGCTGCAGATGTAGTTCAAATTCCGCGGCGAGACCCCATTTGTCGTGGTTGAGTTAGAGTGTAGAGTATTTGTCGAGTTGGACAACAGTAGCGAAATCGACAAGGGATAGTGGACTGACAGAGTTATAGATTACACACACAGAAAGGTGTAAATAGGAGATGGACTTGAGACAACCTGGAAGAAGATTTACCAAAATGATCTCTCTCTCGAAGCCTCAACTCACTTATGTCTGTCTAAGCACCTCCTGCTCTCTCTCTTTTCTCTTATCATACATAGAGATTATAGTAAAGAGCTAAACAAGTTAATTATGGATGAAAAGGGTCGGGAACAGCGCATTACTAAATGTGTAAACTTTATTAAAGAAGAAAAACATGGAATTAATGCATATCATCACAACAACATAAAATTACATCAATAATCAAATAATCATCAATAGTCATCAATAATCATATACACCAACAACCACACACACACCACCATTCATAAAACCTGTAGAACACAGAGAGATGAAATAACTGAGTGTCAGTCCGTCCGCTTTCGGGACCATATGAAATAGCTCCAGTAAGTGGTTTTTTCGTACATATCCTCCATGGGTGATGGAATTAACCTGAATAAAATCACTGTATAGGCGCTATCATTGGTGATTCATCCCTAATTGCGCGAGGTGGTCTGGAAGACTCTATCCATAGATTGCTACTCATACGTGCGAAGTTTTAAGTATCCAGAAAATACACCAGAAGAAGTCACTTGAGGACAAAGAGTCCCAGGCGCGCTTATCCGGCGCTAGGCTCTTGCGTAAAAAAGGTAAAGGAACCCGTTACACGCCCATTGAGGCATATTGGGAATATGGTGTTAGGCCCATATTATCTTGACCGTCGGCACACGAGGGGTGATGTGGTCGGCATCACGCCGGCCAGGCTCTTGCGTGCTGGGTAGTAAATCCTGTTTAAACTAGTTTGGCTGTGGTTTGCTGAGTGCCCCGTTTAGGCACACAAAGTCGGGTGATATGGAATTCTGCTATCGGCATGCTGAGCGGGTTTGATATTCTGGAAGCCGCAATGCTCTGGCTGGTAATCCAATAGGCGAGTAGAGAACTACTACTGCGTTTGGCGATTGCAGATTTTGCGTTGGCTCCGTTGCACTGCGTGAGCTTAACTTGGCGTTGACAAAAAGGGGTTTTGATTCAGGAACGGGGTTGACGATTCGTTTCTAGATGTATACAGAAACCCTCTAGATCGAAGAGTATATGACTTTCTTCGCCTGACTGAAGTCTGCTCTAGCGATTCGGTCTGCCTGAAACTGAGACCCAAAAAGAGACACCCTTTTACTTCAAGCAAATAATAAATCACACTAACTTTATACAGAAAGTTTCGCTCCACTATGGGATTAAATTTATTGTAGTTATTGCTATGATAGTTTAGGGCTGTCTTTAACCATGTCTCCTGTTCCTTAAAAATATCAATTATCAACACGCGCCCGCATAGTCTTAATATCTTTTGTACACCCATGTAACTGTCATTAAATGTTCTGACAGCAAAATCTCCTCCTCTTCTCCCAATCTCAACATACAGGAAACCTAACCTGTAGTTACAGTTAAAAGAATATGCTTATTCATCTTACAACATTAAATGAATTTACATAAACAGATTACAGCATTTGACATTACACAAATAAATCGTATGTCCCCTTTGGAAAATATATTAGCATTCCACAAAATGAGTACAAAGAAAATGCAATGTTCTTGCTATAATAATACAGTTGTGGCTAGATCATAAGATATAATTATATCTATGCCTGGTGACTGCTTTCAGTGAAAGTTATAGACTAGTGTCTAGCCACACAAGTAAGCATAAAATGATCCTCCCTTGCCACTAGAAATATCTATCAAAAAGAAATAATTGACTATCTCCTATAATCCAGAGTTATTACCTGCATCTCACTATTCAGTTTGAAAGGGAACAATCCACACCTGACATTATCTTACAGAAATGACAGTTAATTTTTGCTGACTCTTAACCCAATGGTAAGCATTCGTGGACTGATTCTACGCCTAATATCTGTTATTGTAAGTTTAACATTTAACCCATGATAAACCGTAACAGTTTAAGCACCACTTAATAGGCCGTAGACAGCGCTACCTTATCACTGAATAAATTACTAGGAGAAGTCCTCAGAAATAAATTCACTTCCCTAACAGATATATATAAAAGCTAACATGAATCTAATATTATAATTATAAGATATGTCAACTCACCCCAAAAATGACTAGAACATAGGCAAACACATTCTAGTATTGTGTTAAAGTTTGCCTTGTCTCATGATGATCATCTACGGGCCAGGAATATTTACGAATGTCTTTGTCTATTAAAACCAGTCTACTCTTATAGATCACAAGGGACGCTCCCCCCGGACACCTGGCCTGCATATTTCTACAGAAGTTCAGCGAAAGACGTAATCTAGAGTAAGACAAAAGAAATCGTGCGAAAGTTCCCCAGGTAGAGAAATGCATAACATTATGCTCTATCTTGTCTAAGGGGCGAAAACCCAAAGACTGACCGCGGGTTTGTCTCCCCCTGTTTCCAGGATGCATAATATTATGATCCGAAGCAGCGTTCTGGAAGCCAAACACAGGGACCCTTCGCTCGTGATCAAAGGCTTTAAACGTAAGAGATATTCCCCTGGTCAGACCAGGTGCGGCTTAGATAATATTATCGTTCGCTGACCGCTACAGGCCGGAACGTAACCAAACCTCGGGTGGGTTTGAGAAGGTGAAAAAGTTTGGCCACGAAGGTAGAAAATGAAAGAAAAAGAAAATACAAAATGACGAGGAAAACCAGGACATTTAAAAAGTAATCAAATTATGGACAAGATGGTAAAATAGATTATCGGTCACGTGACAAGTGCCCCCCCTTTTAAAGTTCGAGGAATACGGACAAAAATGACAGTAATTTATCTTTTCCATCGATGTCCGTTACATGTCGTAAGAGCCTTCTATAATCATAACCAAAATCGTATCCAATTTCTGTCAGTACTGTATGACTAGCTCCGAGTTCATTTCTTTTCTTCCCTCTGACTAATAGACGTTCAGCGAATGGGATTTTGCGAGGCCAGTCGGCGCTGACGCCCTTCGTTTCCGTGTGAACCTGACCTTGCTTCCGCAATTCGCTGTGCCTGTTTATGGTCCGGAAAATTATCCGCACCTGTTGTGGTTTTCGGCCCTGCCTGAACTCACTGGCCACTGCGTAGATAATCCGCCTGTTATGTGCAGTGTAATCATTGATGGGCTCAGGCTGCTTATGTATATATTTACCTGTCATGGGCGTGGCCTTGAATAACCCTCTATAGCTGCAGTCTATAGGGATTTTTCGCGCGCGTGTAACCCTAGTTGGTAAATAAAGCCGTTCGTTGGCCGAAGAAATGCTAGCATTTTTCTTCTGCCTCTCCACACCTACTCCCCTGTTTCGGTGGGAGCATTGATCAATCTTCAGACCTGTGCCGTCTAAAGGTGGGTCTGGAGCTTTCCTTGCCTTGCCAGTCACAACTCTGGCTTGGTCAACGGAAATGATCAAGTTGCTCTGTAATGGCCTGGCGGAGGCGACTACTGTGCTGTCCATCAGTGGGGTTGCGACCACTGGAATAATGCGATTTGAATGAGAGAACTCAGCTGCCTGAAGCAGAGAGTAATCGATCGCATTCTGGGGTTCTACTAAATCATAACAGATCTCCGTAGCTTCTATCCGTAGAGAAAGATAGGTAATGTCTGCGAGTTGCAGAGTTTGTTGAGTCGCTTTACCGGTACTAGCATGACGTGAGCCAAGGCTCTCAACAATGGCTCCTTGTACAGTAGTAAGGCAGCTTTTCTCACTGTCTTCTGCCCTGAGAAGTGTGAGAGACTCAAATGGAATACCAGGGATCCCTTCGCCTGGAACCCTGTGTCCACCATAAACGTCAACTTCTCCCTCCCCTGAGGAAGTTACTGGCGTCAGTTGAACTTTGTCCTGCAATGCGAGATCCACTTCCTGGTTGACAGGCTCCGCAGTCTGCATGCAAAGGACTGGACGGTTTGAGATCCCTTTAGATCGCGAAGTGCCCGAGAAAAAACTCTCGGTGTGTTTTTCCAAAGTTCCTTGGAACGGTTTGGAAAGTTTAACCCTTTTAGCAGGCGACTTATTCTTGCACCTTTTAAGCTCAGGGTGATAAGAGGAGCGGCGCCTCCATTCTACGATCGTTGAGTTGGAGGGATGCGCCTCTGCATATGGTTTTTCGCTGTCCGGCCGGGAATCTTGCGAAATATAACGTGATAGGGTGTGGCTCCCTTTTCTCGACGTCACGTGTCGGTTAGGTGCTGCTCGGTCTGGAGCGTGAGAGGCTCGGGGTTCGCCGCTTGCCAGACGGGAACAATCCGTATTACAATGCTTGTTAGCACCTCTCTCACCTTTGTGCAGTTTCCATGCCTGGGAACGTTGCGTAATTTTCCCCGTGGCCTTAGGTCTGCTATCCCGACGTAAATTCTTTCCTTGTTCGGGCTTCGGATCCAAGTCCAAAGGAAAGTCAATTTTCTGGAGTTGGGGTTCGGTTTTAGCAGGCAAGTTTTCTTTCATGGGCGCTGGGTTTGCAGGGCGTTGACCGTTAAGGGCACAGTAGAAGGGGAAGTAGAGTGACTACATTTAGTATCTGTTTCCACCCTCCGAATTTGGCTATCCAGTTCATTCATTCTGATTTGGTGTAGCCTGTCCCTTTCTTGTCGCTCTATTTCCAATTGCTTATCCCGTTCTTGTTGCTCCATTTCCAATTGCTTGTCCCGTTCTTGTCTTTGCTTTTCCCTTTGCTTCTCATCTTCTATCACTTCTTCTATATACTGTCGGGTGAATGCTTCACTCTCCCCAGTTTGTTTACAGGACCATGCTAAGATTAAACGGCTGTCAAACCAATTGTCTACCTCGTATTGATCCTGCAGGCTTACTGCAAATTCTAGAAAGGGCTGGATTTCGCTATCCTTGTACTCCATGTACTTAGCTACCTCGAGGGCAATCCTATGCACTTTATCTAGATCGGCCATTATATCAGGGTGAGCAAACACTATAGAAGAATAGAACCTAGAGATCTTAGTTACCTAGTCCACTAGGTGCTGATTAACTTAATAGTCAATAAAATCTAGGCTAACCTGGGAACTTTAAAAACAAGAAAGTTTGTAGCTACTCTGATTGCGACAAGCAAAAACCCAAAAAAACTCCAAAAAATGTAAGTGATGTAAAACTTATTACTATCACTTTACCCCAGTTCTGTCAGTACTAAGCTATTGAGAGGATTGGTTACTATCATCCGAATGAACACCCTCCCTTGGTACAAATGCAAGCTAGTAACTGACTATCTGTAGCTTCTTATCTCAGATTAAAGAGCTACTCCTGAAAAAAATATTAACCCTTAAAAAAAAAATTTCTGACTTTTACAACGATAGTCGTCAGATTTGTCAACCAAAAACTCAGCAGTAATACCATCAACCTTTACCAGCTGTCTCATGTGTAGCATGAACAATAAATGTAACTTAATATTTATGATTGCTGTGGAGAAAAACGCTGTTCCGACTTCCTCCAAAAGAAATAGTTCGATATGTCTAGGGGAAAGAAATTCCTATAATCTGCCGAGCACTAAACTCTAAGAATCAAGATAGAATCTTGTGAGAGATTCCTACCAGACTGCAACCTCATCTGTTGCGATTGCTGCAGATGTAGTTCAAATTCCGCGGCGAGACCCCATTTGTCGTGGTTGAGTTAGAGTGTAGAGTATTTGTCGAGTTGGACAACAGTAGCGAAATCGACAAGGGATAGTGGACTGACAGAGTTATAGATTACACACACAGAAAGGTGTAAATAGGAGATGGACTTGAGACAACCTGGAAGAAGATTTACCAAAATGATCTCTCTCTCCAAGCCTCAACTCACTTATGTCTGTCTAAGCACCTCCTGCTCTCTCTCTTTTCTCTTATCATACATAGAGATTATAGTAAAGAGCTAAACAAGTTAATTATGGATGAAAAGGGTCGGGAACAGCGCATTACTAAATGTGTAAACTTTATTAAAGAAGAAAAACATGGAATTAATGCATATCATCACAACAACATAAAATTACATCAATAATCAAATAATCATCAATAGTCATCAATAATCATATACACCAACAACCACACACACACCACCATTCATAAAACCTGTAGAACACAGAGAGATGAAATAACTGAGTGTCAGTCCGTCCGCTTTCGGGACCATATGAAATAGCTCCAGTAAGTGGTTTTTTTCGTACATATCCTCCATGGGTGATGGAATTAACCTGAATAAAATCACTGTATAGGCGCTATCATTGGTGATTCCTCCCTAATTGCGCGAGGTGGTCTGGAAGACTCTATCCATAGATTGCTACTCATACGTGCGAAGTTTTAAGTATCCAGAAAATACACCAGAAGAAGTCACTTGAGGACAAAGAGTCCCAGGCGCGCTTATCCGGCGCTAGGCTCTATCTGCGGTAGTAAATCCTGTTTAGTAGTTCCTGTGGTTTGGCTGTGGTTTGCTGAGTGCCCCGTTTAGGCACACAAAGTCGGGTGATATGGAATTCTGCTATCGGCATGCTGAGCGGGTTTGATATTCTGGAAGCCGCAATGCTCTGGCTGGTAATCCAATAGGCGAGTAGAGAACTACTACTGCGTTTGGCGATTCCAGATTTTGCGTTGGCTCCGTTGCACTGCGTGAGCTTAACTTGGCGTTGACAAAAAGGGGTTTTGATTCAGGAACGGGGTTGACGATTCGTTGCTAGATGTATACAGAAACCCTCTAGATCGAAGAGTATATGACTTTCTTCGCCTGACTGAAGTCTGCTCTAGCGATTCGGTCTGCCTGAAACTGAGACCCAAAAAGAGACACCCTTTTACTTCAAGCAAATAATAAATCACACTAACTTTATACAGAAAGTTTCGCTCCACTATGGGATTAAATTTATTGTAGTTATTGCTATGATAGTTTAGGGCTGTCTTTAACCATGTCTCCTGTTCCTTAAAAATATCAATTATCAACACGCGCCCGCATAGTCTTAATATCTTTTGTACACCCATGTAACTGTCATTAAATGTTCTGACAGCAACAATCTACTCCTCTTCTCCCAATCTCAACATACAGGAAACCTAACCTGTAGTTACAGTTAAAAGAATATGCTTATTCATCTTACAACATTAAATGAATTTACATAAACAGATTACAGCATTTGACATTACACAAATAAATCGTATGTCCCTTTGGAAAATATATTAGCATTCCACAAAATGAGTACAAAGAAAATGCAATGTTCTTGCTATAATAATACAGTTGTGGCTAGATCATAAGATATAATTATATCTATGCCTGGTGACTGCTTTCAGTGAAAGTTATAGACTAGTGTCTAGCCACACAAGTAAGCATAAAATGATCCTCCCTTGCCACTAGAAATATCTATCAAAAGGAATAATTGACTATCTCCTATAATCCAGAGTTATTACCTGCATCTCACTATTCAGTTTGAAAGGGAACAATCCACACCTGACATTATCTTACAGAAATGACAGTTAATTTTTGCTGACTCTTAACCCAATGGTAAGCATTCGTGGACTGATTCTACGCCTAATATCTGTTATTGTAAGTTTAACATTTAACCCATGATAAACCGTAACAGTTTAAGCACCACTTAATAGGCCGTAGACAGCGCTACCTTATCACTGAATAAATTACTAGGAGAAGTCCTCAGAAATAAATTCACTTCCCTAACAGATATATATAAAAGCTAACATGAATCTAATATTATAATTATAAGATATGTCAACTCACCCCAAAAATGACTAGAACATAGGCAAACACATTCTAGTATTGTGTTAAAGTTTGCCTTGTCTCATGATGATCATCTACGGGCCAGGAATATTTACGAATGTCTTTGTCTATTAAAACCAGTCTACTCTTATAGATCACAAGGGACGCTCCCCCCGGACACCTGGCCTGCATATTTCTACAGAAGTTCGGCGAAAGACGTAATCTAGAGTAAGACAAAAGAAATCGTGCGAAAGTTCCCCAGGTAGAGAAATGCATAACATTATGCTCTATCTTGTCTAAGGGGCGAAAACCCAAAGACTGACCGCGGGACCCTTTTCCAAAAAGTATATCCGAAGATTCTGGACAAACATGGGACCCTTTAGTTCGTGATCAGGCTATAAACGTGAGAATTCCCCTGGTCAGACCAGGTGCCTTTAAAGTTCGAGGAATACGGACAAAAATGACAGTAATTTATCTTTTCCATCGATGTCCGTTACATGTCGTAAGAACCTTCTATAATCATAACCAAAATCGTATCCAATTTCTGTCAGTACTGTATGACTAGCTCCGAGTTCATTTCTTTTCTTCCCTCTGTCTAATAGACGTTCAGCGAATGGGATTTTGCGAGGCCAGTCGGCGCTGACGCCCTTCGTTTCCGTGTGAACCTGACCTTGCTTCCGCAATTCGCTGTGCCTGTTTATGGTCCGGAAAATTATCCGCACCTGTTGTGGTTTTCGGCCCTGCCTGAACTCACTGGCCACTGCGTAGATAATCCGCCTGTTATGTGCAGTGTAATCATTGATGGGCTCAGGCTGCTTATGTATATATTTACCTGTCATGGGCGTGGCCTTGAATAACCCTCTATAGCTGCAGTCTATAGGGATTTTTTCGCGCGCGTGTAACCCTAGTTGGTAAATAAAGCCGTTCGTTGGCCGAAGAAATGCTAGCATTTTTCTTCTGCCTCTCCACACCTACTCCCCTGTTTCGGTGGGAGCATTGATCAATCTTCAGACCTGTGCCGTCTAAAGGTGGGTCTGGAGCTTTCCTTGCCTTGCCAGTCACAACTCTGGCTTGGTCAACGGAAATGATCAAGTTGCTCTGTAATGGCCTGGCGGAGGCGACTACTGTGCTGTCCATCAGTGGGGTTGCGACCACTGGAATAATGCGATTTGAATGAGAGAACTCAGCTGCCTGAAGCAGAGAGTAATCGATCGCATTCTGGGGTTCTACTAAATCATAACAGATCTCCGTAGCTTCTATCCGTAGAGAAAGATAGGTAATATCTGCGAGTTGCAGAGTTTGTTGAGTCGCTTTACCGGTACTAGCATGACGTGAGCCAAGGCTCTCAACAATGGCTCCTTGTACAGTAGTAAGGCAGCTTTTCTCACTGTCTTCTGCCCTGAGAAGTGTGAGAGACTCAAATGGAATACCAGGGATCCCTTCGCCTGGAACCCTGTGTCCACCATAAACGTCAACTTCTCCCTCCCCTGAGGAAGTTACTGGCGTCAGTTGAACTTTGTCCTGCAATGCGAGATCCACTTCCTGGTTGACAGGCTCCGCAGTCTGCATGCAAAGGACTGGACGGTTTGAGATCCCTTTAGATCGCGAAGTGCCCGAGAAAAAAACTCTCGGTGTGTTTTTCCAAAGTTCCTTGGAACGGTTTGGAAAGTTTAACCCTTTTAGCAGGCGACTTATTCTTGCACCTTTTAAGCTCAGGGTGATAAGAGGAGCGGCGCCTCCATTCTACGATCGTTGAGTTGGAGGGATGCGCCTCTGCATATGGTTTTTCGCTGTCCGGCCGGGAATCTTGCGAAATATAACGTGATAGGGTGTGGCTCCCTTTTCTCGACGTCACGTGTCGGTTAGGTGCTGCTCGGTCTGGAGCGTGAGAGGCTCGGGGTTCGCCGCTTGCCAGACGGGAACAATCCGTATTACAATGCTTGTTAGCACCTCTCTCACCTTTGTGCAGTTTCCATGCCTGGGAACGTTGCGTAATTTTCCCCGTGGCCTTAGGTCTGCTATCCCGACGTAAATTCTTTCCTTGTTCGGGCTTCGGATCCAAGTCCAAAGGAAAGTCAATTTTCTGGAGTTGGGGTTCGGTTTTAGCAGGCAAGTTTTCTTTCATGGGCGCAAGGTTTGCAGGGGCGTTGACCGTTAAGGGCACAGTAGAAGGGGAAGTAGAGTGACTACATTTAGTATCTGTTTCCACCCTCCGAATTTGGCTATCCAGTTCATTCATTCTGATTTGGTGTAGCCTGTCCCTTTCTTGTCGCTCTATTTCCAATTGCTTATCCCGTTCTTGTTGCTCCATTTCCAATTGCTTGTCCCGTTCTTGTCTTTGCTTTTCCCTTTGCTTCTCATCTTCTATCACTTCTTCTACATACTGTCGGGTGAATGCTTCACTCTCCCCAGTTTGTTTACAGGACCATGCTAAGATTAAACGGCTGTCAAACCAATTGTCTACCTCGTATTGATCCTGCAGGCTTACTGCAAATTCTAGAAAGGGCTGGATTTCGCTATCCTTGTACTCCATGTACTTAGCTACCTCGAGGGCAATCCTATGCACTTTATCTAGATCGGCCATTATATCAGGGTGAGCAAACACTATAGAAGAATAGAACCTAGAGATCTTAGTTACCTAGTCCACTAGGTGCTGATTAACTTAATAGTCAATAAAATCTAGGCTAGCCTGGGAACTTTAAAAACAAGAAAGTTTGTAGCTACTCTGATTGCGACAAGCAAAAACCCAAAAAAAACTCCAAAAAATGTAAGTGATGTAAAACTTATTACTATCACTTCACCCCAGTTCTGTCAGTACTAAGCTATTGAGAGGATTGGTTACTATCATCCGAATGAACACCCTCCCTTGGTACAAATGCAAGCTAGTAACTGACTATCTGTAGCTTCTTATCTCAGATTAAAGAGCTACTCCTGAAAAAAATATTAACCCTTAAAAAAAAAATTTCTGACTTTTACAACGATAGTCGTCAGATTTGTCAACCAAAAACTCAGCAGTGATACCATCAACCTTTACCAGCTGTCTCATGTGTAGCATGAACAATAAATGTAACTTAATATTTATGATTGCTGTGGAGAAAAACGCTGTTCCGACTTCCTCCAAAAGAAATAGTTCGATATGTCTAGGGGAAATAAATTCCTATAATCTGCCGAGCACTAAACTCTAAGAATCAAGATAGAATCTTGTGAGAGATTCCTACCAGACTGCAACCTCATCTGTTGCGATTGCTGCAGATGTAGTTCAAATTCCGCGGCGAGACCCCATTTGTCGTAGTTGAGTTAGAGTGTAGAGTATTTGTCGAGTTGGACAACAGTAGCGAAATCGACAAGGGATAGTGGACTGACAGAGTTATAGATTACACACACAGAAAGGTGTAAATAGGAGATGGACTTGAGACAACCTGGAAGAAGATTTACCAAAATGATCTCTCTCTCCAAGCCTCAACTCACTTATGTCTGTCTAAGCACCTCCTGCTCTCTCTCTTTTCTCTTATCATACATAGAGATTATAGTAAAGAGCTAAAGCAAGCTTAATTATGGATGGAAAGGGTCGTGAACAGCGCATTAATAAATGTGTAAACTTTATTAAAGAAGAAAAACATGGAATTAATGCATATCATCACAACAACATAAAATTACATCAATAATCAAATAATCATCAATAGTCATCAATAATCATATACACCAACAACCACACACACACCACCATTCATAAAACCTGTAGAACACAGAGAGATGAAATAACTGAGTGTCAGTCCGTCCGCTTTCGGGACCATATGAAATAGCTCCAGTAAGTGGTTTTTTCGTACATATCCTCCATGGGTGATGGAATTAACCTGAATAAAATCACTGTATAGGCGCTATCATTGGTGATTCCTCCCTAATTGCGCGAGGTGGTCTGGAAGACTCTATCCATAGATTGCTACTCATACGTGCGAAGTTTTAAGTATCCAGAAAATACACCAGAAGAAGTCACTTGAAGACAAAGCGTCCCAGGCGCGCTTATCCGGCGCTAGGCTCTTGCGTGCTGGGTAGTAAATCCTGTTTAAACTAGTTTGGCTGTGGTTTGCTGAGTGCCCCGTTTAGGCACACAAAGTCGGGTGATATGGAATTCTGCTATCGGCATGCTGAGCGGGTTTGATATTCTGGAAGCCGCAATGCTCTGGCTGGTAATCCAATAGGCGAGTAGAGAACTACTACTGCGTTTGGCAATTCCAAATTTTGCGTTGGCTCCGTTGCACTGCGTGAGCTTAACTTGGCGTTGACAAAAAGGGGTTTTGATTCAGGAACGGGGTTGACGATTCGTTGCTAGATGTATACAGAAACCCTCTAGATCGAAGAGTATATGACTTTCTTCGCCTGACTGAAGTCTGCTCTAGCGATTCGGTCTGCCTGAAACTGAGACCCAAAAAGAGACACCCTTTTACTTCAAGCAAATAATAAATCACACTAACTTTATACAGAAAGTTTCGCTCCACTATGGGATTAAATTTATTGTAGTTATTGCTATGATAGTTTAGGGCTGTCTTTAACCATGTCTCCTGTTCCTTAAAAATATCAATTATCAACACGCGCCCGCATAGTCTTAATATCTTTTGTACACCCATGTAACTGTCATTAAATGTTCTGACAGCAAAATCTCCTCCTCTTCTCCCAATCTCAACATACAGGAAACCAAACCTGTAGTTACAGTTAAAAGAATATGCTTATTCATCTTACAACATTAAATGAATTTACATAAACAGATTACAGCATTTGACATTACACAAATAAATCGTATGTCTCCTTTGGAAAATATATTAGCATTCCACAAAATGAGTACAAAGAAAATGCAATGTTCTTGCTATAATAATACAGTTGTGGCTAGATCATAAGATATAATTATATCTATGCCTGGTGACTGCTTTCAGTGAAAGTTATAGACTAGTGTCTAGCCACACAAGTAAGCATAAAATGATCCTCCCTTGCCACTAGAAATATCTATCAAAAAGGAATAATTGACTATCTCCTATAATCCAGAGTTATTACCTGCATCTCACTATTCAGTTTGAAAGTGAACAATCCACACCTGACATTATCTTACAGAAATGACAGTTAATTTTTGCTGACTCTTAACCCAATGGTAAGCATTCGTGGACTGATTCTACGCCTAATATCTGTTATTGTAAGTTTAATATTTAACCCATGATAAACCGTAACAGTTTAAGCACCACTTAATAGGCCGTAGACAGCGCTACCTTATCACTGAATAAATTACTAGGAGAAGTCCTCAGAAATAAATTCACTTCCCTAACAGATATATATAAAAGCTAACATGAATCTAATATTATAATTATAAGATATGTCAACTCACCCCAAAAATGACTAGAACATAGGCAAACACATTCTAGTATTGTGTTAAAGTTTGCCTTGTCTCATGATGATCATCTACGGGCCAGGAATATTTACGAATGTCTTTGTCTATTAAAACCAGTCTACTCTTATAGATCACAAGGGACGCTCCCCCCGGACACCTGGCCTGCATATTTCTACAGAAGTTCAGCGAAAGACGTAATCTAGAGTAAGACAAAAGAAATCGTGCGAAAGTTCCCCAGGTAGAGAAATGCATAACATTATGCTCTATCTTGTCTAAGGGGCGAAAACCCAAAGACTGACCGCGGGTTTGTCTCCCCCTGTTTCCAGGATGCATAATATTATGATCCGAAGCAGCGTTCTGGAAGCCAAACACAGGGACCCTTTCGCTCGTGATCAAAGGCTATAAACGTAAGAGATATTCCCCTGGTCAGACCAGGTGCGGCTTAGATAATATTATCGTTCGCTGACCGCTACAGGCCGGAACGTAACCAAACCTCGGGTGGGGTTTGAGAAGGTGAAAAAGTTTGGCCACGAAGGTAGAAAATGAAAGAAAAAGAAAATACAAAATGACGAGGAAAACCAGGACATTTAAAAAGTAATCAAATTATGGACAAGATGGTAAAATAGATTATCGGTCACGTGACAGTATAGTCTCTGACAACTGCCTAACTCAGTGTGTAAATTTCTATAAAAATGTCAGAATACTGCCCTTAAGAAAGCGCCTTCTGTTTAACAAAGCTAAATTTGTTCACAAAATCCTGTCACACAATGCTCCAGCATATCTGTGGCCAATGTTCAATTACAATGAAAGACGCAGTCTACGCTTTAACAGATTGCAAGTGCCCAAGTCTAGGCTTGACTTATTCAAGAAAAGCTTAGCGTACTCTGCTGCTCATCTTTGGAATTGTCTTCTACATAACCTAAGAAACAACCTCAATCCTTATTCAGACAATCATAGACTTTTTGAATACTTTCTGAATTCTGATTACATGCCCCTCTAAACGAATTATCTTTTCTTATAACATTAACTGTAGGTTCTAATGACAATGTTTGTACTTTTCAACATATGTTATGTCATGCTTATAAGTGATTAATGTTAATATGAGTGTGCTATATTACTATTTTACTTTACGTTGAATTTCTTGAAATTGATATGTAACATGCATATGAGAATAAATGAATTCAGTATGAAAGGTGAGCGAAAGGAAGGGTAGAATGTTAGACGGGCCTGCGTGCCCAATTTTCAACCCTTTGAAAATAAAGTTCGTTCGTTCGTTCATTGCATTGGGAAACATATGGAGATCAAGAGAAATCAACAACACAAAAATCAGAATCTTCAGTTCAAACGTCAAGTCAGTCCTATTGTATGGCTCTGAACATGGAGAACAACAAAAACAACAACCAGAAAGCTTCAGACTTTCATAAATGGGTTAAAAAAAAAGAAAGGCATTCTCGTGGCACATGCTGCCGTAGGAGAGTAAAGTATAAGAGACTTCACAATACTAGGTTGAGCTTGGAGAGGTGGGGTAACCAGGTCCTCTATTCGCCGCCTTTGCTAACCCAAGAGCAGAGTCAGTGTCATGAGATACATGACGTGTATACATGTGTGTGGGTAGAGAATGATGTAACCTGTTAGAGTGTATTATTATTGAAGTATGCAAGCTTGGAATGTTACATTTAAAAGTTCACTGTTTAGAAGCACGTAGCATAGTTGAAGAATACTCAGGGGCGTACATGTGTGAATCAAGGTTTATGGGCACACGAGAAAAGCGTGCGAAGTGAATGTACTCGTAGTTAGCATACTTGTCAGAGAAGTATACTGAGAATGTTAGGGGAGTCTGTGGCCATCCGTCATGGGAGACGGTTGTTGTTTTCTAGAGTATGTGAATAGTGTCTGTGATTTTGATTATGATATATTGGATGTGACGCGATGATGTTCCGCGTAAGGTGTATTTTCAAGGCCTTTATATATTGTTATTTACCAGCGCGTTGTGTTCTGTCCCGCGCTTGGTAGTGGATGGATTAAAAGGCACGTCGTTTTCCCGTGTCAGAAGGTCTCTAGTAAGATCATTAGCCTATATGGTATTGTTTGAAGGCGCGTTGTTTGCTTTCCCGCGCCAATAGGAGGTCTACGTTATAAGACCCTGGCTGTTCTGGTGTTTGGAAGCCTAATAGGAGCTTTGATAGAAAGCTCGTGTGTATTGACACCAGCTTTGCCACTCAAGTTCTAGAGATAAACCCAGATGTTCTTCTTAAAAAAAACCCAGAAATACCCAGATTATTTTATGCCCCAAATACACGGGATAGACGATGCTTACATAATCTTTTATGTGCATCTTTAGCACAAATAATCTGTGTCCTACCAATTTTTATGTATTTCTTCATTTTTATTATTTTTTTTTTATTACCAAAAATTCACAATTAAATAAAAAGGATGTTAATAACACCCCAATATATGAACTCTTGAAAATGAGATATTTTAACAGTAAAATACTTACATTAGTTACATTAACAAAATGCTCCTCAAATTAAATATAAAACCGATCAGTGTAACTGTGGCACTGATAAAATGACTGCTGAACATCTGCTTCAAAGTTGCCCCTTATATATGGTACAGAGAAAGTGCATATGGCCGACGCCAGCTCCTTTCGTGGAAAAGCTTTACGGGGATTCAAATAGCCTCAAACTGACTACTGCTTTCTTTGAGAACATTCAAGTGGACGTCTGAGAGTGTACGAGGAAGAAGAAGAATCAAATGATCATCTTGCGAAAACGGAGTATTATGTTCTGCCATGAAAGCCGACAACAGTATCTCCGCTTTAGCAATTTTGTCTTGGAGACAGGGCTATTTTGGTTTGATGAAAAACTTGTAATAGCTACTTTTCCCCCAACACAAAGTATATGCCAGTTTGAGCTGATGTAAACAAGTAAAAAAACAACGTCATTGACGTGGTTGAAAACAAGAATTAAATTTAAGTGGAATAAAAAATAGATAGCACATAATGTTTTACGAGGGGCGTTCAGAAAGTAATGCACATCATCGTTTTTCTCAGGAGCTGTTAATTAAAAAAGCATGAAATTTATATACAATATACATTGATATGTCATGTAAACATCGGTATTATTCAACATAATCCCCATCAACTTGTACGGCTTTATGCCAGCGCGAAACAAGTGCATGTATTCCTAGCCCGTACCAGATTTTGTCTTGATCATGTAGCCATTTCTTCGCTGCATGAATCACTCCTTCATCGTCTTCAAACCTTGTCCCACGGAGTGCATCTTTAAGTGGACCAAATAGATGAAAATCAGAGGGTGCCAAATCGGGACTATAGGGTGGATGGGGTAGTACAGTCCAACCCAATTTGGTGATTGCTTCCCGTGTTACCAGACTTGTGTGAGGGCGCGCATTGTCGTGAAGGAGAAGCAGGTCTGCTGGATTCTTGTGCGGCCGAATTCTGCGAAAATGTTGATTGAGTTTTTTCAATGTCTTAATGTAAGCTTGCGAATTGATTGTCTCTCCTCTTGGCATAACGTCCACAAGAATCACACATTCAATGTCCCAAAAGACAGTGATCATGACATTTCCAGCTCAAGGAATTGTCTTGAATTTCTTTCTTCTTGGTGATTGCGGATGATGCCACTCCATTGACTGTCTTTTTGTCTCAGGTTCAAAATGATGTGCCCAGGTTTCATCACCTGTAACGATCTTAGCCAAAAAGTTATCTCCATCAGCATTGAAACGCTCCAACAATTCAAGAAATTGCTTTCCTTTGCAATCGGTGGTCATTTGTGAGACTTCGAGGAACCCATCTTGCGCAAACCTTAGAAAATCCGAGAGTTTTTATAACTGCGTTTGCACTACCAATGCTGACTGACAGCTGTAAGGCCAATTGTTGAGTAGTGATTCGCCTATCAGTAAGAATAATGCCCTCAGCGCATTTCAACATTTCTGCGTTTGTGGTTGTGGCAGGACGTCCACAGCGCGGCCGATCAAGCAGCTCCGTATCTCCACTTCCTGATTCTTTGATTCTCTGAACCCAGCGACTGACTGTACTCCTGTCGACTGCCAAACTTCCATACACATCACATAGACGCTTGTGAATATTCACAACAGTTTCCTTCTCTGCAACGAGAAATTCTATCACAATTCGCTGTTTATAACGCAAGTTGCTAACACGCTCCATTTCAACGGTTTAGGGCAGCCGTATTATTTGGCCGGTTGCGGTGCAATTTGGTGCACACAATTGGCACATGCCATATTTGAAGTGTGCAAAATTTCATGCTTCTATCTTCATTATTAGCTGAGAAAAACGATGTGGTGCATTACTTTCTGAACGCCCCTCGTACATTTAATTATAATATACATATAATGTATAATGCTCAGTGCACAGAATATCCATACATTGTAAATGCCAATTGTCAAATATACCCAGATTAATGCAGATTTTGAACAAAATTACCCAGATACCCAGACGGAAGCCCAAAAACCCAGATCTAGTAAGAAATACCCAGCTGTGGCATTGCAGATTGACACTATAAGCGCGTTGTGGTTTTCCCGCGCAGTGAAGTTCTGGAGGAACTTGGATGCCTGGTGATTAGACCAGAGATTGAGATATATGTGCGAGGAGTGAATGCCGCACTTACATTGAATGCAGTTGCTACCAGTACGTTAGGATGACTGTACTACATATTCTAATGATGCAAGTATTTTGTACTATTGTTACTGATGTCCATGACTATGCTGTTGAGATTATATGTATGGAACTGTGACCCAGACTTCTGTCAAGTTATTCATTTGCATACGTACTGTCTTGAGTGTCAGTCCAATTTATACACCAAATACTATACAGCAAGATGCTTATGAAATCTATCTCGTGACATCTATTTTGGGGCTCGTTATACTGGGGAACAAGTTCCGTAAGTCAGGTATCCATTTACATCTGGGTAGACTAGCATGAAGCCACTGTGTTCCCAACCTACCTTTGCTGCAAGAGGCATGCGCTCTAATCACTGACGCTCTCATTAATGGGTGCTTGCCTAAAATATAAGGATTGTAGTGGAATGACAAGATCGCTAATATGGAACTGATGGCATGAACCAGGCAAGTTCCTTAAGAACAAGACGCTGGAAATGGATAGGATGCACATTGAGCAATCCTGCTACTAGCTGTACCAGGCAGTCTTTGTTCTTGAATCCCCAGGGCTAGAGGGAGACCAAGGAACACATGAAAAAGAGAACTGGAGACAGACATAAAGGGAAAGACCTTGAGCTGATGGCACAGGACAGGAAGACTTGGTAAAAGTTTGTTGAAGGTCTATGCTCCCTGAGTAGCTGAAGGGTGATGATGTAGTAGTTGTAGTAGCCCCTTCAATCATCACTGACTGTGGGAGCGCACTCCGGAAGTGACAGCTCTCATCTGTGTTTTTTTTATTCCTGGTGTTCCCATCAGCATATTTTTTTTTCATTAAGTGTTAAAGTTTAAGGGTGATGATGATGCTATTTGTGTATGCGTGTGTGTGTGAGAGAGAGAGAGGAGAATTAATTATCAAAATGTTAGAAATACTGCGGCTTTAAGGTGGTTGTCTGAAACTTCATTAATAAGGGGTTATTGTGTCAGACTCTCAGAAGATCCAAACTGGATGGCTACAGCATGAATGGAAAACCTCAATAGAAGCCTCGAATCCTCAAGAACTGGTGTGGATCTACTGTTCTGGTCATGCTGGGTTACGCGTCAATGAAAGAGCTGATAGACTAGCTTCAAGAGCACCTATAGTAAGTGCATTGGATATGGACAAGGGAGGGATACTGAGGACAATTAATGATCGCCTATTAGAGAATGATGCTGCAATCGATGAATCATCAAGGCTAAGATTGCTGAAGTTTGGCATTAGGTGACTGGCAGGGATGAACGTATGAGAGGATGCATACGATGTATATACAACCAGTGTGCAGTAGGAACAATTAGCATTCATATCCTTAGACATTTGCTGAGGGAGACTGAGCACCTAGGGGTTTGCCCGGAGTGCAGTGATATCGATTCTGATCACAATAACAGCAATAAAAATACAGATGCTGAACAAACAATGGGTAGAAAGAATTGATGCCCTTGTGATGTGGATAGATAGAAAAATGGGGTATGTCTCATGGAAAGAGAAGAAAACAAAGAGGTCCTAGAAAATCTAGGAGTGAAAACAGAAATAATGAAGATCAAAATTAGGGAGCTAAAATATTTGGACATGTAAAAGGACATAACATCTTACTGAAAACAATAATGGAATTATGGCGAAGGCAAATGTGCAAGAGGAAGACATTGCTATAAGTAGGAAGGTAACATCAAGAGATGGACAGGAAAAAGTCTATCAGAGTGCACCATCAAGACAAGAGACAGAAGACATTGGAGATCCACAGTAGCCAACCTTCGATGGGGGAGATGGCAGATGATGATGAATATATATGGCAGTGTTTGTGCCCTTACCTTCTATAAATCGGCACTATTCATCATCAGTTTCTGGGTTTCTTTTACTTCTCACGATAATTCTTTAAAATATTTTGGTCACATGACTCATAAGACTAATTGTGCATTGGCCTTCAGTAACAACTGGCTTCTTTGGCAAAGTTACAAATATGGATTTTAGTAGGTCATAAGGTCTTCTTCTTCTTCTTCTTTGATCCTTAGCCGCCGACCGTCAAGGCAGTCAGTGGCCATCATGCCTGGTGGCGTCTTGTAGGGCAACAACAAATTGATTCCACTTTGCTCGGTCGGTGGCCATCCTTCGTACAGTGCCCCAACTCTGATTCATTCTTTGCATCTCAGCCTCCACCAAGTTGTATTTGGTCTGCCTCTCTTTCGTTTTCCTTCAGGGGTCCATAGCATAGCTGTTCTTGTGATGGCATCAAGGTCTCTTCTGAGGACATGGCCAACCCAGCTCCAGCGTCTGCCAGCTATGATGGTGTGCATGTCCTCTTGCTTGCTCCGAGTAAGCACATCTTGGTTGGTGATGATATTCGGCCAAAAGATTCGGTAATTTTTCTTAGGCATGTTGTGTGAAAAGATGACAATTTAGGTCATAAGGTATGTACTGTTTTATCTTTGCCTCCTTCCTCGTACACTCTCAGACGTCTACTTGAATATTTTCAAAGAAAGCAGTGACCAGCTTCAGGCTACTTGTATCTCCATAGTTTTTCTGAAAATGGTACTGGTTACGGCCATATGTGCTTTCTCTGGTCCTCATATGTTGGACGTCTGTGAAGCAGATATTCAGCAGTCATTTTCATTGCCACATTTACACTCATTAGTAGTTCCAATCTTTAGCTTGTTGAATAGATAATATCTTAACCTGTTGTGGCATCTGAAGATTATCACTTGTTCTCTTCTGCTGAGCTGGTAATATGCAGTATTTTGTGTGCGTCCTGGATGCTTTGCATCCCATTTGTTTCTGTATGTTTCTGATAAAACATACATAATGTTTTAGAAATCAGACAATAGTTTTGTTATTCAAGTGTACTCAAAATTCTTGCACAGCCTCCATATCCTATACATTTAAATCACCTGGTCCAAAGGGTTTGCTTTCTTCACATGCATGTGGCATCCCCAGTGTCCGCCACAAGCTTTAGTAGTCATCTTGAATATTTCATTCTAATCATTCATCATTATGCATTCTGTATGAGGTATCAGTTGGTATGATGGTGTTCACATTCTGACCTTTCACTTGGTTTCCTTTCTCCGGTCCACTGTGTGCGAACATGAGTACCAATTATTTACATTCCTTAACTTGACTAAGTCAGGTAGGGTGACAAACATATAGATATCGACATTTGAAGTGATGTTTATGTTTTTAAACATTTAGAGCACAGATTATATGCTTGTCACCATTTAGAATGCTCATTATAAGCTTGTCATCATTTAGATTGCTTATTATAAGATTGTCATCATTTAGAATGCTCATTATAAGCTTATCACCGTTTAGAATGCTCATTATAAGCTTATCATTTAGATTGCTGATTATAAGCTTCTCACCATTTAGAGTGCTGATTATAAGCTTGTCACCATTTGGAGTGCTGATTATATGCCTGTCAACATTAGGAGCACAGATTATATGCTTGCCACCATTGTGAGTGCTAATTATATGAATGTCAAAAATTGTAAATGCTGATTACATTTTTGTAAATATTTGGAGTGTTGATTATGTTTATCAACATTTGGAGTGCTAGCAATCTACATTTTTGCCACTCAGTGTTTTTTTTCCGTATTTGTGCTTACAAAATTAACTGAACTGTAATAACTGGGTCTGGAGTTTTGCTGATCTTTACAGCTTTTGTTGAAGGTGATTATCTTTTGTATACAGTAGACTTCAGTTATTGGAAAACAGTTAATTCATGTGGTGGATTCTGTCAGTAGGTTTATGTAAGCACCAAAACTGACAAAAATAAAGAACCAGTATCAGAAGCAACTGACTCATTTATAAAGTTGTACTGTATATTCCTCGTTCGCCTTCAGACTTCCACATTTATGACTCTAATAAAGGCAGTATTCTAAGAATCATGTAAGAACTGAGTTCCTGTAATGTATGATTAGCCCATGACTAGGTATAGAGGGAGGTAGTGGTCAAGGCAGAACTGTGAACAGAGGGAAAGAGATTAATAACAATACACATATCAGCAAGAGAGACGTTTTGGCAGATACTGAAGCCGTGCACCAACACAGCTCGTACAAATCTTGTTATATGACCAAAACATCTAAGACATTATTTGAAATTATAAATTTTATTTCTGCAAGTGAATACAGTTAATGAAAACAAAAAAGAATGCACAATAGCAACACAACTGTAAGTACACGAACACAATTTCTGAGACATATTTATGATTTACTGTAGTCACAAGAAAAATAAGAGCAAATCATAGGACACTAGTTACAAGAGAATTAAAACAAGTGATAGCTTAATTTTATGTCTGTATGTATGACATAATGACAGTTACCAGACTCCACATGTCCTGCTTAAAACAAATACATACAACTTTGTTCAGTTTACAAACAAAAACTGACATAGAAAGTTAAACCTTTTAATCAACACTGCCTGTTTATAGTAACGATCTGAACAAATTTATTAATATCAGAAGACAACAAAAATCACGAACAAAAAATCTCCCAACAATAAGATCTTGAAAATCTAGCTTAAAAAAAAAAAAAATGAAAAAAAAAATGCTGTATCCCTGAACGAAAAGTTCGTATCTCTAACTCTATCAAAGTGATTTTCCACTGGCAACTGACATTTTACAAGTGGCTTTCAAATTAAAACCACAAATCCAAGACAGAATGTAAACACCATTTATCATCTTGTGGAAGAATGAGAGAGTGTAGAAGATGCCTGTTGAGACTTGTTGGAGTGCTCATCACCTGCTGGCATTTTAGGATAGTTTTTTACTCAATGGCACTCATGCAAAGTGGCAATTATTAGTTGAGATTTTTCTTACTGATGAAGGAAAACTGCAGCTGAGAGTGCTAAGAATGGTACTGACGTTGTGAAATACCCAGAGTCAATACGTAGTGCAGCAACACTGTATGGTTTAAACCAACCATAACACAGAAGATAGATACATGAAGGATTTGGCAGACAAATGTGTCCAAGTGGGGAACACAAGCAAACAGAAGAACATCACCCTCCAAGAATGCAGCGAGAAGAGCTGAATGACAGCATAGCTTTCACCAACCTTGTTGACACAAACACTGAATGGCCCTGACAAAAGCCTAAGACAGACTGACAACTTTATGAGAGAAACAGCTGTGGTCATATGAGAGGGAACAAAGAAGATACCAGAGGGTAATACCCATTCTCAGTTAATTAATCACAAGTGAAACCAACATTTCTGGACACTTAAAGATGACTAAGAAAACATCACTTCTCTTCATAGTAAAAATAAAATCATTAAAACTTCCTGCCCTCATGAACACCAGTCATTATTATTGCAATGGTTCTCAACCTTTTTACAACCATGACCCAAAATGTCACAGTTGGTGAAGCTGGCGACCCATGCACCAAAACTGACAAGTAAAGATTAATTATAGACATTCAGCCAAAAGTGTGCCACTTAAAACATTGTCTGAGTATGGAAAATGTAAGGGGTGGGTCCCATCACATTGTTTCCTGTGATCAATAGGTTGAGAATCACGGGGGGGGGGTGGGCTGCTTTAGGTTATTAACAATTAAAGGTAGTCCGATAGCAGATACTGCTGTAGGGGAGTGAAGTGTTAGAGACTTCACTATACTAGGTCCAGCTTAGAGAGGTGGGGTGATCAGTTCCCTTCCTCGCCATCTTTCCCTTCCCTAACTCAAGAGCAAAGTCAGGTACCCATTTACAGCTGGGTAGATGGCAGTGTGATGATACTGTGAACCGAACCCAACACCACTGCCATGAGAGGCCAGTGCTCTAACCACTCTGCCAATGGCAAGCACCGACAACTGCTTACACCAAATAATGGTATTAGATGACCAGAAAAAACATCTCCAGTCAAGCATTACGGCAAACAGCACATCACCAATAAACAGTACTATTAGGTGACTCGTGTGGAAAGTGACAGGATAAATTCTATGTACAGAACTACTTTCACACTGTTAACGAGGTACTGGACTGAAACCCACAAGGCGAATGGTAAAGAGAAACACCACTCACAGCATGCAAGTAGCAAACAGAGGGCACACTGAGCTTAGATCCATTAGAACAAAATGGAGGAAGCAAAACCAATACCTTACCCAGTGGAGAGTTACAGTGAACATGCTTTGTATTGAAAGAAAAGCACTAAATATAATAAGGACCAAATGAAAGATCGACATGCCCAGTTTCTTGTTAACTTTGTACAAATTAACTGTCAGTTTTAAATTTTGTGGTTTTCATATGAATGCTCCTAGTATATAATAATTCATTGTCTACATGAAAACAGAACTTTTAACAGGTGACAGTAGAATGTCTTTTACAAATTCAATTACATCCTATATATATGCGTGTATCTGAGACAATGAAGTGTCCAGGAGCTTAACAAATTCCCATTTTAAATGTCTGCCAAAATACGGCCAGCAATAGTTATACATGACAAATGCTAGAGAACCAAACAAATAAGATGCCAAAATGATACAGTAAAACAGACAAGTGAAAAATAATAGTTGATAAATCTGAGACTGAATTTACACACATGATATTCTTGATTAGCAAACAAGTAAAATACATTATCAAAACAACAGGTTGTCATGCTTGTGACATAAATGTCCTTCATTCTGTTTTCTCTGATGATGAAGCTGTTGGAGTGTCTGATTTCTTGGATGATTCATCATCTTTCTCTGAAAGTCAAACAATGAAAGTAAATGTCAATACTGGCAGTGATGCATAAAGCTGTCATAATCATTTCCCGTTGTGCTACATACGGAGCACCCACTACAGCTGACCTCCTTACAGGAGACCTGCATGAAAGCACTCATGCTCTTGCAGCAGTGGTCTCTGTAACAATTATTTGACATGATGACATTGCCAGCCCCAAACACTGACTCATACAACATGCATGCCCCAGTGTAGCAGCTCCTGGGGGTTTCTAAGGAGACAAAGAAAGACTAGCCCAACTACTCCCTCAAGCATATTAAACATGGTGACTAATGTGCCGTTGTGCATGGTGACTGTGACGTTGTGCATGGTGACTAATGTGACGTTGTGCGAGGTGACTAATGTGCCATTGTGCGAGGTGACTAATGTGCCATTGTGCATGGTGACTAATGTGATGTTGTGCAAGGTGACTAATGTGACGTTGTGCATGGTGGCTAATGTGCCGTTGTGCAAGGTGGCTAATGTGACATTGTGCATGGGGGCCTGGCAACTTCATCATATACAAATATTGCCACAGACACCACTGCTGCAACAGCATGTGAATGCTTAGTGTAGGCTTCCTGCAAGGGAACCTGCTGTGGTGGGGCCCACATGCTCCGTAAGGAGCACAAAGGTAAAAGATAATGCAACATGCCTGAGGAAGCTGTGGTCATATTCTTTCTCTGTCCACTCAGAGACCCCCTAAGGAACTACGTGGGGCACATATAGAGTTTGGGAACACGTAACATAGTATGGTCTCATTCTGTAATCATTCATTCATTCTTCATTAGTTTTATTTTCCTTTCAAAATAATAGTCAAGGCTAATGGTTGTTCGTCCATCACGGGTGATGAAGATTTACATGTCTGAATGTTGTTAGCTGCCATTGCACAGAACCAGCTACACAACCACAGATATTTGCAGTCAGCCCACCTGCAGTCATATTACATTTCACACAAACTCAAAATACTCAAAGATGACAAGAACCAGGCAAATGCCAGAGGAACAAGAGATGAGAAGAAGATGCTGCCGATGAACTAGATATATATACCCTGAGGAAACTTGTGGATAGCAATAAAAGGTAGTCCTTGTTCAGGAATCCTCAGATCAGAGAGAGACTGAAAAACACATGGAGAAGAGAATAAGAGAGAAATGAAAGGGATAAAGAAGATATTGAATGAACTTGAGAGGACGGTATTTGTTGAAGGCCTATGCTCCATGGACATCACCTCTAGTGTGCCGATGGTCAAGAAAATACGGGCCTAACACCGTATTCCCAATATGCCTCAATGGGCGTGTAACAGGATACTTGACCTTTTACCTATGCTCCATGGGGAGGTGAAGGGTCATGATGGTGATAAGTTACACTATGAAGAAAACATATGTCATGTGACAGTAATAGACTTTCAGTTTGCCTGTGTTTACCTTGTGTGGCGGGAGGGGCAGGAGACTTGGAAACACTAGAAGGTGAACTCCTGCCATTTGGCTTGGTTACAGCTGAAATGTACATTTTACAAACAACATTAAGATCCCAGGAGGATGATGAAGTTCAATATGATGGTTTCAAATAAATGAGAAAAGAAAAGTGAAATATTCTGGTGCTAATGCAAGGGTTCCAAAATTCTGGTGCTGATGCAAGGGTTGCCAAGTTTTGGTGCTAATGTAAGGGTTGCCAAGTTCTGGTGCTAATGCAAGGGTTCCAAAATTCTGGTGCTGATGCAAGAGTTGCCAAGTTCTGGTGCTAATGTAAGGGTTGCCAAGTTCTGGTGCTAATGCAAGGGTTGCCAAGTTCTGGTGCTAATGCTTAGCTGGCAGAGTGGACAGTGACGATTTGCTCCCGTGGCTAGGCGGTGGGTGCTGTTCGGAAGGTCCTGGTTCGATCCCGGTAAGCCTATCACTTCTGATGTTTTTCTGTTGTCTGGTCTTCTACTTCTTTATTTTCCCACTGAGTGCCTGATCATACCTTTGTGTGTTGTTTGTTAATTTATGTGCTAATGCAAGGGTTCCAAAATTCTGGTGCTGATGCAAGGGTTGCCAAGTTCTGGTGCTAATGTAAGGGTTGCCAAGTTCTTGTTCTAATGCAAGTCTTTCCAAGTTCTGGTGCTGACACAAGGGTTCCCAAGTTCTGGTGCTGACACAAGGATTCCCAAGTTCTGGTGCTAATGCACAGATTCCCAAGTTCTGGTGCTGATGCAAGGATTCCCAAGTAAGAGAGTTCACCTGTGTTTACCTGCTACTTTATTATGCATATAAATATAAATTCATAGTCACCATTATCAGTTTAATTAAACATGGTCACTAGGGCATCCGAGTCAATGACAGCTTGACTAATAGTTACTATTCTTGTCTATTAATTGTTTCTTTAGCTATCTGTCCATTCTATTATGCTGTCTATCCATTTCTTTATCTGTCTTCTGTGCCTGGTACAATGCCATGATGGAGAATTTGTGGTAATTCAAATTATCTTGATACTTGGCCATTCCATATTGGCTTCTGCCTTTCTGTTTTTTTTTTCTTTTAAAATTGACATTTCACATGGTCATCAAGTCTTTCTATGTGACTCATCTCTTCATTTATTCTAAGGGTCTTGTTATAAAATCTTATTTAGATTACCAGTATTCTTCTTCAAAAATGTATTGTCCAAGTTTTACATACTTGTGGGAACATGGAAATTACCAGACAGCTCAGAAGTCTATGTCTCATTCCACGATAAATAATTGTGCATTTCCATATCAATTTAAACTTGCTAGGGCAGCCATTATTTGTTTGTGCAGTTGTATTACTGCTCTGGGATCTTCCATCAGTAACAACTGCTCCAGGTAACAGTTTCCAGCCGACGTCCATTTATAATGAATTACATGTGACTGTATATATTATAACAGATTAAAAATATAGCTTGGGCGTTGGCATAGCTAGCGAGTCCTTTTTAGGGCTTTATGCTAGCAGATAGATAATGTTGGTCCTTTTCAGAACTTAGTATCTATCAACACTGATCAGGTTAGCAGTCAACAGAGCTGACTTTTTTTTTGGATGGTAAATGCGCTCTGATATAACCACATAGGTTGAAAGGAACACGCCTCGCCAGAAGAAGGCAAAAACCGAACAAAAAAAAAATGTAACTGTACTCCCTGCTGATTATATGCTGATCACTTTGGTTTTTCTGTCACTGATCTCCACGTCATGTACTACTGTCATGTCGTGACCAGGCTGACAAGCTTATGTTATTCTCGTTGTTAGACAATCACAACATCAGCATATCACAGGATGGTCAACCTCCAACACTAACAATACCTATGTGGTTATAAAGTGCGCATTTTGCTAAATATTGCCTCCTGAAAGATAATGAACAATTAAGGTGAGAGAGGACATGCATGCTGGACTCCACTGCTAGTGTGGAATCATCCTCCTAGTGTGGCATTTATGTTAGTCTGTGTTCAACAGTCTGGCGCAGACAGACAGACAGTGAAGTGCACTTAATTCAAACCTGAATGTATGTTATCAAAAGGTTCAAATAAACAAACATTCAAATTATGTTTATGAATGAGACTTTATACTGTGCTGGTTATTTCTGTTGACATTATCAGCCTTGACAACAACGGATACCTGATGATCGCATGCAACTTGCTGGATGATCAACATCCTTGTGTTACGTTTATTCCTAAAGCTGTCACAATAAGACCAGTCAAAATATTTTTTTTTAATTGTATAAACAAAGCAAAACTGTACATTAGCTGATAGAGTTGAAGTAAATCTTAGGGTGGACGTTGTACTTTTTCCTCCCAACTCTTTCCTTTATAAACTCGTTTGATGCCAGTCAAAATTTATTTTTAATAAGTTTTGTTTTACACAAATTTTAATAAATCTTAATGTACAGTACTCATAATCAACCTGCCACCAGTTATGACAAAGTCTACATTTAACATCTCCAAAAGGAACCCAGATTAGGGCAAGGATTACAATCTTGCATGTAAATAACTGATCCAGAGTGAAAAATGTGCATGGGTTGCACTGGTCAACAGATGGGGTTTTACAGAAATGGTTAAGAAAACTCAGGCGAAATGGATATCAGTCGAACTGGATGTAAATGAACATAGTGTGTCTCACATTATCATCGTGCGCACAAGCTGGTCCATTGAATTAAAAGGTTACAAACCAATGGAAGAAGCAGGTTCTCGAACTTCATAGCGTGAGATTTGTCATTAATTTAAACTTTGAATTAAAAACTACATTTTAGAATTCACTCATAGAGCTAAAGAACTGGCATTGTCAAAGCTTCAAATTAAGTCCAACTTCAAATTATCGCACTTTGAACGATGTGCACTTCCCTGTATGTATATATATCAATGTTTCAGTAATAACCTTGTGAAGAAAAGAACAGAGTATCTGATAATATTACAGAGGAATTATAACAGAACATTGCAGAAACAAGAACTTAAGCCAAGGGTAGTAATAAGAGAGAAAAGGCGTAACTTATGTGGTAATATATACCGGTACCTGCAACTGCTGGATTTACAAGAGCTGGACTGTTTGTCCTTGATGTTGACTGCTGCTGCTGGTTCTGTGCCTGCGCCGATTGTTGCTGTGGCATTACAGTTGGTGTGACAAGTCTGTTAAGAATGTTTCTCTCAGACATTTGTAGTCGTTGTGTAACTGGTGGCACTCGAGCTAGTGTAGCTGGTAGTCTGGAGACATCTTGCTTCATGTCACTCAACAGTTCTTCTAACTGGTTCAACACTGTAAAAGATAGAAACAATCAGTTTCTTCTTGTATCTTAAGTTTGAGCATTACTGAAAAAAATTACATTAATTCAAGCTCTCTGTGAGAAGTGACAGGAGCCAGTAAAATATGATAATCAAAACATTACTATTACCTAGTGAAGAAAAATAAGTTTTCATGTGTATACATGTGCCATTAAATTCTTTCTCGTAAAACTCTTTCTAATGCTGATACATGATCTAACCACTGCCTAAATTATGAGAGGCTGAAGCTCTATAATTCATCTTTTCTAAATTCCTGAAATAAACACTAGTGTATTTAGAAGACAAATATGGGATTGAGACCTCCAAGAGTTTGCTGGGAGGACAACTTTAGACAATACCTGATGGACCGAGGACTAGATTGGAACCAGGCCAGGAGAAAGACAACCAACAGGTATGGCGTGCTCTCTGGCAAACCGCTACACCCCAGGATAGAAGAGAAATGACCGAGTAAGTAAGTAAGTTCATATGCTAAAATATTTTAGTCATATAAAAAAGACATAAAACCTTGCTGAAAGGAAGAGTTGGAAGGAAAACATGCAGGAGGAAAACACTGGCTATGAGAGAAACACTAACATCAAGTTTGTGAGCCGTAGTAGCGCAGTAGTTAGTGCACTGGCTTCCTAGCTCGGTGGTCCATGGTTAGATCCCCAGCTGAGGTGAGATTTTTTAGACCACAAACCATTCCGGGTCGACCCAGCCTCATGAATTGGGCACCAGAGTAACTCTGGGAAGATTAAGGCGGCTGGCGTGATGCTGACCACATCATCCCTAGTGTGCCGATGGTCAAGAAAATATGGGCCTAACACCATATTCCCAATAGGCCTCAATGGGCGTGTAACGGGATCCTCTCCTCTAACATCACGTTATGGTGTTATTCATCCAGCAGCACTTGAGCTCTCTTCCTTCAGCCCAATGCCATGTAGTGATATCTGCGTGAACTAACATCAACAGATGGGCAGGAAAGAAACTTTAAGAGTGAACCATCAAGACAGGAGATAGAAGATGTTGGAGATCCACTGCAGCTGATGTTGATTGTTCATGATTCAAAGCATCTTGCCTTATTTCACTTTGAAGTGAAAGTTAATAATCCCATGAAGCAATGAATCATACAAACTTCTCTGAAACACATAATTTGACCTAACAGCATTACCAAAGGTAGGTTAAATTGTTACTATTCTTGGCTCTTCCTTTGAGCTCCCGTAACACACGGGTGTATTCTTCCTTCTTCTTCCTCGTTCGTCCTGAAAAGGACGTTGGTTGCGTTGTGTCTGTTTACACCGGAGCTGCGATATCTGCGCCTTTCGACCGACACATCCGACTTCAGCACTGCATATTTTGGGACCGGGTTTGCCTTCCCTCTTCGATCCCTACTCTCTCCGCCAGACTGCAGTGATGCAGCCTGTTTTCAGGACCACCATGTGGAGGTGGAGTAGGGTTTTGGTTAGCTCTGGTTCGCTGACGCAAGCAGTCAAGCTATGGGTCGCTGACTGCATTCTCTATTGGTGCATCTTTGGGTCCCACACAGGTGTATGACCAACAGGCAATAAGATAATGTAGTCAGATGACATTGAGGTACTTTTATGGGGAACTAATCGGAAAGAGAGCCCAATGGGCTGATCACCCGTTGGCTTGTCACACCGATTACGGAAACAACGGCAGATGGATCTATTTGTTGTTGCCCTAAAGACGCCGCTAGGCGTGATGGGAAACTACAACAGAGAAAATCAATCTGCTGTTGCCCTTAAGACGCCACAAGGCGTGATGGTCTCTGACTGCTTGGTCGGTCTTTGGCTAAGGACGGAAGAAGAAGAAGAATCAGAAAGAAGATAACAGATCAGAATGAGATACACAAAAGTAAACATCATGAAGAACATAGAAAAACTGACAAAACTTTATTAAAGGGTTTTGAGAAATTCCAGAAGCTGTATTAAAACCAGAAAAAGCTTAAAAAACCTGCACAGTTAAGATAACATTGCTGTACACCAAGACATCTCAAAACAACTGTTATCTATATGTTGTACAATGCACAAATAAAATACACATAAATATTTCTCTTACATTTAAATGATAAAAAAAATTAGACCTGTTAAACTCACCTTTGTGCAACACTGCATTGGCAGGCTTGTTGCCTCCAAGAGATTCTTTGCTCAGATGCTGGTGGCTTTCAGCCAGACATTCCAACTCAGCAAATCTGTTTTAAAAAAAAAAGATTACTGGAAGTGACAAACTATTAAAATGTGGGATAACTCTGTATTACCTTGGACTGTCAGAAACTTTGCTGTCCTTTTAAAATGTTAGTGAGAAGAAGTAGAGACCCAAAAACTTTGCTGTCCTTTTAAAATGTTGGTGAGAAGAAGTAGAGAGACCCAAAAACACACAAGGAAAAAGGGAATGGCAGTAGATACATCCAGCATGTAGATAACCACCATGATATAGGAATATTTAGCATTGATACCACTGGACATCTGTCGAGGGAGAGTGAGCATGAAAGGGATAATTAACACAAGAAATACAGCTGAATGGTATTGAATGAATGAAAATGCTAGAGGACTTTGAATTTACACTAAAGCACAATCTTTAGGTTGTCTTGATACCTCAGCTAAGATACATCTAAGTACAATGTACTTTCTGGATGACAAAATTAACTCATAAGGACTTGCAGGCGCAACATATAGTTTTTTAGTTTAAAAAAAAATGCATGTTATAGTGCGACGTCTTAGTCACATTAACAATAACTGCTATCACAGACTGTCAGCATTCAACAGAAAAAAAAAACAAACAAAAAAATGTCGAATAAAGATAACAATATAAAGACACACTACTTGGACATCCCAGATATTAAAAAAAATTTTTTTTTTAAAACACTGGGATGTCCCTAGCAGTTTTCTTCATGTAAGGAAAGATGTGATGTGTATAAGGATTTTACATTACGAGCAAAAAAAGCATGTCTGGAATATGCTTTATTGCCATAAATACGATGTAACTGAACAGAGACAAAACATACCTTGCATTCAATGCCATAGCAGGATGTGCATGGTCTTGGGTGAGATTCAAATAGGCTGCACGTCTCAGCTGTTCTTCAATGACCAGGGCCTGCTCAAGCAGCTGTCAAGTAAAAATACCCGTCTTTCAAACTGATTTCTTAAACATTATCCTGCATTGCACCTTGCCCATGGCACTTTTATACATAAGATATTTGTACAAATATACACACAAGTACCTCTGAGGTGGCCGTCTGAAACCAAGGCAATTATTGTGGCTGACTTGATCCATGCTACATCATTATTTTCCTTAGCACTTCTTTGGACATGAAGTCACCAATGAAGCTAGTCCACTTACAGGAAGCCTGCACCCAGCAGTCACATGCTCTTGCATGGGTGGTATCTGTGGCATTTTGTTTAATATGATGAGATTGTCAGCCTCTTGCATGGGTGGTATCTGTGGCATTTTGTTTAATATGATGAGATTGTCAGCCCCTTGCACAACCTCATATTTGTCAGCTTGTACGTACCACTTTCTGAGGGAGCATTAGTCCTATTATTTTATCTCTTCAGAGACTTCTGGGAACTATATGGACAGTCCATGTTTCGGAAGATCTAAATGGATAACTTCGGCATGAATGGAAAATGAATGGAATCCATAGAAGCTTACAGTCTTCAGGAACTGGTGTGGACCTACCGTCCTGCAGGGGTATGAGCCAATGAGAGAGCTGATGGACTAGCTTCAAGAGCACCTATAGTAGGGACATTAGATACGGATACAGGAGAGATACTTAGGACAATTAATGATGACCTATTAGAGAACACTGTGTGCAATGAATCAACAAGGCTAAGATTGCTGGTATGTGACATCAAACATTAGACTAACAGGGAAGGATGTATGAGAGGATGCATTCGTCATGTATACAACCAGCGTTAAACAAAAACATTTAGCATTCATACCCTTAGGGAGAGTGAGCATCTATGGGTTTATCCAGATTGAAATGATGTTGATACTGATCAACAATAACACAATTATTTCACACTAATTACAGATAGCAGTACTTTCATGAACCAATGTTTATACTGAAGACACAGTTCTGTACGGCTGCAATACTTTTGCAATTCATTTATATTTTAGTGTCAGGGTCACCTGAGTATTTTGCAATATATTTATGTTATAATGCCAGGGAATCATGGGTGCCAGCATGTAACAGCGCAATCTACCACAGAGAAAGGAATCTTCACAACTTTCACACTTCTTTATAGTTTCAAAACTACAATACAACTTATTTCACCTTGAACCTCCTAGCCAAAAATTTGTTCTTGATTTCTAGGAAATTCCCTTTGCCTTGCTCTGATATGAAGGGTTCATTGATGATCTGAAAGCGAGGGTCATTTTGGATATCCTGCCAACGACCATAACCATGACTGAGGTTTACAGTTAAGAAATATTGTTATCATTAGATGTTTGCAAGTAAATAAATAAAACTCAAGCATTTATTCATGACCTTTCAGCTGACTATGGAGCATGACCTTCAACAAGTTCACGCCAAGACTTCCAGGACGGTGCCATCCATTCAAGGTGTTCCCATGTCTTTTTTAATCTCTTTCATGTTGTGGCGTCCGATTTCATATTGTTCAGTTGAGTAATTATGCTCGTTCTCACACTGTGTCCAGGGTTCATATATTTAATGTCCTCAGGGTTCAGGACAGCCACAATAACTTCGTAACAAGAATTTCAATGACCCAAATCAACGGGAAATAAATCGACTTGGGAACTCTGTTGACATTTCAACATTTAATACACGTCAATTGAACATCATCTTCACAAGGCATTACAAGATAGGTAATTCCATATTCTGGGTTTCCACACAAACATTTTTCAATCACTTTTCCTTTGTGTATTTATAATCAGTACAACTTGATGTCTTTCAAGACATTCTCCATTGAACATTTTCCATCTATCTACCATCTGGTAGAAAAACACAAGCCAACCCTTCAGGGTAAACACTAGCTCTACGTTTCTATCCCCGAACTGTTTACGTCATGTGC
The DNA here is from genome assembly GCA_024509875.1 of Oreohelix idahoensis. Taxonomy (NCBI): domain Eukaryota; kingdom Metazoa; phylum Mollusca; class Gastropoda; order Stylommatophora; family Oreohelicidae; genus Oreohelix; species Oreohelix idahoensis. Next base: position 160,661 of record JAMPIV010013576.1, read on the forward strand.
GCAATACACATAGCGATAAATCTTTTCCGTGCCGCGCTCACCAACACCAAACTCTTGGTTGTTCTCTGACGTGTGGCGTGCAATAGCCAACGCCACACATGTCTGTCTCAAATTCTTTTCATGTGTTTTTGTAAAGGCCTAAGTAAAAGCAGCCATTTTTCTGTTTAGCGAAATTTCATTGCAGTTTAAAGATCAAATTAATCAATGCAGTGAATGAGTACTTAAACTATCAATCAACTGCCGTGTGTACTAAAACTATCTTTACTGGTTATCAAAGTATAAATGGTAAAGGATACGTTATAATTCCAGCTAACAGCCAATAATCATGACGACGGTGCCACACTTCATGTTCTCTTCCTTTAGAAAGAGCTCTCTGTTCATTTGACCAAAGGGTATGTAACTCTGTGAAGCCTCCATCAGCAATGTTGAACATGAACTTCTGGAACAATTCATCTTGTTTTTTGGAATCTTCAGTAACATCTTTTTTATCATCTGTTTTTGTCTCAGATTTCTCTTCTTTGTCTTCTTCTGTGTCATTCTTGTCCTCTTTTTTGAGATTATCATCTGTGATTTTTAATTCTGCATGGAATTTAAAAAAAAAAACATTAAATCTATTTAAAGAAAAAGACAATATGATCGAGAGAGAAAAATGTATATTAAATACTTTATAAAAAGTTACAAACATTCATAAATGGTGAGTGCCTGCAGTGAACAGAAAGACAATAAATGGGGGGACCTGAAGGAAAGAACAGGATAATTATCAATGGAACAAGAGGTGAAGACAAAATGTTACTGGTAAACTGAGAAAGTTACTTAACGACAAACTGCTTGGACAATTTGTTTAACATGATGAGGTTGCCAGCCTCATATTAGTCGTCTTGTACGACACTTGAGAACGCAAGGAAAAATGTGTGTCACGGCAAAGAAAGAATAGGACGAATGTTGTACAAGGTTGTGCTTGAAGCTGGCAACTTGATCATGTAACAAAAATTGTTACAGAAACCACGGCTACGGGAGCATCTACTTTGATGCAGGCTTCTTGCAATAAGGAGGTCACGCTCAACTGGTAGCACCAAACTCGGTAAGGAGAGAAAAAGGAGACGATTGAATGAACATGAAACAGACTCCTAACATCTAAGTACCTTTGTCGTTTTCTTCCTTCTTTTCATCTTTCTCATTCTTTTCATCTTTCTTTTCTTCTGATATGTCTTTCTTTTCCTCCTTCTCAGCATCTACAACAGAATAAATGTGTAATTAGACTGTGTAATTTTTATAATATCAATCAGTACTATCCCATGGTCAACTCCAACAGCAGCTATCCTTGTTAAGTATGTTTTGGTGTTTAGTTTTAGTTGAGCTAAAGTGTCAGATATTTGCTACAGCTGTTTTTCAATATGATATGTAGTAATCAGAGAGTGTTCAGTTGAGATTTGACTATGACTGGGTGATAAGATCTTTCTTTGGGAGACAGACGTCATCATCAGTTGATAAACTCTTTTAATACAAGACCCTTGCCCTGAGCAAGAGACATGCTGAAAAATCTGAAGCTCACTCGAACATCACCAGAGTTAAATACTGTGTTGTTGTGTTGCTCGTGGTTTGAGTATGGAATGTCAACTTGACCTACGCAGTGGTGTGTAGACATAGATTGAGTGTGTAATATGCGAATGATAGGAAGAGTTCGTGGTGTTGACAAATGTTCTTTTCTCACACTCATGTATGGCTGGAAGTCATCGACACCAACGACTGTGTACCTTTACTACAGTTTAATTGGACGTACACACTCGACAGCACAGATAGTGACAAATCACAGGTTGGCATAATACATCATGGTACAGTGGATAAATGGTCTTGCAATGTTACATGGGCACTCATGTAGAATAATAGTATAATGGACTGTCAAGAGCCAAGCACTCAGTATTGCCCATATATATATCATCTGAGTTTACTGACAAAGCACGTCAGATTATAAACAATATCCAAGATGATTTCTAGACCTAATCTCGTCTAGTGAAGATTCCTTAACATAATGTCCAGCACAGATTTTTCCATATAATCAAATTGAACCGCTAGCAATGGGTTCTCATGTGTAGCAGTGATCTCTGGACTAATCAAGCGATAATACGGGCATCCCTTTTCTCTTCTTGAAAGTCACTAAATGTTTTTACAAGATGGCTTCTCTCGTGAGCTGTCACTCACGTTTGGATACAGATAATGAATCTGTCTTAAAGTTAGTCATTCATTAAATGTTTCATTGCTCTGTAGATTCTATCATGATACAATTGACTGCATTCTACAGGATATAGTGCTGCTAGGAATCAGAGTCGTTTTCCATCTAGTTAAATGCATCCTCTCAGATGTACAAGTCATACCTATCGAAAAACGGTGGCTTCGTACGAGAGTTCAAAAGAGTATCTTTTATTACCTGCGTATCAGAAATATGATTCTGCCATTCCTTGGCAATAAGAATAAACACTGGGGTAAAGCATACACGATAGGTCTAGACGACTATCACTTTCCCCATAAATATAGAGATCACTTTTTCCCGGCGACAAGCCGACATAGCAAAACACAGCCCCCATGATCAGGGCGAAGCCAAAACACACCTCTCTAGCGACACATCCGCCGAACAGCCTTTGACCTCTCTAGAGACAAAAGAACATATAGTTCGACTTAGATATGTAAAGATATACAGATATAAGACAGACTCGTCCTACTCAGACAAACAATACACATAAATTCAGGCCATAGATATTCTGAAGCAAGAACAATCTATTACTACCCAAACAAAGAATAAATCGCAGTAAAACTGGATTCATCCGCGGAGTTCGATCGAAAGAGACGGCACAACTTTCAAGGGAAGTAACTCAATAATGACTTTCCCTTAAGCACTAAAAATATCTATTTTGTTTACAAAATATTTGCGAACATAACAAGTATACCAATGTATAATATTGTAAGATATCAAAGACTGCACGTAACAGTCTTACCACACCTCCCGGGAAAAAAAAATGGAACATTTTTTTTTTTTTGAAATACATCTAGGAGCAACGTACAATAGGCTCACAACGCATGAATAATGCGCAGATGAAAATATCAGGAATACATATAACGCCTAATATGAGGCTAAGTCGACTTATGGAGCGACTGGTGAGAATGTGTCTCATAAACTGAGAGAAATTATTTCTCTACAAGTATATTTTTCCAGGAAGGTGTCATCAAAGTATAATACAATTCTGGCAATTACACAATGCCTAAAAAATTCAGTACATCATTTCGTATTAGATATCTTAAATTTATGATTTATGAAGAAAAATCATCAAAGCACAGCGGTGAATAAACATCAATGAACCGCTATGTAGTGATACAATCATTATATTATTAAATTACAAATGTGTATCTATCATGATATAGAAAAGGAACTACTATAGAACTAGACATATCAAGAAGTCTAAGCCCTAATAGTTATGTGGAATCATGTGGGCATCTTGACAGAATGTCTGCCATCACATTATCTGATCCACGAATAGCTCGCACAGAGAAATGAAAAGGTTGAAGAGCAATTGCATATCGAGTAGACCTCGAGCTCTTCAAATTCTTACTCTGTATAGCAGTAAGAGCTTTTTGGTCGGTTTCTACTATGAAATGTGCGCCTAGAAGGAATCTCTGTAGTTTGAGGATCGACCAAACCATAGCTAATAGCTCACGGTCTAAAACCGAATAATTCCTTTCTGCCGCATTAAGTTTTCTGGAAATATACATTACAGGATGCAGAGTTCCAGAGTACTCTTGCATTAGTGCCGCTCCAATCCCAGTGGATGAAGCGTCACTACGAAGAACGAATGTCTTATCTTTAGTAGGTAGCACTAAAATAGGTGGTGTTGAAAACAATGTTTTAATCTTATCCAGAGAGCATTGGCATTCCTGAGACCAGTGGACCACATTAGGCGAACCTTTCTTTAGAAGTGTTGAAAGAGGTGCCATGATAGAGGATAGATTCTGAATGAATCTGCCATAAAATTGAATAAGACCTAACAGACTTCTCACCTGTTTTTTAGTCTTAGGGATTGAGATGTTAAGTATCTTACTAGTATTATGGTCCTCTGTCTTTAGGAAACCATGACCAACTCGGTGGCCTAGGAAAGAAATTTCGCTAAAACCAATATAGGCTTTAGAGGGTTTCGCTGTCAGGTTGTGCTCACGCAAAGTAGACAGCAATTCATCTAACCCTGAATAGTGATCTTCCCAAGTATCGCTGAAAAGACAGATGTCGTCTAGATATGCAATGACATCTGACCGATAAGATAGGATTCGGCGCATCATGCGTACGAATGTAGCTGGTGCGTTCATAAGACCGAAAGGCATAAAATTCCATTGGAACAAACCTCTAGGTGTTGAAAAAGCCGTGAGAGGTTTGGCGCGTTCAGATAAAGGAACTTGCCAATATCCTTTAGACAAATCAAGTTTAGTGAAAAAATGAGATTTGGAGAGTCGAGTAAGTAGCTCTTCCAGTAAAGGCATAGGTTCGGCATCGAACTTCGTTACTTGATTCAATTTTCGATAGTCAACGCAAAGACGTATGTTATTGTCTTTTTTACGAACAATAACCATCGGCGAAGAATATGCAGAGGTGGATGGTTCGATTATTTTCAAATCTATCATCTCATCCAACTCTTTCTCGACCTGTGCTTGAAAATGTATAGGTATAGGATAAGGTCTAACCCTAATAGGAGTATGGTCAGTTAGAACAATGTCATGTTCAATGACATGCGTTTGTCCAGGGATGTCAGTGAGTACATCCTGAAATGTTTGCAACATAGTTGAAACTTGTCGCTGTTCTCCTAGAGACAAATCAGGAGAGACAGTAACGTTCTTCCATGATTCACTAGAATGAAGTGGGATCATTGGAAGAGGAAGATTTACATCTGAAAAACTTGTTTCCTCATCCTGTATCACGGACAGTGATGAGTAATGACCATGTTGTACTGGAGAATTGTCCGTTGCTTGGAAAATGGGTTGCAAATAATCCGGACGTTCATGGAATTCAGTAAGCATATTGATGTGGAAGGTTTTATGCTTCCCATCAATATCGACAATATAGTCGACATCGGAAATTTTCGATATTATATCGTACGGACCTTTCCAAGAAATAAGTAATCTGTTTTCCCTACAAGGTAGTAATACAAATGCTTTGTCACCAGGACAAAGTTGTCGTAAGCATCTCTTCTTATTGGCAAATTGCCTTGCCTTCTGTTTCGCAAATTCAGAAGAAGAAGTTGCTAATTTGCATGCTTCGATAATCTTTTGTCTCAACGCGATGACATATTCGTAGGATGACTTTGTGTCATCGTCAATATTGTCAGATGTTATGAGATCGTGAAGCAACGACATAGGGCCACGCGGACGCGCGCCAAAGACGAGTTCAAAGGGAGAAAATCCTGTATGTTCATTGGGTACCTCTCTGTAAGCGAAGAGGGCCGCAGGTAAAACTCTGTCCCAGTCTTGAGGATGATCCTCAGTTATCTTCCCCAGTAAGTTTTTAAGTGTTCTATTAAGGCGTTCGACCATACCATTAGACATTGGATGGTAGATACTACTTAAAGATCTATCTATCTGCAGAGTAGACATTACTTGAGACATGGTATCTGATATTAGTTGGGTGCCATGGTCTGACAATATCTCTCCGGGGAACCCCAGACGAGAAAATATAAGCCAAAGAGCATCTGCAATATCAGCAGTAGTAATGCTCTTCAGAGGAATAGCCTCTGGCCAACGTGTGCACATATCAACACACGTCAAGATAAACTGATGTCCTCTGGCAGACTTGATCTTAAATGGACCAATAATGTCTATGGCCATTTTTTGAAACGGCCGAATAGGAATGTCCGCCGCCTGAATGGGTGCAGCATGCCGTGGACCTTTGGATTTAACTTCCTGACATACTTTACAAGATCGACAATAAATCCGTATGTCCTTGTTTACCAATGGCCAAAAGAAAGCCGCAAGGACTCTTGACTTAGTACGGGAAAAACCCATGTGTCCAGCACACTGAGAGTCGTGAGCGTGCTGCAAAATTTTAACTCTCAAATTCTTGGGAACCAGGATTTGAGAATGACTTGACGTAATGGAGTCTTGAACCATACGTACAAGTACGCCATTCTTCTTTGTAATCCACGATTTACGACTTGTGTCTTTATTCGGATCACCTTTAGTTGCAAGAATGAAGAATTTCTTCAGAGTGGGATCATCTTCTTGCTGTTTTATAAACGAGTCACGAGAAATTACCAAGGGATCATCTTGGTTATGCACTTCATTATCTTCAGTAGATGAAGTTTGAGGCATAGTAAGAGCCTGAGCTCTAGTGACTACAGCGTTAGCAATCTGCATGTTTTGCCTTTCCCACGTGGAAATTTGTTGCGGAGTGCATTCTTTGACTCCATGAATGCGACCGATGATGAGGTCAGCGATCGGATTCGGAAGAAGACATGCGTGTACATCTCCTGTAAAGAAAGGAGTAGCAATCCTAATGATAGCAGTAGAGTATTTCTCTAATGTGCCGCCAAATGTTACACATTTGACTACTTGTCCAGTGGCACGGGAAGGATCTACGAGTGACTGCCTAACACCAATTGTGGTGCATCCAGAATCAAATAGCACAGAGACTGGATTGTTATTCACTAAACCCTTATGTAAGACAAGAGAACCTCTTCCATCATGCGCGACTGATGCCGGAAGAGCAGGAAGAGGATGGCCACAGCTTAAAGTAGACACTGTGGTTGGCTCAAATAACGTTTTGCATTGGGGGCACTGAGATGCTCTCCCAAAATCAAAAGCGGCACATGCCATATTACTAGCATCATTATTATCTTTACTCTGTTTATAGGCTTCATGGGACTCTTGTTGTGCAGAGTTTGCCTGAAAATGTGGTTTATGTCTTTTGTTTTGAGATCTACCTCGGTTATTATCACCTCTGTAGTTATTGTTACCTCTATTGTAACCCCTATTTGGGTTTGAGTCATAGTTCCCTTGGTTACCATTATCATATTCATTATAATGAGTATCTCTGTAATTATGATCTTGTTGACTCCAAGACGGATAACCCTGATAGTTTCTATAATTACTTCCTCTACGGAAATTCCTATAATTATGACCACCCCTGTGTCGAGAGCTATCAGCTCGTCTCCAGTTCTTTGAAGAAGAACCCTGAAATGATTGGTTACCTTGGTTTTGATAACTATTATGGTTACCTTTTTTATCAAATCTGTTTTGAGGTCCCTGAAATCTGTGTGAATAATTGGGATTGTATGGTGTTGCTGAAGCAACTGGCATACTCTCCTTAATCTTAGTGTTGCCAAAAGTCACGTCGGGGTGTGCAGTGACATATTGGGAACAATATTCTTCCATTTCTTTTAGAGATTTGGGTTTACGCTCATGTATAAATTCAAGGAAAGGTTTGTTCACACATGACATAATCTTATCTCTGAGCAACAAATCCATAAGTCCTTCATACGTTTTTTCTGTTTTGGAAAGCTCAATCCAACGATCAACTGTGAGACGTGCCTTTGCAGTGAATTCTGAGAATTCTACACCTGTCTCAGGCACCATCGTCTTAAATAAACGGCGATAGCCTTCCTCACTTAGCTGATATTTTTTTATCAAAGCCGCCCTAATGACATCATAATTATCCTTATCTGCTTCTCCTACAAGGCATAATCTAGTCAAAGATTCACCTTTCAAGTTTTCTGATAATTGATTAGCGTATTGTGATTTATCCACATTATGTGTACGACAAGAACGTTCAAATCTATCCAGCCAGAATGTAATATCGTCACTGGACTGATTGAACGGTGGAACCTTAACCTTGTAAGTAGAAGGTTTACCATTACCACTAGATGCCTGATTAACATTACTCATACTTGTCAATCTCAATTTCTCTAACTCAAATTCATGTTCTCTTATTGCTTTTTTTTTTCTTCAGCTTCTCTGTCTAATCTTTTTTGTTCAGCATCCCTGTCTAATCTTTTTTGTTCAGCTTCCCTGTCTAATCTTTTTTGTTCAGCTTCCCTGTCTAATCTTTTTTGTTCAGCTTCCCTGTCTAATCTTTTTTGTTCAGCATCACTGTCTAATCTTTTTTGTTCAGCAGCAGCTTCTCTTTCTAATTTTTTTTGTTCAGCTTCAAATCTCCTTTGCTCCACCTGCATCTGCAATTTCTTTTGTTCAGCAGCAGCCTCAGCTTCTCTTTCTAATCTTTTCTCTTCAGCCATAGCTTTTCTCTCTTCTGCAGCAGCTTTTCTCTCTTCTGCAGCTAATGCTTTGTCATATTGAGCAACTGCCCATTCTTCTAATTGTTGACCAGTTTTATCAAGGGATTTCCCTTGTGTAATGAAGTATTCTAATGTAGACATGATGTCTAACAATAATACTAATCACTTGAAACAATAATAATACCACAAGTTCTTAATGACTTGATTAATCATATACTATCCCAATATCTGTGGGTCACAAGCCTTAATAAGGTCTTGTATAACAGTAATAATAATCAAGTACTGGTTTATACCATAATCCAAGTGCAGTGCACAGGCAATAGTGTCTTATGAAATATACCTATATAAAACATATGTCAACCAACAGAATACATAAAGTACAAATAGGACTGACAATACGAAAACGTTTGCAGAAATCAAATAAATCAAATAGGGAAATCAATGAAAATAATCACTGAATCTGCAAGGGATAACAACACAAATGACGTCACAGTATATGAATATAAATTGTGAATAGAACTGAAAGATAGAAAAGGGTAGACCAACAAATTACAAACAAATCCAAACAAAACTAAAGAACAAAGAAATATTACAAAAATAACAATAATTACAGTCTTCACAGCTAACACAAATAGCAACTAGTTGTTGCAAGCAAATTTCCAATTAAGGAAATTGCACCTAAAGAAAACGCCCACAACGGACCCTCTATGACGTGGGATATTCTGTTGTGAGGACTCCGCCCAACCTTAAACACAACCCGCTGACATATAAACTAACATACTATACAAACAAATAACATGTAAACATAAATATATAAATTATGTGTATGATAGTATGTGTTGCAAAATAGGCTCAGTTTTACAGTAATGGCAAAGTTATTTTTATGAAAATAAACAAACTGCCACTTTATTCAATTAAACATTTTGGCCTTAAATATTAAAGTTCATATATAGAAAACAAGAAGATCCATCGATGAAAATAGGACTTCTTAGTTCAATAATACTGTCTTCCTGTTAATATTGACAAGAATTGATCCAACTGTTCTGTGAAACTCTGTAATGTCTAATGTACAAATGTCAACAACGCTGACCTACATACTGCATTCACTTGACAGGTCACGTGACGAAGTGTTGACAAAGAGCAAACCAATACTGCAAGTGTGTCGTATTAGCCACAGGAAACGGTCTGGTATCGGAAAATTGTTGACTTCTGAACTTCTGCGAGGTCAAACCCAGAAAGCTGGTCCACCAGTTGATAAGATCTTTCTTTGGGAGACAGACGTCATCATCAGTTGATAAACTCTTTTAATACAAGACCCTTGCCCTGAGCAAGAGACATGCTGAAAAATCTGAAGCTCACTCGAACATCACCAGAGTTAAATACTGTGTTGTTGTGTTGCTCGTGGTTTGAGTATGGAATGTCAACTTGACCTACGCAGTGGTGTGTAGACATAGATTGAGTGTGTAATATGTGAATAATAGGAAGAGTTCGTGGTGTTGACTAATGTTCTTTTCTCACACTCATGTATGGCTGGAAGTCATCGACACCAACGACTGTGTACCTTTACTACAGTTTAATTGGACGTACACACTCGACAGCACAGATAGTGACAAATCACAGGTTGGCATAATACATCATGGTACAGTGGATAAATGGTCTTGCAATGTTACATGGGCACTCATGTAGAATAATAGTATAATGGACTGTCAATAGCCAAGCACTCAGTATTGCCCATATATATATCATCTGAGTTTACTGACAAAGCACGTCAGATTATAAACAATATCCAAGATGACTTCTAGACCTAATCTCGTCTAGTGAAGATTCCTTAACATAATGTCCAGCACAGATTTTTCCATATAATCAAATTGAACCGCTAGCAATGGGTTCTCATGTGTAGCAGTGATCTCTGGACTAATCAAGCGATAATACGGGCATTCCTTTTCTCTTCTTGAAAGTCACTAAATGTTTTTACAAGATGGCTTCTCTCGTGAGCTGTCACTCACGTTTGGATACAGATAATGAATCTGTCTTAAAGTTAGTCATTCATTAAATGTTTCATTGCTCTGTAGATTCTATCATGATACAATTGACTGCATTCTACAGGATATAGTGCTGCTAGGAATCAGAGTCGTTTTCCATCTAGTTAAATGCATCCTCTCAGATGTACAAGTCATACCTATCGAAAAACGGTGGCTTCGTACGAGAGTTCAAAAGAGTATCTTTTATTACCTGCGTATCAAAAATATGATTCTGCCATTCCTTGGCAATAAGAATAAACACTGGGGTAAAGCATACACGATAGGTCTAGACGACTATCACTTTCCCCATAAATATAGAGATCACTTTTTCCCGGCGACAAGCCGACATAGCAAAACACAGCCCCCATGATCAGGGCGAAGCCAAAACACACCTCTCTAGAGACACATCCGCCGAACAGCCTTTGACCTCTCTAGAGACAAAAGAACATATAGTTCGACTTAGATATGTAAAGATATACAGATATAAGACAGACTCGTCCTACTCAGCCAAACAATACACATAAATTCAGGCCATAGATATTCTGAAGCAAGAACAATCTATTACTACCCAAACAAAGAATAAATCGCAGTAAAACTGGATTCATCCGCGGAGTTCGATCGAAAGAGACGGCACAACTTTCAAGGGAAGTAACTCAATAATGACTTTCCCTTAAGCACTAACAAATATCTATTTTGTTTACAAAATATTTGCGAACATAACAAGTATACCAATGTATAATATTGTAAGATATCAAAGACTGCACGTAACACTGGGTAAATAAAACTTAACAAAAGTTAAGTTCAAATATTTTCAACATGCTGAAATTAAGAAAAAAAGTTGCTGATCAAAAGATCTTGATAGGGACCTAAGATGTGTCAACAGTGAGGAATGCAGTCAGCGACCCATAGCTTGACTGCTTGCGTCAGGGTCAGCGAACCAGAGCTGACCAAGACCCTACTCCACCTCCAAGTGGTGGTCCTGGAAACAGGCTGCATCACTGCAGTCTGGCTGAGTGAGTAGGGATCGAAGAGGGAAGGCTAACCCGGTCCCAAAAATGCCATGCTGAAGTCGGGTGTGTCGGCCAAAAGGTGCAAATATCGCAGCTTTGCTGTTAACAGACACAATGCAACCAACGTCCTTTTCAGGACGAACGAAGAAGAAAAGATCTTGGTTAGAAGGCATGGCAAACATGTATTCTAAACACACCAAGCATTTTGCTCCACTTGAGATTTCATGTTGTTTCTGGGAATAAAGACTTTTAAAAGATAAAACTTATCTGTCTAATGGCAGTTACTGCTCCTTAATTTTGACATTTGTTTCCTGTATATCTAATGGATACAAGCGAGGATATAAACATTTCAAAAATGGGATGTTACTTTTCAATCACCCTGTATACAGCCAGTCCCCAGGCATGGAAAATACATTATAACATATTACTGTGACGATGAACTAACAATGACCGGTGATCTAACAATGACCGGTGATCTAACAATTGCCGACGAGCTAACAATGGCCGGCGGGCTAACAATTGCCGACGGGCTAACAATGACCGACGGGCTAACAATGACCGATGAGCTAGGGCTAACAATGACCGATGAGCTAACAATGACCGAGGTAAGGAATTAAGTATTGTTTTTGGTACATGAGTATTAACTGGCCTGACCTGTGTTTAATCCCACACAATAGTGATGCGTTTTAAACACTCATATTTTTTCTGAGCACACTTATTGCTTTCTAAAACATTTGGTGTAAATTTGTTCGTAAATTGCTAGCAAATGTAGACAAGACATGTTTAAAAAAAAAAGTACTGCCCTATCAGTTCCTTTAGGATTGTCCTGGTCACTTCTATACTGCATGAAACAATCTCAACACACAGTATAAAATATACTGTTCAAAAAAAGAAACGCATAGCTATCCGAGGGCGCGTTTTTATGAGTTTGTAAGTAAAATTTGGTGCTAGGGTATATAAAAACCAGCCTCAAATGTTCTTTACAGTGTCAAATGCACGTGTTGACCTGAATTGCGTTCGTTTTTGTAATCGTTACAATGCAGTGGTCAACAGTGTTTATGACGCAATTTTTGACCACAGCTCATGTTGCGCGCACGTGAAAGCAACAAAATTTGGGGTGAACACTATTCACTGACTACGCAACTGAAACCCTATAAAAGGATAATGCTGCACACAAAAAATTCAGTTCATTTTCAAGCAGACATTTATGGCGTCTCTATCGATAAATTTAAGGAACATTGCTATTGGCCGACTGCATGCAGGCGAAAGTCAAAGTCAGGTTGCCAGGCATCTAAACATGCATCAGAGTACCATCAATTGACTTTGGCACCGGTTCCAAGCCACTGGCTCAGTTGAAGACCGGCATCGCAGTGGACGACCCAGAGTGAAAACAGCAGCGGAGGATCGCTTTATTCGGCTTCGTCACCTCAGAGACAGGTTTACAACAGCTTCCTCAACTGCCCAGTCATTGCCTGCAGGACATCATATGTCTGATCAAACTGTCCGGAACAGACTGCATGAAGCTGGACTTTGGGCACAACGACCTCACCGAGGACCTGTCCTTACGCGCCGCCATCGCCAAAATCGACTTCTTTGGGCCAACCAGCATCGTCCCTGGGCAGCTGACAATCAATGGAGACGTGTCTGGTTTAGTGACGAATCTTTCTTTTTGTTGCAGATGGCGTAGGCGAAATGAACGTTTTGCCCAAAATTGCGTTGATGAAGCTCCGCCACATGGTGGTGGAGGTGCAATAGTGTGGAGAATGACCAGTTACAACGGAAGGAGTCTTGAATGCGCAACGATACATCAGTGAAATTCTTCGACCCCATGTCCTTCCACTTTTGGCTGCCCAAAGGTCTGTGTTTCAACAGGACAACACCAGACCCCATTGTTCACGGTTGACCATGCCAACAACATTCTCACCCTTCCCTGTCCATCCCTGTCTCCAGACATGAGTCCGAGTGAGCACCTGTGGGATGAGCTGCATAGACGTGTTTGTCGCCGAGACGTTGCTCCAGCCAATCGTCGTGATCTGTTCCAGGCACTCCAGGAAGAGTGGGCAGCCATCCCATAGGCCCACATCAGATGTGTGATCGCATCCATGCCCAGGAGATGCCAGTCGCTGATCGATGCAAGAGGAGGCCACACACCATACTAACGGGAAAGCCCGTACGCCAAAAAACTCTCGTGACCCAGATGCAAAACAACTGTCAATTGATTGGTTGAACCCTAAGGTATTCTTGTGTGCAATTTGAACAATTAACTCATTAAATTAAAAAAGTTATTGAATGTCAAAATTATGGCTATGTGTGTGCCTTCAGTAGCTATGCGTTTCTTTTTTTTGAACAGCATAAATACCTAACCTTTAACCTTTAATAAGACAAACTATGCAAACCTTTTTCTTTCACATTCACATCTGTCTCCATGTTTTCCTCTGTACTCTCTCCTGCCTTTGTTTTCTCCTCCTCCTCCTCATCATCTGCCACATCTTTCTGTTTAGACTCTGAGTTCACATTTTCCTCTGCTACATCTCCTTTTTCTCTAGACTTTTCATCATCTTTGTTCTCTCCTTCAGTGTCTTCAGTCTGTAGATGTTAGAAATAAAATGATTGTGTTTAAAAACATTGTAATAAGTACTGATCTAAACTGGTACCACAATGTTACTAGCATTCATTTGTAGCTACATGTACGTCATCATCATCATACTCATCATCCCTAAGAAGCATAGGCCTTCAACAAACTTATGCCTGTGCCATCAACTCAAGGTCTTCTCCATCCCCATTATTTCTGTCTCCAGTTATCTTCTCTATCTACCTCTCTTAGACCGGGGGATTCCAGAATAAGGACTGCCTTGTAATGATATCAACAGGTTTCCTCAATGTGTGTCCTATCCATTACCAGGGTCTTCTCATCTTGTTCTACTGGCACTTGTCTGGTTCTTGTCATCAGTTCCACATTAGTTACCTTGTCATACCATTTCAATCATTCTATTCTATGCAAACACACATTTATAAAAGTCTGTAACTTCATGGTTGGTTGTTTTGTGTGTGTTGTTCTCCATGTTACAGAGCCATACAATAAACATGTTATGTATTACAATTAATATTAGTAGTTTGTTTTTGACATACTTTGTTAGTCAACATAATCAATGTGGATGTTCTGGAAAAATCAGTTGTCTGTAAGAATTTAAAAATCTTTAATTTGTTTAAAACTATTTGTTTTGAGAAGTCCAATTTTATTAAACTTATGATTCTCATCAATCAAAATGTTTAGGTTACAGTTGACAAAATGATCTCATATACATTCAAAACAAATTTCAAAGCACTGAACTAACGCAGGAACATCAAGACGGCACTAAATGTTAAACACAATTTTCTTTGAACTTTGGCGCTAAACGTTAAACACATTTTCCTTTGAACTTTGGCGCTAAACGTTAAACACAATTTTCTCTGAATTTACTATATTGTTTTCAATCACTCATAACTTGTCATTAAACTTTTCAATTTCAATTTTTAAATATTTCCCCCACCATTACTAAGATGTCTGAAAGATGTGTCCTGTGACAGCAATATCTTAAGTCAAAATGTTATAAATTTTGTTGCATTGCTGGTATAATTTAACAGTAATTTTACCACTGTTTTCTGAAATTTTTTTATCTTTTTAAACCTACGACAAATCCTCATCAAATACCTTACTGCTGACTAAACTGGACATAGAATCAACACACACACGTATGTATATCTGTTATCATTTATTCAATAACATCTCTGTAGATATTCATTATTAGGTTTAGTTCCCAGTGTACACTCTTCCTCACATTTGCTAACAAAAAGAAAGACACAACAGTGGACTGGATGTGAGGCCTCAATGGCATCTGCTCTTATTTTGGTATATGTTTTAAGTAGCGGTTTTCAGAAAAAAATCTATTACACCTAGCCTTAAAAATAGTTTACCTTTATATTGTCTGTGTCAGTCTGCTTTGTTTCCTTCACTGTAGCTTCCTCTGTCTTTTCATCGACCTTCTTTCCATCGTCTTTATTCTTCTCCTTGTCACGATCTTTTCCAGCCTGACTTTCTTTCTCTGCTTCTGCCTCTGTCTTTAGTTTTTCTATAGCATCACAGGCTTTGACATATGGCATACTCTGAGTGCCATTGATCAGTTCAAACTCTTGAACCTGCAGATTGAAACAAAAATTAGGATCAGAGTTGTGTTGTTGTTTTAAAGTAATTGTTGATTTATTTAGATTTTGTTTCCGGTATCACAGGAAAATATGAGGGTCCATGAGATGACAACCTCAATATATAAGTTGCCTGAGAGTTGCCGAGGGAGACTGAGCACCTATGGGTGCCGATGAGGTCCTGGCTGCAGTGGATTCCTCTTCTACCATTCTTCTCCATACTCATCTTCTCCTTCCCTGTAATGTTCCAGCCAATGGCGTAGCTGGTTATACCACATGGTTGCTTTCTATGGTGGTGTCCTGTTTATTTGCACTTTCTTGAATCTCTCGCTGTAATGGTTACTATCTGGTTCTCTTCTATAGGTCGATGATTGCTACTGCACCTGAGATCTCTGATAAGGAGGAAGACTAGTTTCTCACAATTATCAAGCAGAATATGCAGCCTACTTTTGTTCTCCATGTTTGTAGATGTGACAAGGTAGTCAAGCACTTAGATGACCCTCCCCCGGTCTGTCAGGAAACAAAGAAAGAATATGACTATTGCTACCTGAGGCAGTTACAAGAGGCAACTAATATGAGGTTGTACATGAGGTTGGCAACCTCATCATGTAAGACACATTGCTATAGAAACCACAGCTGCAAGAGTACATGAATGCTTTGATGGAGGCTTCCTGTAGTGGCTCTGTGCTCTATAAAGAAAGCACTTAGATGCTGGGCTAGCACAACATGCACATAAAACACAACAAAACAATAATGATTTATTTTCTACCTTCTTCCTAACAAGAGACATGATGCCAATTCTGGTCAGCACATGTTGGCGAGATAAGCCTTCTCTTGGTACACCGTCTGCAAAGGATTCTGCATTGTCTGCTCCTGGCTCACACAAGTGGCGCATGAAGAGTGAAACATATGCTCGAAAAACCTTCTCTGTCTTCCCTCTTAGATCTCTGACCAACCTAAAGTAGATACATAATTAATGTGAGTTGTGAGTGAAATTCATAACTGATTGTTTAATACTAATGAGAAGCCATTAACAAAATGTACGGAGAAAGAAGTGAAGCCATCTTTCAGCAAATGTCAAGCGAAGTCTTCTCCGCAGATTTATTGAAATCATGATGCTCAAATGGCAATAGATTTCAAGGACTGTACTTGTTTCCGCTCCATTGGATTTTATTTTTACTAATAGCCTCTCTCAAGCAACTTTAGCAGACATACTAAGAAAACTATATAATAAGATTATTTTACTTCAATAAAATTATTCACTTTATGATAAGCCAGCATGTAATATAAACAGCTTGTTTCAATAAAAAAGAAAAAACTTACAAGAAAGGTTGTGGTTCCAATTTAAGTATTTCCTTATGGATTTCTCAAACTACAATTGCCTGCCCCCCCCCCCCAATATGCCAGAGACTAACCAATATTTATGCCAGATTACTTTTGTATTCGCTACTGTATGTAAAAACATACTGCAGCACTCTGGGATAATTATAAATATAATATTAACTGCTTCGGACAATAAGTTATTTATTACTGCTGATTTTATCAAGTGATCATTATTTTAGTGAAATTCTTTTTTTAAAAACTTAAATGATGCCTTTCTATTTTTCTTTCCGGGAAACATGCCATGAACAGACAGCCTATGGGTTCGTGATGTTGGGCTAGTCCATCCCTGTAGCATTGGCCAATAAATGTTATGCCCACTACGAAACAATAAGTCATGGCAAATGTAAAGCCAAAACATCTTACCACTGAGAGTTAAAAGCATCTTGAGGTGGCATTCCCCACCTCATCACTGCATTCAGAAAAGCTTTCCTCTGTCGAGCATTAAACCCTAACACCTGAAGAAGAAAATAATGAAACACACAACTGTATTTTGTGGAAAGTTGTAAAATAAAAGTGTGTAGAAATAATCACTGTAAAGACAAAATTGTGTAAAGCAACATAATCACAAGATTAAAAGTGACATCAACCAACAAAAGCTTCCCTCTGTGCTAAAGAAAAAATCTGAAAAAGGAAGATAATATGGTTTAAAAAAAAAAGGAATTCATACATCTCCTCATAGGAACTAGCATCTGATACAGTTACAGTGAATACAGAAGCACAGAGAATTATGTCACAATACTTCTATGCCGAATGTGTCCAGTATCAGCTAAGAGATGGCTACGGTGAGATTGTCCATGGACTGACAATCACATTTTTAAAAAATGCAGTATGTACTAATGTAGAAATGAGACATATTACATCATTACGTTTCTACACTGATGCGCCAGGGCCTCAAAACCCAGCCACTGCAGACTCAAGTGGAGCAGTCCCAATTGCGATGGTTTAGCCATGTATGCAGAAAGAAAGAAGATCGGCTACCGTGACAAATATGGGAAACTAAGAGCCAGGGATCCAGACCTCCAAGACGACCCAGCGATCGCTTGGAGGACAGCATTATACAATCCCTGAAGGACTGAGGACTAGATTGGAACCAGGCCAAGAAAAAGGCAGCTGATAGGATAGTATGGCGTTGTCTCTGGCAAACCTCTACACCCCAGGGTTGAAGAGGGACGACTAAGTCAGTAGTGAGTATGTATGTTTCTACATGAATGTCTTATATGTATCAATGAGTGGGCGGAGTTCAGATTTTATTTTTCTCTCTTTCTCTGATTATATTAAACTCTACTTGTTATAGTGTACTGCTATTCCTCTCTTACATCTATTTCTGTAATAAATAAAAATGTTTGCTCCTTGATTACAAATGACTTTGACCCCTAAACTGGTAATTAAATAATGATAACTATTTCACAATGTAGCAGACTACTGCTTTTGGCATAGGACAATCCATTTGATAAGATTACAATTTTAATACACAGTGAAATCTCATAATACATTTTTCACAGGACTGAGGAAAATAATGTCTTAGGCAGAAGAAAACCCACTAAAACAAATTTTCATAAAAACACTTCTACCATGCACACAACTTTTTAATACGTCTATTTAGCCATTCGATGCAGTAAAAACTAGTCTCCTCTTTAAAGTTATGTTGGCTGCCATTGACAGAACTAAACTTCCATCTACTGGTATGTTCAATGTACAAACTTGCTTAACCATTTCAAAAGGATAATCACTTCTTCAGGTATTTGACATAGGCTGCATGAAATGATAAAGGTTCTGGTAACTGATTAGAAGATAGCCAAACAAGCCCTATCCCCTTCAGTGTACTCTTGTTCTAGATCCTAACCTTGTCACACATAATTTGAGGGTAAGCAATAGCCAGCCCTTGGTGGAAGTGGCTTCAAAAAAACCAAAGAATCATGGGCCTTAACCAGACTTGAAGAACCATATTGTTATTGTTGAACAGAAGACATCATAGCACTTCGAGCAAACCTTAGGTGCTCAGTCTCCCTCACTATATGTCGAAGAGTGTGAATGCTAACTGTTCCTGTAGCTCGCTGGTTGTATACACGACGTATGCATCTTCTCATACGTCCATCTCTGCTAACCTTACGTTTGATGCTAAATTCCAAGTCTTAACCTCAATGATTCATCTATTGCAGTGTCACTCTCCAACAGGTGATCATTAATCGTTCTCAGTATCTCTCCTTTATCCATAACCAGTGTCCCCACTGTGGGTTCTCCCATTGCTAGTCCGTCAGCTCTCTCACTACCACACACCCTTGCACGACATTAGAAGTGCTAAGCAGGAACCATAAGTATGGTAAATATGACGCGATCTCTGTTCAGATTGTTAAAAGGAATGGCAGTGGGACTTCTGAAAATCATACTTCGTGTGGAAATGTTCAAATTAGGTTCCACTGTATTTTTTTAAAGCAGTAAATACCAACACTTTCTAATTTCATTAATAGATTTTCCACATTAATTACTAATGAAGCCATGACAACATTGCAGCTCCTACCTCTATCTGACCATTCACTCTTGCCAACAGCGGAGGCAATGGCTTGTCTTTTTCATTTCTTCTTCTACTTCTGGCTGTAGTGATAAAAGTAATGAGAATTAATATGGTGCTATGTGTAATAAATTAAGAATTCATTTAAATATGCTGACAGACTTTCAGGTCTTTATGTTCAACAAATTATAACATAAGCATGTGTATATGCACTTTATTTGTATAATGTTCCACATTTAGAACATAATAGGTTCAAGAAAACACTACGGTATGTATTAATTTGTATTGTCTTATTTCCTGCTTTCCTATATTTTATTTCTTAGCATCTCTGCATTCCTTTTAACTTCTGTTATTTCACATCCAAAGACTGAAAATTAATAGTCAGCTTAAATGTCTGTGATGAATACAGCAATATTTCTCACTTTCTCCTGTGTTGAAAAAAAAAAAAACTGTCTACTCTAGATAGCACCAGTACATTAGCCTTGCGAAGTAAACACATTCACTTTAAAATTATTCAGAAGTTATGACCACTCCATGTAACACTCTGCAATCCACATATTGTGAATTGTTTAAATTACAATATATATATATATATATATATATATATATATATATATATATATATATATATATATATATATATATATATATATATATATATATATATATATATATATCTTCTTCTTCTTCTTCCGTCCTTAGCCAAAGACCGACCAAGCAGTCAGAGGCCATCACGCCTTGTGGCGTCTTAAGGGCAACAGCAGATTGATTTTCTCTGTTGTAGTTTCCCATCACGCCTTGCGGCGTCTTTAGGGCAACAACAAATAGATCCATCTGCCGCTGTTTCCGTAATCGGTGTGACAAGCCAACGGGTGATCAGCCCATTGGGCATATATATATATATATATATATATATATATATATATATATATATATAGGTGTATAGACAAGACACACAATTCCATTGTACAACTTAAAAATACAAATATGTTTTAAACTGTAAGAACTATTAAGATCCCACTGTGCAAGGAGATCGCATATATTTTCAGCACATGGGTTTACGAACAAACGAAAGAATTTTATTTTCAAAGGATTGAGAATTGGGCACACAGGCCCGTCTGACATTCTGCCCTTCCTTTCTCTCGTCTTTTATACTGATTTCATTTATTATCACATACATTTGACCCATCAATGTAAAGGAATTCAATGTTGTAAAAGTAAAATAATAGCATACTCACATTCACAGCATCTAATTATAAACATGAAATAAAATATGTTGAAAAGTACAAACTAAGTATCACCATGAAATAAAATATGTTGAAAAGTAGAAACATCATTACTAGGAACATACTATAAGCTAACCAGCATACTTGTCTGGTCATATTTTAGCTAAGCAAAATCCGTGTGTGTTTATACAAAAGACTTGCACTTTAGGTACAAACAGTGACACTTACTTGTAGCCTGACCTTCTTGTTTGTCATCAAAGTCATCATCATCCTCTTCATTTACTGAATATACGTATAAAGACAGGAATTAACCAATCAATGAAGTGCACACATAGTGATAACAGAGAATAAGAACAAAACAACATTTATATGGAATATATTTTTTTGTTTCAAATTTCAATAAAATGTAAAAGAAAATTTTAAAACAACATTTAAAACGTATTTTTTAGAAAACATTTACACAAATCTAAATTTACTTTCTTTATCTACAAAATGTTTTAAAAGTAATGCAAAACACATTAAACTGATTTATGAAACTCATGAAAGGAAGTTCACAAACTAGCAATTTTAAAATCTACCAGCAAGTACATTACGCTAACATGGTAATAATGCAGCAACATTTCTATGTTTTCAGACAAGAATACTGATCAATTGTCTTCAAATTTACCTTGGCTGAAGTCAGAGTCGTAGTCTGAAAGATTTTCTTTCCAGGCCTCTTCATCATGACCGTTCATGGCATCATTATAGTTGACTTGTTTTCTGATTCGTTTCCCCTTGCCCAGAGTCCTGGCCAAGTCTTCCTGTTGCTGCTCATAATGATGACGCAGCAGCTTCTCCCAGTATGCTGGGTCAGCATGCTCTGCCTCTTGTTTCAGAACCTCTGTCTCTGGCTCTTCCTATTGCAGAGAAGCACACAGTGTAATATATGTGTGCATATTAAAACTATTATATTTTAACAAAGTATCACAAAAGTCTCAAACAAAATTAAAAGGATACTTAACGACTTCAGTGCAGTCTTTATTACTTAGTCCTGAACCACGACATTTGTTTAAAGAAAAAAAACCATGTTTTTTTTTATGGAAGTCCCATAGATCAGAATGAATAAACCTTGAATTTAAATACAGATATCCACAAGAAAGTGAAAATGAGCAGGCCATACTGCTGCGAGTCCTAAAAGTAATGTTCATTAATTTCTATTTTCCTTTAAATATCCATACTTTAAATGATTGCTGAGTCATGAAAACACAGCAAGGCAGAACTTTCAAGCAAACAGGACAGCAACGTGACCAAGGGATATACAGAAAAGGCAAAAATAAAACAATTAATGGAAAAGAGTTAACGTATCCTGGATTGAGGTGAAGAAAGACAGCAGGTAACTGAGCATGCTGGATAATGATGCTGAAATCCAATGCTTCAAACTAAAGGGATATATGATCAATATAACACGTTACTTATTACTGCTAACTTCCACATAATTTCACTGACTATTCTTCAACTTCACAAGGTGCACAGGCTTTCAACAAATTCTCCTGTCCTGTGCCGTCTGCTCAAAGCCTTCCATATCTTCTTTACCCTTGTTTACTTCTATCTCCATGTTTTTTTTTTTTCAGTTTCCTTTTATTTCTCTTATCCTGGCAATTCCAGAAAAAAAAAAAGGACTGCTATGCAATGCTGTCAACAAGTTTTCTTAGAGTGTGTCTTATCCAGCGTCAGAATCTTCTTCTCATTTCTTGTTCCACTGGCACTTGTCTGGTTATCATCAGTTCCATCTTGGTGATCTTATCATACCATTTCAATCCATGTACTTTATACAAGCACCAATTTATGAAAGTCTGTAAATTCTTGGCCGCCATTTTTAATTTCTACAGAATACTATCCTTATACAAGGGGATTGACATAAGTCTTGGGCCTGACCATGAAGGAGTCACAGGAGGAAAATGAAACTTGGCACATTTAAAGTTCATCATATTTGCACTGAATGTGTGAAGTACGTGTTTGTTTCTTCAATGGGTTTTCCTGCTACGGTGCATGGCGCAATGTACCCTATTGACCGGATCTGCTGCTCCAAAGATTTGACAAAACAATGGAAAAGAAGGAGGCCAGAGTTGTGATAAAATTTCTGATGTTTCAGGGAAAAACACCTACAGAAATACACAGGGAGATGGAACCAGTGTTTCGTGATTCTTGTCCTTCATATACTTCGGTAAAAAACGGGTGTCAACAGTTTAAGTGCGGCCGCTCAAATGTTGCTGATCTGCCAAGATCTGGTAGACCAGCCTCAGAGTGCAACGATGAAAATGCAACAAGAGTGAAGAAAATCATTGCCCAGGATCGAAAAATAGCAATAGTGGAGATAGCTAGTAGAGTAAAACTAAATGAAAGAACAGTTTATAGAATTTTACACAACAGACTGAACATGAGAAAAGTGTGTGCACGCTGGGTTCCGCGACTGTTGACACGTGAACAGAAGCAAACAAGGGTAAATTGGTGTCAACAGTTGCTCAAAAAGTGTCAGTCAAAAAATTTTTTGGAGACCATGGTGACAGTAGATGAGACTTGGGTACACCATTATGACCCCAAATCCAAAATTGCCAGCATGCAATGGAAAACCCCGGGCTCCCCAACACCTGTCAAGCCGAGAGCGCAGAAATCTGCAGGAAAAGTGATGCTGTTTTATGGGACGGCAAAGGTGTCCTTTTGAAAGATTATCTGCCTCGTGGCAACACAGTTAATGGACAGTGCTATGCAGATCTTCTTACCAAACTAAGAAAGGTTGTGACTAGGAAACGAGGGATAACGCGCACTCAAAATCTTCCTTTGCTTCAAGACAACGCGCCCTCTCCCAAAGCACGACTTGTGCAGCTAGCAGCCAACGATTTGAATATTAAAATTCTTCCACACCCACCATATTCTCCAGATTTGGCTCCATCAGACTTTTTTCTGTTCCCAAATCTTAAAAAAACAGCTAAAAGGAAATCATTTTGACAGTGATGACTGGTTTAGTTTGAAAAATAGGGTGTTCTACTCTCAAGGTCTTTTCAAGGTCAAGCAGAGATGGCAGAAGTGTGTCAATTCAGACGGTGGCTATATTGAAAAGGAATAAACACTATACAAAATTTCAGCTCTCTGTGACATGTCCTTCATGGTCAGGCCCAAGACTTATGTCAATCCCCTTGTATATCACCGTAAATCAAAATATATCAACCATGATCACCCCATTTCACGAACTACATACCTCATCCTCTCCTTCCTTGATGGTGTAATTGGCCACCTTGAAGGAGCTGAGATACTCATTCATTGCCATCTCCTTCTCTTCCTGGCCAGCCTGGGTTCTGTCAAGTAGTTTCTTGACAGACTCATCATCATACACAATCCTGTCATCAGCACCTAGAACAACAAATATCTCAATGGTAAATTGTCAACATTAATAGTAGAATTATTATGGTACACTGTGCATAGTCATCACAATGTTTTGTATTACGTCTACTCCTTCAATTGTGTTTCTAAATTTTAAAAATAAGATAAAATATCATCCTCCTTCTTAAGACAATATATCATTATCCTCCTTGCTCATAAGCAATGTCTAACTTTTAACCACCCTTATATGTGACCGACGTAAAAACGGTGAGAATTATGGAGTTTGATGATAACAGCTTACTTAACATAAAAACATAGATATAAATTCATAACAGCCTACTTACCATAAAAATATAGATATTATAAATTCATAACAGCTTACTTACCATCCTTGACTTCATCTCCCTTGAAGAGCTCTTCTGTACCAAATTTGAGAATGTCGTCCAACTCCTTCTTACTCATGGCTCCTCCCTTGTTGCCTAGACCTGGCCTCACAACCAAATGTGTCAGCATCATCTTACGTTTGGCTACTTGTGTAATACGTTCTTCTACAGAATTACGTGTCACAAATCTATAGATCATCACTTTATTGGCCTGACCTATGCGATGTGCTCTGCTGAAAGCCTGTATGAAGCAGAAACAAAGTTAACACATTAATGCTGTATAAAATACACATCTTATGGATTTAAGTATGTTTGAATATATTTTGATACCAGCTGTTGTTATCTAAATGAAGTACTTCCTCTCATGCTGTGCTGAATACACAATACAACTTACTATTTTCATTCCCTGAAAATATCCCAGAAGGTGCCATACAAATATCAATGATCTGGAGAAACATTTCTCCTGAAGTAAATGGATAAACACGTGTATCAGATGGCTAGGCTTATCTCTACATCCAAAACCCTAAGCAGTTTATCAATGTCACTGTGGAAACCATGCTGCCTAAATATCAATAGTGTAGTTTATGATGTCATTTATTTTAAATCTATGTCATGTTTTCTGCACAAAATGAAATAAAAACATGTTTTCTGTACAAAATGATATAAAAACTTGTTTTCTGTACAAATAAAAGTTAGTTCTTTAAAAAAAAAACTTGTTAAAGAAAACTCAAATATCTACAATCCACCCCAAGGAAAATGGATGGGCTTTGTCTCAGCACAGTGCATTTTCAAATCTGACCGAATACTAAAGGTCAAACCATAGACATTCTGTAGTGTGATAATTCAATAGATGTTGAGCAGTGTGGGGTCTTTGCCAAGTTTAGGAAGTGGCCGAAGGTAACTGTGTAGCCAGTCTTCCGGCACCTCAGCATTCTTAATGCTGGTATTGAAATCGCTTACCATATTTATAATGGCTGTGTCATCGAGCTGTTTAATGTGATGGTACTGCACACCATCAGGACCCGGAGCAGTGTTTCTGCTGGTTTTCAATGCGTACACCACATCCTCTTCAGAAATGAGATCAAAGTATTTCTGGCCCCATAGGGCATTTTCCAGCACACTGTCCTTTATTTTCAGGCGGGCACTTTTGTCACCTTTATCCGTTTGCTCCACATATCAATTGAATAATGCTCTTCCCTTCTCTTAATCCATCTTCAGGCTTAGTCCCGTAGAGCTTTTGACATTAGGGATGGGTTGACTTGCACTTTTCCTAATCATTCTTCGATGTAAGGACCAGAACTTCTGTAGGGTTTTTCTGTGCCCACCTGTGTCACAAAGTCCTCCCACACTTTATCCTTGTCCTCCCTTGCCAAGCTCTTGAATCTATTAACAGCTCTTTGTTTTGTCTCCTTCATATCTTCAACCTCTCTCTCATTCATCATTCTTCTGTTTTGTGCTTTACGCCATTCCTTTGTTGCTCTTTCTTTTTCTATCCATGCTTCCTCCACTGTCTTATTCCACCAGGGAGGTTGGGTGAAAGGTGTTCTCGTCTTTTGTTTGGCATTGTGACGCAATGTGTGTAAAGGGTACAGTCGAGTGGGCCTGTAGGATACTTGAAGGTCTGTTTATGTCTCCTGTGTCTAGTGGTCCTACCCTTTGCAATGAGTATGACGCAAGGTAGGTGATCACATTCCTGTGCACCTGATACATCCCAATGTGCCATGGTGGTGGGAGCACTCCCACTTACCCATTGTAAATCCGTAATCAAATTCTTATTTTACTTCTAATCCCTAAAAATAGATATGTGGGCTAAAGTTGGTATACGTCCCATGGTGTTTAATTTCCCCCCTTGCAAGGATTCTTTTATTTAAAGCGTCTCAATAATATTGTTCGTTGATTCTGAATTGGAATTGCCATTGCTTTCGCAAATTCTATCAGTTTCATCTTAAAGCCAGCCTTGTTGCAAAAGTACGCTTTGTTTTAAAACTCATTGTAATAACACCTTCGGGACAACAATTTTTGTTATACTAAATGCGGGTGTACGCATGACAAGAAGTACTGAAAGAATGATGGACATTTTTTTTTATTTATTGATCATTTGTATCCGTATCGAGTGTATTTTTTTTAATAACCACGATTAACAGCTTAATAAAATTGATTTAAACATTTTTTGGTTGAAGTGAACACAGTGAGCCGTATGTTTGATACAACCTTATAAAAGAGACACAGTAAAAAGGACTATGGTTTATGGTTAAGAATCCTAAATGTCCCAATATTCTTCATTTCAAAATGTAATACTTAAGATATTTTGTTAAAAACATTTAATGATGCAGCAAGTTTATATCTGAAGGATACACTTGTGCAGCGGGAAGGGCGGGGGAGGGATGTTTTTGTGTGTTTTACTGGTAATAGGTTTTAGTGTCAAACACTTAATCCTTAAAAAAAAAAATCCAACAGTCAAGACAAAGTCTATCTGCCAATGGAAAAGTTGATATTTATTTAGCAAAGAAAATGAAATCACCTGGATATCATTGTGAGGATTCCAATCTGAATCATAGATGACAACAGTATCTGCTGTAGCCAGATTAATGCCCAAACCACCAGCCCTTGTAGACAGCAGGAACACAAAAGCTGGAGCCTCTTTTGCTATTTGAAAAGAACACATAGGTTGACATGCCAATTTTTTGACTTAATAAGAATTTATCTTTGTACAATAAAATATTTTTTTTTAATTTTTAAATGTGACACTTTGCTAAAGTGTTTAACAAAATAATGAGAAGTCTGTACCGATGTCACATAAGTTTCAACTGTAAGAAAATGTATATCTTGAATAGTGCTTATCGTAGAACCAGACAAGTGTCAGTGGAACAAAAGGTGAGAAGACGATGGAGAACCAGACAAGTGTCAGTGGAACAAAAGGTGAGAAGACGATGGAGAACCAGACAAGTGTCAGTGGAACAAAAGGTGAGAAGAAGACGATGGAGATGGATAGGACACATTGAGGAAACCTGTGGATAGCATTTCAAAGCAGTTCTTGTTCTGGAACCCCAAGTGTAAGAGAGGCAGAGGTAGACCAAGAAACACACGGAGAAGAGAACTGGAGACAAGTGAACTGATGAGGAAAATGTGGAAAGAGCTTGAGATGATGGCAGGTGACAGGAGGACTTGGCATGTGTTTGTTGAAAACCTATGCTCCTTGGGGAGCTAAAGGGTATTAATTGACTGTAAGAGTAATACTAAACCAAGCAATACATAAAAGTACATACAATTCAAACAGTGATGTTAGTTATTTGTTATAATAACATTATTGGTTAAAAGGAAGCTATCTAAAGATAACAATTAAAATATCCTTGCATCACATGTAAGATGTGCTACATGGATATTAAATTATCTTTCATGTTTAGGTAAACTTCTTTTGACAAGTGGAGGGAAACAAAGAATCGGCACTGCATACCATCACAATGAAATTATTTCTATAAAAAAACACACACAAAACTGAAAAGACTCACAGTTAAACCTGTCAATTGCATCTTGCCTCTGGGACCCTGTAATTCCACCATCAATTCTCTCATAACGATAATTTTCTGCTTCCAGGAAATCCTCTAGTAAATCCAGCATCTTCGTCATCTATCATATCAGAAATGATTGTTAAGATGACAGGAAATGCATAATATTTCTAAAAAGTTGCTATCCCCCACCTCTTCCAGCTGCAAGCACACATACATGCATGGAAGTAAACGTGCATTTGGAAAAAAAAAAAACTTTTCGACCACAAGCCCTTAATAACTCTGAAATTTGCCCAATTTCCCATTATTATTCTAAGCCAGAATGGAAACTGCAATAGGCTCTAAGAAAATCAACTTTCATCAACATATTTACTTTTTTACTGGTGCCCCAGTCTTTCATATTATATAATTTATACGAAACAATTCAGCATTTAATGATCACTGGCAGTACAAACTGAAGATCTGAACAAACCTGTGAAAAGATTAGCACTCTGTGCCCTGTTGTATAAAGTTCTCTCAGCATTTTAGCCAGGAGTTCCAATTTACCACACGCTTTGATCAGAGCTGAACCTTCAAATGCATTGTTAATTGCACGTGGGGCTTCCTGCAAAAGAGCAGAGTTTTATTGTGGTCATATCTCCAAATAAGAGTCTTCCTTCACACGTCTTACCTTATCACATGTGACCACATTAAAGTCACATTATTAGTAATCAGAAAGCCTAAAGCATGTTTGATATGCGTAAATTAAAATATGTTCAAAGATTATTTCTTGGATACCTTCATTTTTTTAAATAAAGTTTCCAATTCCACATCTTGTATTTCTTACAATCTATAAAGGTTCTTCTACTCCACATTTTAGCCATGTGTGGACCATATGCCTTCAGATCTCTCCAAGCAATCTTGCTGGGCAATTCTGACTTGTCTTGCTTCTCACTTCTGTCTCATATTCTTAGCAACAAGTGTTTTAGGATCCTCATCAAATTTCTTCTTGCTAGAAATTCTAGAACAAGATCTGCCTTATGATGATTGTCAATGGCGTTCTCAGTGCATCATATCCACCTGCAACCCAATTTCCACACCTCATTTTGGGACCCAAAGATGCAGCAATAGAGAACGCAGTCAGCGACTCATAGCTTGACTGCCTGCGTCAGGACCAGCGAATCAGAGATGGTCAAGACCGCACTCCACCTCCACGTGGCGGTCCTGGAAACAGTCTGCAGCAGTGCAGTCTGGCTGAGCGAGTGTGGATCGCAATGTGAAGGCAAACCCGGTCCTAAAAAATGCCGTGCAGAAGTCGGATGTGTCGACCGAAAGGTGCAGATATCACAGCTTAGGTGTAAACAGACACAACGCAACCACCGTCCTTTTCAGGACGAACGAGGAGGAAGAAGAAGAATTTGTCTGATTTCTCCCTAATTACACTGGTGATCCACACTATTTTAGATCTAATTTGTAGTTGTTGTTTTCAAGCTCACCTAAGCCACACAACAGGGTTCAGTTAACATCTAATTTCTTCTTCTTCTTCCTCGTTCGCCCTCAGACTTCCACATTTATGACTCTAATAAAGGCAGCAGTCAACTCAAGGTTCCCGACATCTCCAAACAGTTTTTCGTTGACAGAAGTGGGTTGTTGCCATATGCTACCCCGTTCATTACTGTAGGTTGGGCAGTACTGCAGCAGGTACATCTAATTTAAGAATTTATTATTTTTGTACATAAAGAATTGGCTGAAAGTTCATTCATTTCTTTGTCTTGAAACTTGAATGGTCATTGGGATAACATTTTCTTTTGACTGCTTTATTTCTTTCCATATGTGTCTTGTGCCAGTATTTGTCTATACAAAGATCTTTCCTGTCAATTTTCAAATACTGTCTGTCCAGTATATCTTTGGTCAACCCTTTTTCTTGTTGAACATGCGTTAGTGAAGATTAGTAAGTGATTAAAGCAGGATTCATTAGTATATGATGCCAGAATGGTCATACTTTCAAGTTCTTTAAATTAAAAATACTAAGAAATATTATAACATTATGGAGATCTGCAACTAGTTTAAAATATAATGTTAACATTTTCAGCACTTTGAAAAAGTTTACTGAATCAACAAACCTGTGCAGCTACTGGGAATAGGTAGGGATGGTTGCAACACTTCTTCAGATCCATCATTATGTTCAGCAGTGAAGTCTGGTTGCTGCCTCCTTTAATGTTCAAAGCTTCATAGTTTCTGGCAAGGATGTACTTATAGTACTTCCTGTATAGATATTGTTAATAGCTTTTACATGTTGACATTATGACATTTTTAGTTCTGTAAATGTGTTGTAAAATGTCTATATTAGTCAATATTATACAGTCCTTTTATTAGTAGACTGTGCCACAGGAAACCATGTTCGCAATGTAAACTTCATTTTTTTTTTTTTGGGAGGTCTCAAGCAGTAACATGATTAAAGACAGGGGTGGGGTGTTACACAAAAACCATCTAGAACATGTACAGAGTGACTGAAAAACCATGTTCTATCCACTGGACATACATGAAACAGATGTAAAAACAAGGAGTCATAACTGCCATTTGACAAGCCACAAACAAAATAAAATCTATAACAGCCAATAGACTGGATGGGAGGCATCAAAGAAGAGTTGGCTACCCAAAGGGCAGCTGCTTGGAGATTTTTTTCAGGCCATAAATTGAGGATTCCTCAGCAAAAGAGAAGTTGGCAAGAAGATGAAGATGGCTGTATACCGCTTCACTCCACCTATGCCACAGTCTTGACATATAGATGTGAGTTATGGGCAATGACTACAACCCACAAAAGCCAGATCCAAAACTCAGAAATTAGGTATCTGAGGAAGGTGACTGAAGTAACAAGAAGAGACATGGTCCGCAACCAGATGATACGTCAAGGCCTAAAAACCCAACCCCTGCAGACCCAAGTAGAACAGTCCCAACTAAGATGGTTTGGCCATGTCTGCAGAATGGGAGAAGATCAGCTACCACGACAAGCATGGGAAACTAAGAGCCAGGAATCCAGACCTCCAGGACGACCCAGAGTCCAGTGGGAGGACAACATTAGACAATCTTTGAAGGAACAATGACTAGAATGGAACCAGGCCTGGAGGAAGACAGCCGATATGATAGTATGGCATTCTCCCTTCCAAACCTCTACACCTCACGGTAGAAGAGGAACGACCAAGTAAGTAATTACCAGCCAATAAACTGGCATTACAAGAGATAGCAAAAATTTACTGCCTGCTATGAAATCATATGAAGAAAGAACTCAGGCTGTTATAATGTAAAAGTGGCATAGCAATTTATGTAATGAAATGACAGCTAACTGTCTTCATTGTGATGATGAATCATATCAATTGGATAGCAGTGAATAAATAATTTAAAAATATGTGACACTAGATCTAAAAATGGTTTAAATGGCACTAGCTCTTAAACTACTTTATGATGCACTTATTTTTTACTAACCTTCATTCTAGTTCCACTACTGTTGTGGAAATAGCTATGAACATAAAAAACCTGCTGCACAAATGAACCACTCACTTCTGTAATGCTGAGAGCTCCACTCTCACAATGAATTCTGATTTTGATGGCATCCCCTTGAGAACATCAGCCTTCAGACGTCGTAAAAGATGTGGTCCAAGCATGTCATGCAGTTTTTTTACTTGGTCTTCTTTAGATATGTCAGCAAATTCATCTAAAAATCCTTGCAGGTCACTGTTAAATTAAAGGAACAGCTCAATGAAGATAACATTTGGTCACAGCAAAGGTTCAACACAATTTTTTTTGTTAGCGTGAAGAAAACTTAAGAACTTAAAAACTGTGGGAGTTCATTATTTACATTCATTATACTGCTGAAGAGTTTCCTACATACTAGTATACATCATAACACTACCTTAGAACACTGAAAATGCTCACTTATAGAAATCAATTCTGTAACTAGGTTTTTTTTTTTTTTTTTTTAAACAATAGCAGCCCAAAACTGTTCGACAAAAATAAACCTTGGCCATAAATGTCAAACAATATGAAAAAAAAAAAAAGACAAAGGTTCCATTTTACCACCCATTGAGGCATATTGGGAATATGGTTTTAGGCCTATATTTTCTTGACCATCGGCACACCTGCTGCCTTAACCTTCCCAGAGTTGCTCTGGTACCCAATTCATGAGGTGGGGTCGACCCCATAGCCGTTTGTGGTCTAAAAAGATCCTGCCTCAACTGGGGATTGAACCATGACCACCGAGCTAGGAAGCCAGTGCACTAACCACCACGCTATCGCGGCTCCCAAACAATATGTGCTCAAGTGTTATATATTTATGAGAGAACAACTACTAACAAATTTAAAGGTACATCTGATTAAAAGAACCAATGGAACAAGAAGGGAGGAATAGATGTTGGCACTGAGTATGACACACTGAGAAAGCCAGCTGTTAGCATTACAAAGCAGTCCTTGTTCTGGAGTTTCTTCTTCTTCTTTCTTCTTTGATCCTTAGCCGCCGACCGTCAAAGCAGTCAGTGGCCATCACGCCTAGTGGCGTCTTGTAGGGCAACAACAAATTGATTCCACTTTGCTCGGTCAGTGGCCATCCTTCGTACAGTGCCCCAAATCTGGTTCATTCTTTGCATCTCAGCCTCCACAGTCCTCCGCCAGGTTGTTTTTGGTCGGCCTCTCTTTCGTTTTCCTTCAGGGGTCCAAAGCATAGCTGTTCTTGTGATGGCATCGGGGTCTCTTCTGAGGACATGGCCAACCCAGCTCCAGCATCTGCCAGCTATGATGGTGTGCATGTCCTCTTGTTTGCTCCGAGTAAGCAGATCTTGGTTGGTGATGGTATTCGGCCAAAAGATTCGGTGAATTTTTCTTAGGCATGTTGTGTGAACTGCCATCAATGGTACCTATACCTTGTAGCGGTATGGCAGCTTGCGTACCCTGACAATCCCCAGAGCTATGCCAGTGGGAGTTTTACTCCTGGTAGGTTCAACCAAGCTGGACTGGTCTGTGTGGGTAGGGGTCAGACAAAAGCTGGTACCCTGGTCCTCCAGGTTGGGGGTTTTAGCATAGGGCTGACACCCCTGTCTATGTAAAAAAAATAATGAAGTTACAAACTTTGCTGCGGGATGGACATTCGGAGTCTGTGGCTCGTATGACTGTCAGTGGTGAAAGCCGAAAGGAAGCCACTGACATGAAAACGGATGTCCTGACCGCAAAACAGGATACAAGAATAGGATTTTGGAATGTCAGGACAATGTACGAGACAGGTAAACTAAGACAGGTCACGGCAGAAATGAGAAACTATAGGTTACACATCCTGGGGATAAGTGAGAGCAGATGGACAGGGGCAGGAAAAGTTAAAACAGCAACAGGAGAAACAGTACAGTACAGTGGTTACAGCGCTGATAATGTTACACTAATAGACGTGGTGACAGTGGTTACAGCGCTGATAATGTCACACTAATAGATGTGGTGACAGTGGTTACAGCGCTGATAATGTTACACTAATAGATGTGGTGACAGTGGTTACAGCGCTGATAATGTCACACTAATAGACATGGTGACAGTGGTTACAGCGCTGATAATGTCACACTAATAGACGTGGTGAGAGTGGTTACAGCGCTGATAATGTCACACTAATAGACGTGGTGACTGGTTACAGCACTGATAATGTCACACTAATAGACGTGGTGACAGCGCTGATATTGTCACACTAATAGACATGGTGACAGTGGTTACAGCGCTGATAATGTCACACTAATAGACGTGGTGACAGTGGTTACAGCGCTGATAATGTCACACTAATAGACGTGGTGACAGTGGTTACAACGCTGATAATGTCACACTAATAGACGTGGTGAGAGTGGTTACAGCGCTGATAATGTCACACTAATAGACGTGGTGACTGGTTACAGCACTGATAATGTCACACTAATAGACGTGGTGACAGCGCTGATATTGTCACACTAATAGACATGGTGACAGTGGTTACAGCGCTGATAATGTCACACTAATAGACGTGGTGACAGTGGTTACAGTGCTGATAATGTCACACTAATAGACGTGGTGACAGTCAAATAAATTTGGCACGCTCCTTGGGGAGTAAAGGGTACTAAATGAATAAATGACAGAAACAAAGGGTGAAATGGTTTGATCATCTGGTTAGAATGCAAGCATACCTTTAAGGAGTATGAACTTGACAACAGTAGGATATTGGCTCAAAAGGTATAAAAACACCCAAGCAAGACAGAACTACAGAAAAATGCAATGATACACAGTTCACCTATGATGCTTATAACTACCAAATTTCCTTGCAATGTTTAATGACAACAGCAGTTGACTAGAAAAATTTAAAAAATAAAGAAGACATTAACTGTGTCTGATATGTGCTCAATTTCTCTGCTAAATGCAATAACAAGCTGACCAAGCTGTCATTATTAACTCTTTAAGTCCCAATCGACTTTATAAAGGCTCAGGGGTTAGACGCGCTTGGCCCAATCGACTTTAAAAAGCCTTTAGTATATGTGCCTCTGTTTGAGACTGTTTCTAATTATAACTACCCACAAACCACCCAAAATTCATTTCCGACTGCAAGTACATTCTTTTAAATACCGCACGTGTTTAAGAGTGAACGTGTTTCTGTTATTTTAGATTTTAAAAGTGATTTTTTTAAGCACATATCCTCCATTTTACCTTGAATAACTAATCATTTTTTTTAAGCGCATATCCTCCATTTTACCTTGAATAACTAAATCATTTTTCAATGAAAGCTTTTATACTTGTAGCACAAGAGTAAAGTACATCCATTTACCTTCAGTTTCATATACAACAACAAAGTTATTTATGCATATGAACATTTTTAAAAATTATTTCCAAACAACAACAATAAAAACGCACTGGGGTGGCCATGTTTGCTTGGGCCAAACCCACTTTTTTGCTTGGGACTGAAAGAGTTAAATGCAAAATTTAAAAACTGTATAAACTACATAGCATCCGACTGACAGGGTGGTTAGAGTGCTGATATTGCCAAACTAACAGAAGTGGTAAAGTTCAAACACCTTGGCAGTATGTGCATCAAAGATGGAACATTAGACAGAAGGATTTAAATAAGAATTCAACAAGTCACAATGCTGAAGCATCCAAAGATCAAATTGCTAATAAATGATGCCTATCACCACATAAAATATGACGCCTATCACCAGCTATCTAAGTGAGGCCAGGTCATCATTTTCCGCTTTCGCACTGGACACTACAGGTTGGGGTACTATCTATACCACAAGTACAGGATTGGTACAACAGATCTCTGCACCTGTGGCACCAGCCCATAACAGCTGAACATCTGCTGCAGCTCTGCCCAACATACAGCAGTGAACAGAGTAGCATATGGCAACAACCTACTTCTCTTCATGAAAAACTGTTTAGAGATGTTAGGAACCTTGAGCTGACTACTACCTTTATTACAGTCATTAATGTAGAAGTCTGAGGGTGAACGTGGAAGAACTGCTAAAAGGAAACAAGTAATAAATGCAGTATTTGCATCAAATCTGTGCTAGAAATATCAAGCCTGGACATTAACCAAAGAACAATTTAAAAAAGATAGCAAATGTGAAATGACATGCCTACGAAAAGTAGTTCATAACATCTAACATCTGGTGAAAAACAAAGAAACCAGGGCCATCATTTGGAGAGCACAAGTGAAGAAATATACAGAGAAACGAAGATTAAGTTGGACTTGTTCAAGCTGTAAGAACAAATCCCACTCAACCAGCACCATGAGCATACAACTTCAACATGCTAGAGATCAGGTTTAGAAGACAGCCCAGTTGAAGATGGACAGAGAGGCGGCGACATACATTTTAAATCAACATAACATGACAGCATCATGCAGCAATACCTGCACTGGATCAGAAAACAGTAATCAACCCTACCTGCAACACTTCATGGCATTAGTAGCAGAAGAAAAGAAGATGAAGTTATGTCTTTTGAAATAAAAATCTGTTTTATAGATCCTACAAATATGCGTAATGAGATCACTACAAGTCTGAGAGCCATCTAAATGGAATAACAACAGTGAAATCTTAACAGAAAGGAGAAGCAAAATAATTGTTTTAACAGTGATATGTGGTATCCATGTAAAATGTAAGTGGTTACAAAATGTTTTATTACATTTATGATTTTGATGTGGAAATAATTTCCGTTTACAATTCTGTGGCAGAAAGGATGACAAGGAGAGGAACTGAGGCAACAACAAAGAAAAATTCATCCACACATATTAAAAGTCTATGTTCCATACCCTGACTCACCATAAAGATGAAGGGCCTTTTTGTTTCAGATAATCAAACTGTACATAATTTAAAGCGGTAACTAATATAAATATATAATTTAAGGCAATAATGAAAACATTTTGCTTACCTAAAATTGTCAGGAGTAAGGAAGTTCAGCAGATGGAATAACTCCTCCAGATTATTCTGCAGTGGTGTGCCAGTAAGAAGCAGCTTGTACCCAAGCTTGTAGTTGCTCAAGATACGGAAAAACTGCAGAAGAAAAAAATTATAACATTCGTTTATGTTCAAATAACTTAGCATTCATCATCATCATTCCTTTTCATTCCCTGTGGAACATTGGGCAGAAACAGTTGCTCTCCATCGATTTCTATTCTGGGCTGTCTTTTTCAGCTGTGCCCAAGTTATTCCATTATCCCTAGCCTCTTCTTCAACAGTTTTTCTCCAAGTTCTCTTTGGCCTCCCCACTCTTCTCTTCCCCTCTGGGTTCCAGTCAAGGGCAACTCTGGCTATGCTTGATTTTTCTCTTCTGAGTGTATGTCCTATCCATCCCCACTTTCTTACCTTAATTTCTGTTTGTATTGGCTGTTGTCCGCATCTTTTCCGTTGCTCTATATTTGTTATTACATCTGGCCATCTTATATGGAGGATCCGTCGGAGACATCTATTTACAAATGTCTGTAGCGTGGAGGTGATACTCTTTGAGACATGCCATGTCTCTGAGCCATACAGCAAGACTGACTTCACATTTGAGTTAAAGATTCTAATTTTGTTCTCTCTGGATATAGCTGAGGAGTTCTATATTGGTCGAAGGGCATTAAAAGCGCATCTGGTTTTATTTATCTTTGAGCAGATGCCACCAGCTGTCTCCCCTCCTTTGTCAATGTTGCTCCCTAGATATGTAAAGCCTTCTTCTTCAATAACTTGATCATTGATCTTCATCGAGTCCGTCTACCTATTATTTATTCTCATTTCTTTTGTTTTATTTATATTTAGGGGTAGTCCCATCTTTGCTGCTTCTGTTACTTATCTATTTGTTTTCTCCTGCATATCTTGCTGTCTATGTGACAGAAGGCACAAATCATCTGTAAAGTCTAGATCCTCTAGTTGTTTGTTAAATGTCCACTGTATTCCAGTTTTCTTTCCCTCTGTTGTCTGTCTCATAACCCAGTCTATGACCATGAGAAAAATTGTTGGTGATAGCAGACATCCCTGTCTGACTCCACTTTGCACTGTGAAGGGCTCTGATAGGTTTTCCTTCTCATGAGGCCTCCTGGTAGAAATCTTGGATGATTTTTAAAAATTTCTCTGGGATTCCATAATGTATCAGGATTTTCCATATCACAGAATGGTCTATACTGTCGAAAGCCTTTTTGAAGTCCACAAAATTTACATACAAGGGGTCTGCCACTCATTTGATAATTCTGAGTGTTGCTATCTGGTCTGTACATGATCTTCCTGCACGAAATCCTGCCTGCTTTTCTCTAAGTTTGTCAACCACCGCCTTCTTAATACGGTCCAACAAAACTCTGGTGAAAATTTTACCAGCCACTGCTAGTAGTGTTATACCCCTCCAGTTGTTACATACAGTCAAGTTTCCTTTCTTTGGCAGCTTGATAATGTGGCCTTCCTTCCAGCTCTTTGGAATGGCCTCTTTTTCCCTGATTTTCTTTAAGAGCTGGTGAAGCAACTCTGTAGTGTATGGTATATCTGCCTTCAGGGCTTCTGGTGGTATTCTATCTGGTCCTGCGGCCTTCCCATATTTCAGCTGTTTTATTGCCCGAGAGATCTCTTGTTTAGTGGGTGGGTTTATGTTGCACTGTAGTGGCTCTTCTGTTGGTTCTATGATGGATTGCTGTATTGGTTGATTTCAGTTTAGGATTTCCTTAAAATATTCAGCCCATCTATTCCTTTGTTTCTCTTCATTGCTAATGCTTTGACCTTCTCTGCTCTTCACTGTTGTATTGTAACCATGATCAAGGAAGAAAGCTACCCCACCTATCTTGGGGTGACATTTGACCAAAAGCTTACATGGAATAAGCATATTGAAAATGCAGAGGGAAAGGCCCGAAGACGACCAGGCATACTCAGAAAATTAGCAGGTACCAACTGGGGAGCAAATGAACGAACTCTAAAGAAGATTTATAATGGAGTAATAAGACCACATTTAGAGTTTGGCTCAGCAGCATGGTCATCAGCTGCTAACTCATATCTGCAGTCGTTGGACAAGGTGTAAAATCAAGCTCTCAGGCTCATTACAGGAGCCATGAAAACTACACCGATATCAGAGATGCAGAAAGCTGCTAGATTACAGACATTGTCCTATAGAAGAGACACAAAAAGCATGATCCAGATGGAAAGGTACAACAGTATGCCAACACACCCAATGAAGGCAAGACTATATGATCTGGCATTGGGACGTCTATAACGTAGCAGCTTTGTGCATCGGGGAAAAAGACAGCATCAAGAAGACCATGAAGACAACACCGCTGAAGCCCACCCTATACCTTGGGAACAGGCCAGCAGTGCCCTCCAAATTAATACATCAGTCAGTGGTCTCACAAGTGGATATGAGTGTAATGATCTGCAAAAACGAACTGCTACATTGAGTATGTAGCTATCCCAAACAATCATGGATACATGCCTAAACAGATGGATCAGCTACAAATTCTGTTAGGAATGGAGGAGCCGGTATCTTTATCTCATATCCTGACAACCACTATGAGACTAGGCACATTCCTATTGGTAAATTCTGTTCCAACTATACAGCTGAGGTTCAAGCTCTAGAGCAAGCTGCAAATATGATTTATAACACCAACTCTGACTGCCACCAGGTAGTCATCCTCACAGATGCACTGTCTGTACTGCAAGCTCTCAAGGGTGGTAAACTCCCGCATCTGAGAAATGAACTAAAACAGGTAGCTGCCAAAAAGAGAACCATACTTCAGTGGGTACCATCTCATTGTGGTGTACCCGGAAATGAAAAGGCAGATAAACTTGCAAAAAAGGGAGGAGAATGTGAACAAGAAGATAATGAAGTCATACACTTTGAGAAAAAAGCTACCCAGATATCAGAAGAGAACAGAATCAACCCAATGATGACTACCACACTCTTGACCGGCAGGGAGAAATCACCATTTTTCGCCTCAGGACAGGGCATAACAAACTGAATAAACACATGCACAAGCTACGATTACGATTGTCTGCTTCACCACTGTGCACATGTGGATTAAACAAACAAACTGCTCAGCATGTTCTACAGGATTGTCCTCTGTACGACCAGTTAAGAAAGATATACTGGCCCAATGACTCAACACTAAACTCAAAGCTGTATGGAGCTAAAGAGGAACTTCAGGCAACAGTCGAATTCATCATGAGAACTCGTCTGACGGTGTAAACATCAAAGATGCAATTGCAAGAAGAAGAAGAACTGTTGTATTGTGGTTTAGCTGTTTCTTAGATAAAGTTCTAGTAATATTATATAATGTTTTCAAGTCTCCTTTTTTTGTCACAGTCTCGGCTTCCTCTGTTAGTTTTTCAATAAATTCTCTTTTATCTTGCCTGGCACTCTTTTTCACTTTCCTGTTTAGCTCCCAATATATTGTGAGCAGTTGTGTTTTATTTTCTGCCTCTTTACAGTTGTTTACTTGTTGTTTGATGTCTCTCCTTTCTCTTATGAGGTTCCATGTGTTATCTGTGAGCCATTGTTGAGGATTGTTTCGGAGTTTGCAAGCATGTGAATGGTTGCAAACATTCGCATGGTTGCACCTCGAGACACCTCAATTGAATTAATACTGGAAATCACGCAAATCGATGTATGACGCGTCAAGCCTAGTAACCGCAGTCCACGTATGGCCATAGAGCCTTCCGGCAGTGTTCAAAGTGTGGCAGAGCCACTTATGGAATGTGTATAATATATGTGGCATAGCCACTGATGAGGAATATGTATAAAGTGGGATATCCACTGTGAATTATAAATAGCGTAAGAATCCGTGTAGATTATGCTGGAAAAGCTAATCAAGTCAGAAGTATAGGACCAGAGCGTCTCAAGGATAATCGCGAATAGCATAAGATATGTTTCGCAAGGATATTATTTATGGCAGTTAAAGCCTGGCTAGGAAAGCCAAAGTAATTGAATAAGTGGACATAGACAGAATATGTGAAAATGAAATAAGGATATCATTTCCTAATGATAATAATTCCACTAAACGGATTTGAAAGAGTTGGTTGCAAACTCAGGACGCTATAGAATTAACGGTTAACACAGACGTGCAATGTCTGTAAGATGAACATTGAGTAGATCCTTAAAACTATGTTTTAATGCCAATATTAGTTGTGTGAAAACGTTCCTGTATTCATTTGGAAAAAGGACATGTATTAAAATATTCAGTCGTCAATGAAACTTGTTAATTGCCTGAATTATTCAAGTTTACTAATGTGCTGTGACTGTTGAGATAACTATTGCAAGGTCAGTACAGACTATCACATTTATATTTACAAGATTACTCATAAAATAATACAACACTGCTGGAGAATTAATACGAAGTAATGAACGACACTGAATAAAATAATAATATTGAATCACACAATAATGGCTCTAAATCTGCAATTGAACTGTAAGCCGAAATGGTAGAGATGAATATAATACCTAAAGAATTATTGGAGAGCAACTCAGTAACTCACGTCCAACGGGCTTCTAATATCTGGAGATAGAAGTTACAGTCCGTAACATCTAGTATTCAGAAGTCCGTAACATCTGGTGTCAGAAAGTGGGATAGAATTCATCTTTTTCATTACCCAATTCGACGAACTAACGTTCATGTGTCAGGCTCAAGTTGGGAAACATTTCGGTTGAAACAACTACAAGAACATTTCAGTTCGTAACGGTCAAAGTCTCAGTGAAAATTGAAGAATTCGAAGAATTTTATTCACGACGCAAGTCAAATCTGGCAACTCGAGAATACAGACAAACTACGAAGGTCAAGGTCGAATCAAGTCTCCTGCTAACAGTCACTTTCGACGCTGATTCAACTTTATCTTATTCAATCAATTTATTGATCCTGAACCGACCCAGGGAACAGTGAAGAACAGACATACCCTTGCGCTACGTCCAAATCAAACGGAAAGGTATTTCGACAAATTCGTTCGATACTAAATGTGAACGGATGATCTTCAATCAATCGTACGCCTGCTGATCTATGGGAACGAGTCAAACAGCTGTGTGTGGCAATATTGTTGTGGTTTTCACAAATCACAATGTCGGGATCGTAATAAGATAAGTTCTTGTCTAAATTAGAGCTCTTGACTAGTGTGTGTTGTCCAGTTGGCTAGCTTTGGCCTTCAATTTTCTCCACTGTCACTTGCCTGTTATACGTGCAGTTCTACTCATTATCATTTTGTGTATAAAATCTATGTGTTTTATATAAATTCGTGGGAAGGATGGTTAGGGCTTATTATTACTTGTTTGTTTCCTTTGGGAAAAATTCAAGTAATTATAACGACTTCTAGGATTAATGCTTGTATTTGCTGACCGAAGAGCTAACTATTTTATTATTTTTTTTTGAGTTACGATATAAATTAACTGAAGCTTCGGTTCGCAATACAAACATTTTATTTTTGCTAGTTGTGACGTCACGTGCCTACGTCATTTTATTTGCATAACCTAGTTTCCGTATTGTTCAATTTTATTCGTTTGTGCTCTAAAATCTCTCTGTCTCAGTGTTTGTTTAAGGACGACTTGTATCGTTAAATTTTTGTAGTGTTATTTAAACATTTCATTTCTATTATTACTACGTCTAGTTCTTACTTAGTTGCTTTATATCTGTTATGTGGTGTCGTATAACTGAACATATCACTTCATTGTATTCCATTGTCTTGTTCCATCCCTTGTCTAGTGTCACCTGTGCTTGTCTCTGGCATACATTGAATATCATAGTTACTTTGGATCAATTGATCTCATATGGTCATAGTATATTTATTTACAAATAATATACTACTATAAGTTATTGGGAAACTTATAACCATGTCGAAGGTGGAAGATATTTTCGCAGAAGGCATACGCATAGGCAAATCAGGTTTTCAAATGGCTATGTATGCCAAAACTCAGTTCACTATACGAGAACAAGAGCTGTTAATGGAAAACCAATATGCAGAGGCGAGAATAAATTCTCTTGTTCGTGATATGACGAAATTGAGAAACGAGTTGAAACAGAAGGATAAAGAGAGAGTAAACCAAAATGCAGATGTCAGAGTAAAGGGTCTTATTCGTGATATGGCGAAATTGAGACTCGAGTTGAGAGAGAAGAATGATAAAGAGAAATCTCTTACTCATGACTTGGTTACTGTGAAAGCAGAATACGAGAATTTTAAATGTAAGACCAAGACTTATGTAGAGTATGATACATTGTGTGCTCTAAGAAAAGAGAACTCAGAACTCAGGGATAATATTAAACGACTAAGCGACAGAAACAAGGAGTTTCAAGTTAGTAAGTCAGAACTTGGTAAACCTGTTCCTGATTGGGAATTGGGAAATTTAAAACAGGGGATCCGGTATGAGAATGATAAGGAAAGGGCTCTTACCAATGAGCTGGAAAAAGTAAAGATAGATTATGAGAAATTCAAAGTTGAGGCCCAGAAACGTGTGGACTCCAAGATGGTTCAGATTATTGGTCTATTAGATGAGAACGAAGATCTAATACAACAACTTGAGGAGAAAAAAATAGGATTGCCCGATAAGGTTGCTGATCTTAAGGAAAGCCATTATAACTCTATTGAAGCACTACAACTTGAACTTCAACAAGAAAAGGCAAAGAATATGGAGATTGTTAGTAGACACTCTATAGAAATTGAACAACTGACTAAAACTGCTGCTGCAGAACACAAAGTAAAAGATTTAGAGATTGTTAAATTACATCGAAGGGTGGATGTTTTATTAGATATCATATCACAGGAACATGTATTGCCATCAGAGGGCATTGGTTTAGGTGTGAAATTGGGTTACCGTGATATTTCACCACACCCAAACGACTTTGTGCAGAAGCATAGCATTTCAAATGCTAAACTTAGTGATGATACAGATCGCTCTCATAATAGTGATATCCGACTTCCAGCATTCAATGCTAAGATTCATTTACAACGACGGGATAGTCAATCATTCAGAGGAAAATATAGCTTTCCTCGTCAGGATTCTTATGTCAGGGTTTCCTGTCATAACCGTTCTGATTTTCAGAATGGTGGATCTTGGCGTAAAGCCAGTGCTAGGTATGTCACTATGGAAAAATGTCCACCACAAGAAAATAATAATAGTAAACTAGATACCCTTAAGGGAGGTGAACAGAAGTTTTTCCATGAGACCAAACTTCATGAGGATAGTTATTATTATGATAGTCATAATGATCATATTGGTGATGTTACACCTGTTGACAGGAGGATTACGACATGTCCTAACTATCAGGTTCCATCCAATGATGATGATGAGCTGCGACATGTGAATTCTGCTCATTTGGAGGATGTTGATCATCATATTGGTTCCATGTATTTTGATGAGAATCTCTATACACAACTTTGTCTTCAAAAGACAGTTAATACTGATGTTGTGGAGACATCGACTGAATCTTCCGGGCATCCCGTCATGACATGCTCAGACGTGACTAATAGTATTGGTCATCATCATTTGTGTAGACAGCATGCTCATGGTACTTCTACTCTTAGGAGTATAAATGATGTTGTAAAAGGTGACACAAAATTTACTAGAAAGAGTCATGATGCTATATGAG
Organism: Oreohelix idahoensis; assembly: GCA_024509875.1. NCBI lineage: Eukaryota > Metazoa > Mollusca > Gastropoda > Stylommatophora > Oreohelicidae > Oreohelix > Oreohelix idahoensis. Next base: position 204,538 of record JAMPIV010013576.1, read on the forward strand.
GGGTTGTTGATAATCATACTCGTCGGGATGATCACAAGGATGACCATGATCGTCGTGCTCTTACGACATGCAAGGAACAAGATATACATAGGAATACCTCTGTGCGCTTGACTTGCACAACAAATGATAAGTTCAATGATTCTCGGGCTCAGTTTCGACCTGGCCGAGATCATATTTCACTGAACCGCACTGTTTTAGTGCGCAATTTACCTTCGAGCGCGACTTGGTATGCGCTCAGGAGATTTTTCCAGCATATCGGAGATGTTGAATTTGTTCGTATGTTCGAACTTCAACACTCATCTCACCAACTTGCATTTGTTCGTTTTGCTCGTTATTGCGATGCTCGCAGAGCAGTGAAATTCAAAAATGGTTCTAAGTTTGCACACCATTATTTAGATGTGCAACTCGCACGCAATTCTACACCACGCACTGTGTAGTTGCGTTGGCCTATTTCTTTTCTTCTGTCTTTGGATGTTTTGTTCTTCTCTACATCCATAGTTTAGTGTGCTTTTTCTTATATCTTTTTGCACAAGATAATTTTTTGTCAATAATATAGACATTACTTTCATTTAGGATATTTTCTCATCTGTCATCAGTGATACTTGCATTATTTTCGCTAACTTCACTGACCTCTACATTTTGTCATTATTGCTTTGTGTAATGATCATTCGTTACTTTTGTGCGCATGATGCGCCGCCTTCTGGGCGATAGAAAAGATGTCATCACATACATTGACGACATCTGTCTATTTCACGACTCATGGGAAGACCACATTACTGGTTTATCTTCTTTACTTCTTACACTGCGCCAAAATGGTTTGACTGTAAGACCCTCTAAGGTCCAGATAGGTTGTCGGGAGATTACATTTCTGGGTCACCGCATAGGTAACCACAGATTACATCCCGATGACAATACAGTCAAGCGCATACTAGATATTGCTACCCCATCATCGAAGAAGCAAGTGAGAAGTTTGCTGGGGTTAATCAATTATTACCATAAATTTATACCTCACTTCTCACAGATTTCTGCTCCTTTGTCCGGATTGCTGGCCAAAGGTAGTCCCAAAAAAAATTTTGTGGACACCGCAGTGTGAAGAAGCTCTGATTAGGATAAAGAATTTATTTAAGAATCCTCCTATCCTATTATTACCCAATTTACATGTGCCATTTGTGATTCAAACAGATGCTTCTAGTTTCGCCATCGCAGGATGTTTGCTTCAATGCTATGAAGAAATTCTACATCCGTGCTTGTTTGTATCACGCAAGCTCACACCTGCTGAAAGGAAATATGCGACCGGCGAGCGCGAGCTGTGGTCTAGTGCTTGGAGAAACTGTCTAAATATCTAATCGGTAAAAAGTTCTATATTCAGACAGATCACAGTCCACTTACGTTCATCACGTCCAGAACAATGCAGAATGCGAGAATACACAGATGGTTCCTATTGTTACAGGAATTCGCATTCACCATCATACCTATTTCTGGAACAGATAATAATCTCGCGGACTTGTTGTCTAGAAATTTTTCGTCACAGGATTGATTATGACTTTGTCTTTTGGCGTGACCAAGATTGACTATGTGTATATGATTTTATAATTGACATTTCTAATTATGAGTGTTAATTTAATTATAACATACTTAATGGTGAATAACATTCATAGATTGTAGTCGGGTACATCTTCGCCACCACTCTCACACGTGCCACGAGTATCACGTTTGGGAGCGAGGGGGATGATGTTGAGGATTGTTTCGGAGTTTGCAAGCATGTGAATGGTTGCAAAGATTCGCATGGTTGCACCTCGAGACACCTCAATTGAATTAATACTGGAAATCACGCAAATCGATGTATGACGCGTCAAGCCTAGTAACCGCAGTCCACGTATGGCCATAGAGCCTTCCGGCAGTGTTCAAAGTGTGGCAGAGCCACTTATGGAATGTGTATAATATATGTGGCATAGCCACTGATGAGGAATATGTATAAAGTGGGATATCCACTGTGAATTATAAATAGCGTAAGAATCCGTGTAGATTATGCTGGAAAAGCTAATCAAGTCAGAAGTATAGGACCAGAGCGTCTCAAGGATAATCGCGAATAGCGTAAGATACGTTTCGCAAGGATATTATTTATGGCAGTTAAAGCCTGGCTAGGAAAGCCAAAGTAATTGAATAAGTGGACATAGACAGAATATGTGAATATGAAATAAGGATATCATTTCCTAATGATAATAATTCCACTAAACGGATTTGAAAGAGTTGGTTGCAAACTCAGGACGCTATAGAATTAACGGTTAACACAGACGTGCAATGTCTGTAGGATGAACATTGAGTAGATCCTTAAAACTATGTTTTAATGCCAATATTAGTTGTGTGAAAACGTTCCTGTATTCATTTGGAAAAAGGACATGTATTAAAATATTCAGTCGTCAATGAAACTTGTTAATTGCCTGAATTATTCAAGTTTACTAATGTGCTGTGACTGTTGAGATAACCCTTGCAAGGTCAGTACAGACTATCACATTTATATTTACAAAATTACTCATAAAATAATACAACACTGCTGGAGAATTAATACGAAGTAATGAACGACACTGAATAAAATAATAATATTGAATCACACAATAATGGCTCTAAATCTGCAATTGAACTGTAAGCCGAAATGGTAGAGATGAATATAATACCTAAAGAATTATTGGAGAGCAACTCAGTAACTTACGTCCAACGGGCTTCTAATATCTGGAGATAGAAGTTACAGTCCGTAACATCTAGTATTCAGAAGTCCGTAACAGCCATTCCTTCTGTTGTTTATTTCTTTTGCCAAGAGCTTCTTCACATGTATTCCTGTATGCTTCCTGAATTGTGGTCATCTATACTTTCCTCTTCCAGGTTCTCCAGTGCTTCAAATCTATTTCTCAACTTTAGGTAGAACTGAACTCTTGTGTCTTTGTTTATAATGTTCTGGGTATTATACTTCGGACTTGATCTTTCTGCTCTGTCTTTGCTCGTCCTCTATTTTATCCTCTGTGATGCCAGGAGAAGATGGCATTACTACACCATTATTTTGTCCTCAAGGACAGCTAAAACAGAATGGTTACTCCAGATTTGGCTTAATTCTTATTTGATCATCATTCTGATGTGAAAAGCGAGAAAGGTTCAAGAACTTTCTTCTGTAACAACTGTTATGGACTTTCAAACTGTATTATTATAATTGAGAGTGTCTCTTCTGGTTTATACTTGATATATTAAACTGTACCGTAACATTGGGTTCATTTTCATTCTTGTGGGCTTGTTCTAGCATTAATAGTACTTCGTTTTACATTCAATCATTGTGATGTTTGAGTTTATATTGACGCTCGTATTGGTATAATAAAGTGTTAGGATTTATCAACATGTTTGATAGAAATGATCGACTGTGAAAACCAACATAACTGTAGAACTTCTGGAAGATAACTTCCTAACATATGTCATCAAACAAAGTCTTTGGATGACGACTTTCTGATTTATTGATGTGACACAACATCACAGTATGAAGTACACACGTAATAAGTGATTCCCATTAAAGGAAACAATGAATATCACAGTTGCTAGAATTATTATGTACTTGACCTAACCGTTACAGTTATTCTCATCTTTTACGTTCATGTGTCATTTGAAACTGGCCTATTAAACTGTTTATGCAACGTTTCACCACAACTTTGATTCTCAGCATTAACATACTGTTCATCTCAGAACTCCGTCTGAATCTATTAATTTATATTTGGCCGTCCACGCCATAATAATATTGTTACCGCTCTAACTAGCGTTATACATTTCATCGCGTCATATCTAGACTTTCGCATATATATCTGCGTGTTTTATTATTCACGCTTTAACACAACTTCTGGACTTGTAGTCCATTAATCACATATTCTTAGAATCCAAATACACGTCGGTTCTACATATAGAAGTATGTGGCCATGACACATAAGCTATACACTGCCATAAAGATCATACGTCAATCATAAGTGGTTTATACCACACATTCCGTGAACACTGCCAATAGGCTCAAAAGCCACATATGGACTATATGGCACGAATGCCACACTACGACTAATATATACACATCCCAGTGGCTATGCGACATTTTCCATGAACACTGCCATAGTGGCTATGCCACACGTTCCAACAGTGCCGTTGGGGCCGGATCACACAACTCGACTGATTCGTTACCAAGCTTAACGCGTCAGCACGCTCTTTACGCATAACGTTAAAAGTCTACCTAGTTGTGGTGCTGCATGGTGCAATCACCCAACTCAAAGTAAAACCAAGATGATAACAAGCCATGCAACAATCCTCAATAACAACTCACTTTAGACTGGTTGTTTTTCAGCCTGTGAGCTTCATCCACAACCAAGACTGCCCAATCCACTGAACCAAGACAGGCTGTATCAATGCTGATTAACTCATATGATGTCAGTAAAACATGGAACTTCACATTACAGCCTTGCTTCATGCGAGATGCTTTTGCACCTCCTCGTATGGCATTGTCATCAAAAGAGAACTCGTGCTCCCTGGAAAAAGAGAGAAAAAAAGCTGATATTTTTATGCTGTTAATATTTTTTTACACTTTATTGTTTCTGCCTTCTTACATATGCCTCATCAGTACCTGGTGTGAAACTTTTCATAAGAATAAAGTACTTGCTGTATACTGTTCCCCAACTACCACAGCTTTCTTGAACTCAGATATGTATACATTTACTAATTTCTTTATGGATAATCATACTGCTACACTACCTGATAACTGTTCTGGAATCTTTGTCTCCGATGTAAGTGACAACATAAAGGTCTGGTGCCCAGTATTCAAACTCTCTCTCCCAGTTAATGATCGTAGACAGGGGGGCACTCACTAGGTATGGACCTTTGCAATGTCCCTAAAAAATGGCAAAATGCAAAGCATCATATTACAATGAGATATTTAATATATTACATACTAACATTTTAGTTTCTTAAGAGAAACTCAGACTAAACTGAATGTTTAATATAACAATAAAAGAACAATTTTTCTACCAATATCTCAGGTCTTAATAATATACACAAAAAGAGAAAGAAAAAATAATAAGAGAGATCAGAAAGGAAAAAAAATGATGGTATAACACCAGAAATGGTTAAGTACATGGGAGCATCAGGCGACCTATTACTCTTAAGGGTTCTACAGGCAGCGTGGTACAACAAGACCATACCAAAGGATTGGGAGATTGCCATTATAACACCAATTTTTAAAAAGGGTGACAATCGACAGTGTGGAAACAATAGAGGCATATCCCTTCTCAGTGTCCCTGGTAAAATCTACTCTAGAATCCTAGAGCAGAGACTCCGACGCCTAGCTGAGCCACAACTGGATGAGGTCCAGTGCGGATTCCGAGCGAACCGAAGTACTCAAGACCTAATCTTCACACTCAGACAGTTGAGTATAAGAGTGAGATCCATCTTTGTTTCATAGATCTGGAAAAGGCGTTTGACAGGGTCCCCTGGAGCAAACTTTGGGATTGTTTGGCAAGGAAGAACATTCCAGTACCTCTGATTCATGCTATACAGAGCTTCTACAAGTCTTGCAGAAATTATGTGAGGACAGCACACCATAAGTCAGAAGAGTTCAGGACCACCACTGGTGTAAGACAAGGTGATATCCTGTCACCTTACCTTTTCATACTCCTCATAGACGATGTCATTAAGGCATGTAAGGAGAGAACAAGAAAGTATTCAGTGGGGTACTGGAAGATGAGACAGGTCTGTATTTCGGAGCTGGCATTTGCTGATGATGTTGCCCTGATTGCTAAATCAGAGGCACATCTCCAATTCAACCTGCAAGTCTGGAAGGAAGAGCTGGAGAAGAGAGGGATGGTCATAAGCAGCTCTAAAACAAAATCCATGGTGATATCACGAGAAGAAAGAAGACATCAGATTAAGCTGGGAGAACAGGTCCTGGAGCAGGTAGACCACTTTAAATACCTCGAAGCTATTATTGACCGAAAGGGAGGCATCAAAGAAGAGTTGGCCACTCGAAAAGCAGCAGCTGGGAGACTTTTTCAGGCCATAAATCGAGGATTCCTCAGCAAAAGAGAGGTTGGTAAGAAAACGAAGATGGCTGTATACCGCTCCACCTATGTCCCAGTCTTGACATATGGATGCGAGTCATGGGCAATGACTACAACCCACAAAAGCCAGATCCAAACCTCAGAAATGAGGTATCTGAGGAAGGTGGTTGAAGTAACAAGAAGAGACATGGTACGCAACCAGACGATACGTCAAGGCCTTAAATCCCACCCCCTGCAGACCCAAGTAGAACAATCCCAACTAAGATGGTTTGGCCATGTCTGCAGAATGGGAGAAGATCGGCTACCACGACAAGCATGGGAAACAAAGAGCCAGGGATCCAGACCCCCAGAGTCCGCTGGGAGGACAACATTAGACAATCTTTGAAGGACCGAGGACTAGAATGGAACCAGGTTAGGAGGAAGACAGCTGATAGGATGGTCTGGCGCTCTCTCTTCCAAACCTCTACACCTCACGGTAGAAGGGGAACGACTAAGTAAGTAAATAAGTAAGAAAGGAAAAAATATTAAAAACAGGATCTTATTCATTTTTTACAGCCAAACACAAATATTCCCCTGTCTTCTATTTCCATGCAAGAATCAATGAGGTGTTACCGATTTGAGTGGCCAGAGCTTCCCAGAGCACAGAATAAACGAGAGATGTATGAGATAATGTCAGCTAGCTCTTATAAGTACAAGACACAACAATGTCAATTTACAACCGGAAGAAAACAGCTCACGCTGTTGCATACCTCTTTATAGAGAGAGTACAGGAAAGCAATGGTCTGAATAGTTTTTCCAAGTCCCATTTCGTCAGCAAGAATTGTGTCCGTGTTGTTGGCCCAGGAGTAGCGAAGCCAGTTAAGGCCTTCTAATTGGTATGGATGAAGGTTTCCTCCTGTCTCATCTAGATATGAAGGCTGCCTGTCCAGCTGCTTGCGAAGCTACAGAAATTGATCAACATTTTCATTTTTACTAACTGTATTAATGAATATAAACTTTAAATGTACAAACTGACATAGTGCTTAAGTTGATTAACATGTAAACTATACTTTGTACTGGTGGATGGTGCAGGATAGCCAAAGTTTACATCCTTCTTTTCCCCTTTTGTTCCTTATGGAGCATGGAGCTACCACTGCAGTTGGTCTCCTTGCAGGAAGTCTGCATCTAAGTGCTCTTGCAGCTGTGGTTTCTGTGGCAATTAGTTGTGCATGATGAGGTTGCCATCCCTTTATATTAGTCATTGCTAGCGACATGCTTGAGGAGTAGTGGCCCTATTCTTTCCTTGTCTCGTCGGAGATCTAGGAGAACTACACAGGGCAAAGTTTTTATTACCTCCAACAGGGTTCATAGCAAATTTCTTCAAGCATTTTCCAGGCTTTTTCCAGGTCCAGCACGTAATTTTCAAGGATGGGAAACTTGAATATTTTCCTCATCTAATTGTCTCAGATATAATTATCACTTTGCTGACCAGCAATCCGGAGCATTACCATCTCCCATTACCAATGGTGTTTGCAGATTTCTTTAAAAAGAACTGTTTTTTTTTTTTAAATTCATAAAAGATTGAAAAACAGACATCTTTTCCAAGTTTTTAGTGAATTTGTTCAACGTCAGCGCAATAAAGTGTTAGTGACATGGATGGTAATGAATAAAATAAGCTTGATTGGTGTATTGATTTAACGATTAACCATGTATATCAACATAAAAGGCTAATAAAATTGTGAATAAAATGCAAAAAAAAAAAAAATGTATTTTTCGTGTTTGTCTTTTTTGAATGTATTCTGCGCCTGTGGAATCTGACAATGAGCGTTTTTAAATATTTGAGTAGTTACGTACCTCTAGTTGTGGAGTCTGAGCTGCTTTTTTCATTAACTGGGGTTGAAGTTGTAGCTGTAGGTCTCTGCAAGAGTCTTTGTCTGGATCATTGATAATCCTTGACTGTGGTATAACTTGAAGCGGGGTATCAGGCATAGAGGTACATTGCAATCTGGGCAGTACATGCAAGTCTGGTTTCTGTTCCCTGCAGCCTTACACACTTTACAGTCTGGTTTGTACCTTGCCCTTTCATATTTATCAATGAAGTGGTGCTCAGTAAGTCGTGTTGTTGTGACCTGTGGTTTTGATGGTGTCACATTGAGTCGAAGAATAGCAGGTTCAATAAGAGTTATACTGACATCCTGATCTTTGCTTTGATCTTTTTTTGTAGAGTTGGCAGTGTTGTAGGTTATGTGCCCATTGACCAGGGCAGTTTCTTGTTTATATTATCATTGGAGTGAACAGTAGATATAAGATTAAATCTGTTTGTATCATGCCAGGTGACTGTCGGCATGCCTTATCTTCTGTCGCACAAAACACAGGATGATTTGTCTTTTTCAATTTGAGTTGTTTTTTCTTCAGTGCTACAGGAAGATGCTTCCTATTTTCAGCTACTGTTCCAAATGCACCAATCTGAATTTCAGGTCTTGAAATAAAGGTGAAGGCTGAGTAAAAACTACCACAGAAGAGAATATGTCCCATGTTGCCTATCCATCAAGAAGATCTTTGACAACCCTGAAAGTTGCCCCAACACAACATTCAAATCAATGGACATATATTAAGTTGTGGCACCATGAACTTTGTGCAGCCCACAGCTTCCAACATTCAGTAGTTCTATGCCATAGTTCTGGTTCAGTAGCACATTAATTTTGTCATGAAAAGACCAATTTACATTAGGCCAATCCATGGACAGTTGGAGCAAATGTCCTAAATTTAATGATGAGCATGCATCATTAAATGCAGTCTGCATATCAAGAGCTCTAGCATGTCCAAGAAACTTTGATGTTAGATAATGTGTTTTTAACACATTCACATCCCAGAAATGAACATGGAAATCCATTTGCTTTCGCTGCATTGATTTGTTCATGCTTTCATCAAACAGAACAATGTAACTGTTCTTGCTAAGCTGGCTCTCAAGAAGTGAGGTGAAATATGGAGCCAGTCCAAAAGAGGCCAGGTAGAAAGTTTTCCTTTCAGATAGACCAAACTGTCTGGCAATAGAACTATCAGGAAACATTTTTTGAAAAATTTTATCAATTCCTGTATTTGAATTAAAACTATGGTGACTTTTCACTGAAAAAAGAGTCCAAATAATCTTAGCTCTGAGAGTTTCTTCTTGGTCACATCTGTAGGTCTCCTAGTAGTGTTAGACGTTTTTGACGTGTCCAAGGGAGTTGTGTTAGATGGTTTTGATATTTCTGAGGGAAAAACTGCTCCTTGGGGTTGTGTTCTTTTCTGTTTAAAAAAAAAAAAAAAAGGAACACACAAATAACTTATGAGTAGGCCTAAGCTATGTGTATATTTACCAAGTCAAAGTTCTAAACGCATGAATAATAAAGTCAAACAATATTTAACCAGAACAAGAAAATATAATATATAGTAATTGGGAGGGTGAAGGTATGATGATATTCTTATAGGATATGTGAAAATCAATTAAATATCTAACTGGAAACAGCATGTTATTACCCCCCCCCCCCCATCTTTACTATCTTTGTTTGGTGTTTTTGTTGGATTTTGTTTTGTTTTATCTCATTTGTTTGTTTAGATATTTTTAAAAATTTTATTTAATTTTACTTATTTACCTATTTATTTTAAAAATAACATAGGCCTATACTATGCACAAATTTGGTAGGCTAATTTTCATGCATCCTAATTAGGCCCTACAGTGATTTAACAGAATTGATGGCACTTTCATGAATCAGCGGTTATTCATGTTATCTGGAATTGAAAACATGTAGGCCTATCCTAATTATAGGCCCCTAACCCTTCAGAAGTTGAACGAGATATGTCTCTTTAGGCTGTCATTAAGAAAAAAAGCATTCAAAATATATTTATTTCCAAAGAATGAACAGTGGGACATGGGTCTGATAACAGGGTATAGGATATGGAATCGCCATCAATTTCTATTCCTGACAATCTTAAACTGTGTCAAAGATGTTCCAGTAAACAGCTGTAAACTAAGAAATTTCATTCAAACACTAGGCCTATAATTTTGGCCATGGTTAAAAATAAAGCTGTAGCCTAAATATATTGTAAATTAAAGACGCAAATACAGTAGGCCTATCTATAAATTGGACTTATTTAAATATGTTTTATAAATGAGATAAATAAATTTATTACTTACCTCAGTTGAAATGAACGATTTAATACAACTTGAATGTGCAGAGACAAGTTGTTGGTGTTTTTTTCCAGTAACATGCGACTTTACTGCACTTTCTCCCATGCTGGTCAAACATATTTCTTTTTTACACATGGTGCAACTTGCGTAATTTGCAGTTTTTCCAGGCGCTATCCATGTTTTATAACTTGGCATTTCTAGCCATTTATGCTGAAAGTTACAACCGGGCATGTTTCTAAATAATAAATTGAAGAGTGAAGGATGCTGTCAAAATGTCAAAGTCTCGACTTTAAAAGGTGGCGATGTTTCATTCGAATGAACAGACGCTAGGTCTAGCGCTAAATATAAATGTGTGCGTTCACGTCATAAACGCAAACCCCCGAAAACGCAAACTCCCGAAAACGTCTGGAAATGGATTTAGGGCGCAAAGGGAAGTAAAAATTCTACGGTAACTGAAGTTTAACGAAAAATACCATCAATAACATAAAAATGGACGAAAAGCGTAAGACTTCCGATTTGTATTTTTTTTCCAGGTCCAACGCGGAAAATTCAAGGCTTTTAGCCATTTTTCCAGGCTTTTCAAGGCCTGGAATTTTTTTTTTTCGTTTTCCAGGTTTTTCAAGGTCGCTACGAACCCTGCTCCTACTTATTTTTCTCACTTTCATCATCATCATCAGTTGCCTTCTCCACACTGAAGGCTGCACTGAATCTTCAACGTATTGTCCCTCTTGTCTTGATGGTCCACTCTGTTACTCCTTCCTGTCCACCACTTGATGTACCTTCCTCTCCCACATCTACCTTCAACTCTTCCTTCCATTATAGTCTTCAGCAGGTGTTAAGGCTTCTTCTATGACCAAAATATTTGAGCAGTCTAACTTTGGTCTCCTTCATTAATTCTTTTCATTCTTAGCTCTTCTAGGATCTCTTCTGTTTTCTTCATTTTCAATGAGACGTGTCCAGTTCTTCTATATGCCCACTTCTCAAGGGTCTCAGTTCCTTTCATTGTTCATGTTTCTACACCATATAGTAATGAAGAGTATATATATATAAGACCTAACGATTTTGTTTTAATTTGTGAGTTATTTGTTTAAATGTTGGTATTTATCTCATTTTTCTAAGTAGCCTTATAAAGTCACAAATATACAAAACAAATTAAGCACAAACTGCTTGATGCAATCCAAAAAAAGGTGAAACAGCTAATCGAAAATACAAATATGTCCCATTAGGTTTCTCTCTACTTTACCTAATATGTATGCAATCTACTTAAACATGCTAAGGAAATAAGAGAGGTCCATATAAAAACTAAATATGTGGAAGTGTAGTTAAAATGGTAATTATCTTATACTCCAGGGGTTCCCAACCTTTTCTATGCCCCGCACCCCTAGGAAATGTTTGATTAATGTTCGCACCCCTACAAAAGCAATATCACGTTGATATCAGTTGGTTAAGCGTGAGACTCTTGACCTTAGGCTTCTTTGTCGCACCCCCTGGGGTTGCGGGCACCCCAGGTTGGGAACCCCTACTCCCTCTTTCTTCCTTGTTTTTCATTACTTTCTTTTATGTTTTTTTTTAAACATACTTAGATGTGATTATGATAGGATATTATAAATGTATGGTGTTAATTTACTTTTATAATGTTGCATGCCTAAATAATGCTTAAATTACATGTGAGAATAAAAGCATACAGTAAGCAAGATGAGAGAGAGAGGAAAGGTACAATGTTAGATGGGCCAGCGTGCCCAATTCTTAATGCTTTGAAAATAAAGTTCATTCGTTCCTTCCTTTGTATTTGTATCAGGATATGACAAAGTACATACTAACATTATTACAGAGCCTGTTTTATTATTTACAGGCTTAAACTTTGCTTAAAATCCTTACATCAGTGGTGGGATAAGCAGGTGGGATCTTCGACAACAGTTCCTCATCAATTTTCCTTTGCTTTTCTTTTGATGGTTTTCCTTTGCTTTTCTTGCCAGGCTTTTTGACTGCTGGTGGCTCATCATTGCCATACATGACTAATCTGAAAACAAAACACAGCATGCTTCATTAACAGAAGCTTGTAATACCAGAATACATAGCATGGTGATACAAATTTATATTGATAAAATGTATGGTACTTATGCAAGACTCATGGCATATGAAAGTACATGCTAAGCATACACCGCGTATCAAATTTATAACCATACTTTTCACATATGCTAGATAAAAATAAAGTTTTTTTGTGAAAAATAATTTCAGCATATACTAGTTGCACCCATGTGTTATCTAGACAATAAAGGGGAGAAAAGAACATTAACACTGTAACCTAACGCACACATTGTAAAAATATGACTAAGGAGGGTTGGGCATGGGACTAGCTACTCCTTCCTGTAGAAATCTGAAGCCAAATAAAATTTTCAACAAATATAAATAAGTCATTCAAAAAGCAATTCAAATAATCCAATCCAGCTAAACAGGATGGAAGAAGGCCATCTATCAAGGAGGTTAATGACTCAGTACAGAGAAACATGAAAAAGGTCTTGGCTGCTGTCTCCCATTTATCTCCTAGGAAAATCTCCAGATATGGCACCTCTAGAATGTCCGTAGAAATGGAGACAGAAATAAGAGATAAAGAAGATATGCAAAAACCATAAGCAGACGGCATAGGACAAGAGGACTTGACATGAATCTGTTGAAGGACTTTGCATAATGCAAACACAGCATTTCAAACCTTAGATTCTTATAGTCATCAGTGGCTGCCTGCAAATCTGCAATGTCAGCATCTTCTTTTTCCCAAGTGGCCTGGTCATAAGCTAGATCTCTCCACTTGACCAGATAGTATGTACCTTTGTCTGTTTCCCTGCACAACACAAAATTTTAAGTTTAAAAAAAAACAAAACAAACAAACAACAGATTCAGTAATAAATACTGAAAACTATGTAAACACAGATCAATGCAAAATTAAAATCCTTAAAGAACAAAAGCCTATGCTACTACAATAATTGCTGCCATAGAAGAAAATACTGGTTTTGGATAGGACATACACTGAGGCAACCTTCTTTCTTTCTTAATAGGAACCTTTTCTACCCCGTGAACATGGTGTAGAGGTGACCCAAAGAGCACAAGGCAAAACATGCAATCAAAGTGTTTGACAAACAGGTTATTAGCCCATTGTGCCTGAGACAACCTGTTGACAGAAAAACCAGGCAGTCCTTGTTCTGGAATCCACAGGGTAAGAGGGAGACAGAGCACGTGAAGAAGAGAACTGGAGACTGAAATGACAGGGATGAGGAAGACATGGAAAGATCTTGAGCAGACGGCACAGGACAGGAGGGACTTGGTGTGTTTGTTGAAGGCCTATGCTCCTTGGAGGGCTGAAGGCTGATGACGAAAGCTACTTAGCATTGTAAAGTAAATGAAACTGATGCCCAAATAACTCAAGTGTAGGACAACAAGGTTTATTCTATATTGTTTACTCAGTATGGTTGCTGGGGAATCTATGGGCAGACGGAGAAAGAAGGGAGCAACTGAAAATTAAAGTCTACTGGAAAATCACACAAGACTTGTGAATGAAACTGTAGAGAAGCAACTAAAAATGGTTGCTAGAAATATGCGTAGTTTGGTAAGTATTAACTGTGTCAGAGAACAAGAAAAGTCAAGCAACTTGATGAAAAAGATACTTTTTCCCCTATCTCATCCGATGACGCTAAGCCATTAACGCCTGGGCAGTCGCACCACCCTAAGGCAGGCTCTGCACATGCATTCATTCACATAAGAGTAGAGCAGAAGATGGTCATGAAGGATACTTGTACTAGCAAACATGACAACATACATGTGGTTGATGATCCTGTGAATGTTCAGCCACTCTGGTCTAACACCATATCTGTAAAACCTCTCCTCAAGGTTATGTGGATCCTCCTCCTTTATTTTGTCTTTGTAACTGCTGCCATCTTCTAGAGGAGGTGGTTCATCCATATCCACTCTTCTTATGTAGTTTCTGTACAGGGCAGGGTGGTACACATCAAGCTGTAGGTAGAAAAAAAAAACAGGTTATACATTATGTCCCAATAAATTCAGATTTATTCATCTATGTGTGATGTAACAACACTAGGACAATCAACCAATCAATAGACTTTAGTTCCCCAGGGAGTATAAGCCTTCAACAAACACATGCCATTATATCCTATATGCAGCGTATTTGAATGAAAGTTTTCAGTTATATGTGTTCATTGACATTGCCATACATTTTTGTGTGTGTTAAAAAGTAGACAATACAAACACATAGTATGTACTTCTGTATTAACAGAATAATATATTCACATATAAATGACCAAGTAATTTCATTATTTTGTATTTGTTTTATAATGTTGTAGAAGGTCACCACTGTCAATGCTGTTCATGTTGTGAGAATGTGAGTTAAAAGGGCATTACAAAACTTGTTCAAAGGTTGGCAGCTACTGTAGATATACATTTGTTGGCAGCTACTGTAGATTTACATTTGTTGGCAGTAACTGCAGATATACATTTGTTGGCAGCTACTGTAGATAAACATTTTCACCCTAGAGCTATAAACAGTTAATGCAGATGAAGAAGTATACTAACCTGAAGCTCAGAAACCCAGGAACAATGCCAGTATGACATATCTGCCCATTTAATGAAAAATTCTCGAAGCGGTTTCTGAAACAATACGTCAATGAGAATTGTTAACTGTGTACTTAAAAGAAAGAAAGAGAAAGAACGAGAGAGCAAGATTTACAGATTAAATATTTAAAATAAAAAATAATAAAAAACTGGACTTTTTACTGATGCAACTAAAATGATCAAGTTATGCAAATTCTACAGGATTCCGTTCCCATTTTACTTTATAGATATTACAAGATCTTATTAATTGTCACTTCAACCACATAAGAACAAGAAATGTAGATCCTAGTCTATAATGTATGATGGTGATGATATAATCCCTTTAGCTGTGAGCAGGTAGCTCTTGATAGCCTATTGCCTCTCTGATAAAGGTACAAGTCTTCCTCAGTTGTGATGATGTGAAGAGTGTATTGTGGATGGTTGGGTGCAATGGGAGTAACTGGTATAGCAGGTCAGTTAGTCTTGGGCACTGTAACAGTAGGTGTTCAAATGATTCCTCAAAGTGGTGGCAGATAATATATGATAAGACTAAAATGCAGATATCTATTCCAACAACATAACGAAACATGTGAAAGAGCTAGAGAATAAATGGACTTGGAAGGGGAAGACAGAAGCGAAGCAACTTAGTGGAAACAGTCAAAACAAAGATGAGAGCAGATCCCATCAATGCAATATCAACAGCTAAATCCATTTACACTGCACACAAGTTACTAGTTTAGAAACAACAGCGATTTCCTGAAATGTTAGATTCCAGGCATTGAGAGAAAGAACAACCAGAATGAAACAGAAATGAGTCCTAACCACAAATAACATAGAGAAACATTAGCCAAGAAACACCTGGATCCATGCATACACAGATGGATCAGCAACAAATGCAACAGAAGATGGGGGTGGAGGAGTCTTTCTGAGCTTAAGCAATGGCATACAAAAAAAAGCTGTCAGTCGCAACAGGAAAATTCTCAAGTAACTTTAGAGCAGAGGCAGAGGCCTTAAAAACTGCAACAGAAGTCCTAATGACAGAAGAAAGATCAGAGTGACAAGTAGCTATCTTCACAGATGCAAGTGCAATGCTGAAGAATCAAAATAATGCAGACCTGGATGACCTAAGAGTAACACTTCAAAAACTATGTCAGCAGTTCAAAAGAGCTGTGATACAGTGGATCCCATCTCACTGCAACATCCCCGGAAATGAGGAGGCTGACAGAATGGCAATGGAAGGGAAAAGCTACCTCAACTTGACATAAGCATAATTTATGAAGAGGCTAAGAGTTTTAACAAGCGCAGATACAGGAGCAAATGGGAAACAGCATCCAGGCCATGAAAAATATGATGCATATTACCAGATCAGCAGAAGTGGTAATCTGCAGACACAGGTCACAACAGATTGGGATACAATCTATTTAACACGTTAAGATAGGAACTTCCGATGAGTGTAACTGTGGCACTGATAAAGTGACCGCTGAACATCTGTTTCAAAGGTGCCGTACATATGAGGAACAGAGAAAGCGCATATGGCCTAGACCAAAACCATTCCTGGAAAGCTCTACGGAGATATCAACATCCTCAAGCTGACCACTGCTTTCACTGAACATATTCAAGTTGACATCTGAGGGTGAATGAAGAAGATATTAAAGAGCTGAGCATGCATGTAAATACAAAAAACAATCTGATTAGAAAGCTAAAGTATGTGACAGCCAGCAAGGACAAGTGAAAGGAAAAAAAAAAAAGTACTTGCCACAGCCTGCTTCTTTGGTTGCTCATGATGTGTATGGTCCAATTCATCTTCTGTTTTTGGTGGCTCACACCATCTCCATGTCAGTATTTTCTTTACTTTACCTTTCAGAGGTTTGCACTGAAAAAAATATGTACTACTATCTAAGCTGCTTTCATTTGCAGTATTGCTTTCACAAGCAGAATTTTTAAAAATACGAGTCTGAGTTCATTATATGACAGAAAAAAGCAAATATTCATTTTCATGAAGTAAGACATTCATTAATCCTTCTCGTTCGTCCTGAAAAGGACGTTGGTTGCGTTGTGTCTGTTTACGCCAGAGCTGCGAAATCTGCGCCTTTTGGCCGACACATCTGACTTCAGCACAGCATTTTTTGGGACCGGGTTTGCCTTCCCTCTTTGATCCCTACTCTCTCAGCCAGGACCACCACGTGGAGGTGGAGTAGGGTCTTGGTCAGCTCTGGTTCGCTGACCCTGACGCAAGCAGTCAAGCTATGGGTCGCTGACTGCATTCTCTATTGCTTCATCTTTGGGTCCCATTCATTAATTCAATCTTCTTGATGATTAAATTTTTGCTCATGTTACATAATTGATTTCAAGAACCACAATATGACAAGACTAACATTGTTATGATCAACATTTCTCAAGATTCAGTGATCAGCTGCTTACTGAACAGTGCTGTGTAACGTTTATTTCATTTCAACTTAAAAATAGCCTGAGGAATCCTCATAAACTTTAAATATGCCAATTAAAGAACCATTTATTATTTCTCAGCATGGTGACTTCTTTGTGTATGTATTAATTTGAAAATTGGAAAACAAATATATATGCTCAAATGCACCGATTTATGCACACAAAACTAACCGAGCATCTTGGACAATGCCATTCCCCATCTGGTACTCCTTTGATTGGTGGGTTCAGACAATGGGTATGGTAAGCTGAGGGGCAAAGGTCACAGCACAGGAGCTCTCCGCCATCTTTACACACTCTGCAAAACTCCATGTGGTCATCTTCTTCTTGCTCTTTTATTCCCTCTCCTTCCTGAGAAGAAATCCAGATACAAGTATTCACTATTCACAATTCAGTTATTATTTATCACAATTATTACACCACAATTATCTGAGCAAAATTACAAACCTGACAGAAAGTGATGATCAAGTGTTATGTTAGCTATAATGAATGGTAGTTTCTTCAGCCAACTCAACAGATTTATGAAAACAGAAGACTGGATTTGATATTAGTGCTTTAAAGTTTTGGATCAAAGTTACAACAAAATTTACAAATATACATTACTTTTATTCAATGATCATTACAGAACTTTACCGTCATAACCAGGGTTGTTGAGTTGGCCAAAAAAAAAAGTTTCAGACTCCAGTTTTGTACTAGTCATGTGGCATACAATTCGGAATCAAAGCCCTGACATTTTTTAGACTCAGACTCCAAAAAAAAAAAACAAGAGACTCCACAGCCCTGGTCTTACCAGACAATACCACGTGCCAAAATGCTGATACGCTGCTGATGTACATGAATAAACAAATCTGCATGTGTCAATCTATGGTAATTATCCTGCCAAAAAGGACCATGTGTTACTTTAATTTTTAAGAGTTATTTAATAACACTACCTCATGACACAAATACGTCAATTAAAAATTGCTTGGTGTAAGACTGCATAACCATGACGTTCTTTATGTGTTTGACGTAGGAAAGCCATTAATAACATACGATACTTACGCAGTGGGGACAACTCCACTTTCCTTCAGGTGCCTCCTCCAGTTCAGGTTCAAGACATACCAGATGATATGCTCGTGGGCAAGTATCACACAGAATTATCTCCCCTCCCTGTTGACACACTTCGCAGTAGTCCTGGTGTTCAGTCTGAAATATTTGCATACAGAAATTATTTTAAAAACCTGGCAATGTTAGAATCTTGTTTATTTACTTGTCACTTTCTTGTCATACTTAATATTACAGCATTCTTGAAAAGCCAAACCCTCATGTTAGGACATTATGTCACCTCAAATATGTTCTTCCCCAGAAATGTTTAGCAGTTGCCACAATGTTTTATAACCACTCACCTCCCTTTCAAGACATGAACAAGGAAAGCGGACAGCTTCATTCTTATCTCGACTTCAATGTACCCTGCCCTGGCATTTCATTTTTGTTATTTCTGATAACCCTTTTTCAATTCTTAGTTGTCCATAAGATTTGTAACATTCCTCTAATATTCATCATCATCATCATACTTGTTGCTCCTTATGGAGCATAGAGCCACCACTGGAAGCTGATCCCCTTTCAGGAGCCTGCACTAAGCATTAACAAAGCTCTTGTAGCAGTGGTTTCTGTGGCATACTGTTTTACTTGATGAAGTTCCTCTAGCATTACACTCTACACAACATGTTTTACTTGATGAAGTTCCTCTAGCATTACACTCTACACAACATGTTTTACTTGATGAAGTTCCTCTAGCATTACACTCTACACAACATGTTTTACTTGATGAAGTTCCTCTAGCATTACACTCTACACAACATGTTTTACTTGATGAAGTTCCTCTAGCATTACACTCTACACAACATGTTTTACTTGATGAAGTTCCTCTAGTATTACACTCTACACAACATGTTTTACTTGATGAAGTTCCTCTAGCATTACACTCTACACAACATGTTTTACTTGATGAAGTTCCTCTAGCATTACACTCTACACAACATGTTTTACTTGATGAAGTTCCTCTAGCATTACACTCTACACAACATGTTTTACTTGATGAAGTTCCTCTAGCATTACACTCTACACAACATGTTTTACTTGACGAAGTTCCTCTAGCATTACACTCTACACAACATGTTTTACTTGATGAAGTTCCTCTAGAATTACACTCTACACAACAGCACAAGAGAAAAACAATATTTTGTATAAGAATAGTGGTAAAGGTGTAAACAAGTATTTTAATAACAAATGTAGAGCTACGGAAAAGATGCGGGCAACAGCCAATACAAACAGAAATTAAGGTAAGAAAGTGGGGATGGATAGGACATACACTCTGAAGATAAAAATCAAGCACAGCCAGAATTGACCTTCTGGAACCCACAGGGGAAAAGAAGAGCTGGAAGGCCAAAGAGAACTTGGAGAAGGACTGTTGAAGAGGAGGCTGGGGGAATTGGAATGACTTGGGCACAGCTGAAAAAGACAAACTGAGGTCCACTATATGTAGTGATGGAAGATCAAGTAAAGAAATCAAGACAAGACTTGAGATGGCCTCAGCTGCCATGACAAGGCTGAATGTGATCTGGAAAAGTAACATCAGTTTTCCTGTGAAGATTAAATTATACAAATCACTTGTATTATCTATTCTCTTGAATGGGTGTGAGGGCTGGACACTCACTGCAGATACGGATCGAAGGATTCAGGCTTTCGAGTATAAATGTTATAGAAGAATTTGGCGCATTTGCTATAAATAGCAGAAAACAAATGTCTATGTTAGAGAGAAAATAAACACGTATGCAGGCCACCAAGAACCACTTTTGTCAGTAGTGAACCATCGAAAGCTTGCCTGGTTTGGGCATGTAACTCGTCATGACTCCCTTTCAAAAATGATCCTCCAGGGAACAGTCGAAGGTAAACAGAGAAGAGGAAGGCAAAGAAAATCCTGGGTTGATAACATCAAAGAATGGGCAGGGCACGATTTTCCACACTTGTACGCATTGCTGAGGATAGAGAACAGTGGAAGACCCTGTCTGCTGATGCTTCCACCATGGCACCCCTATGACCCATGACGGGTTACGGGCTGAGATGAGATGATGATCATGATAAACTAACCGAGCGCCTTGAAGAAAACAGCCTCGAAGGTAAAGACGTAAAGATTACATAGTATCCTATGCTGGGAACAAACAGCAACTGTAAGATGCGACAAGAATTCCTCTTATTATATTGATTTTTTTTTTTTTTTTTTCAAAGAAGAGTAAGACCAGAATGTGTATTGTTCCCTTGTCTTTAACATTGACACAGAAAATTTTTTTCAAACTGACAAATGAAATTCAGGACTAAACCTTGGTGGAAGATAACTACCTCAGACTGATAACAGAGTTTTAGCTAAAAATGAACAAAAATTGCAAGAACTAGTAAAACATGAAAAGAGCCATGAATATGGGTTAGACATTAAAACTGAGAAAACAAAAACCATGATGAGAAGCAAACTTTAAGAATAAGTGGGGGAGCTGCGCTGACGTAGTGGTTACAACACCGCTCTGGCGACCGGGTGATACAGGATCAAACCCGGGCGACGGCATTTGAGGATTTTTCGTCGACCGGGATTTGGACTGGATTAACTCGAGACCTGGCGAGGACATTTGAAGGAGTGTCGTCGACCAGGGACTGGCGGCTCCTGAGCCGACCCAGCTGCAATGGGTACTGTTGCGTGCATATTTTGACGCACATATTACAAAAATCGATATGGCTATTTAATATGGAAAAGATATAGACATTCATTCATTTGTGTATGAAAATGCTGTCTATGGGGAAAGCGAGATAATCCATGTTTGATTCACACTTTTGATTATAGGAGTAATCGTTCTTGATAGTGATCCGGCGCACGGATATTGCTCTTATATCTGTACTTATTTTTTAGGGCCAGAAAATAGATTAATTTGCTTATTATGTTTATGGCCTGAATTCATATGTATTACATATTATTAGTACAAGTAGAATCAGTCCTATATTGTATATTTTGGATGGGTAGGCGGGACTAGATTCTTGTTATTCCGCTCTAGCGGAAGTATGAGTTGTCTTGACAAGTCGTGATGAGTTCCGATGTACCGTGATAATGGCGGGTACGCATTTTTCAAAGGGCTAGTAGATTCTTAAGGAAAAATGATTTATGAAGTGGTTTTCTTCTAAAGGAGATGGTATCTCTACTAGAGTTTGTGTTAGAGACTCTCCTAAGGTACGGTACAATGTATAATTCGGACTCCATGTATTGCCAGACCCTATTTTGATGATCTCATGTCGGTTAGACCTAGATGGAACATTGTGCTTCGTATCGCTAGGGTCGTGTTTTGTATCGACGAAGATGACAGGCTTTCCTACAGCGGTTATGGCTACGTGAATTAACCTGATTACCGTAGAGCTGTATGGAAACATTTATGAAATGATTTATATGCCCATTATAAATTAACTTTGGCTTATATTCACCTTCCTACGAGTGAGTGAGCGACAACTCAGGGAGGCGGCCATGTTATATTTCTGTCATCATATGTTTTGATCACTGCCAAGAGAACAAATTACATATCCTATTATCGGACAGTGACAAGGAGATCTCAATCTTGATAGAAACCCCTTTTCGTGGTTTCATAACATATTACAAACTATGGACGTCAAGCAACTTTAGTTATTTACCGATCTGCCTTCACCGACGCGTTTAGTCAGATAGGGGGATGCGGCCATAATGTATCATGACATTGAACTTTTGATGTACTACCCATTATTTATGAATGTGTCATGACTTCAGATCTGCTATGTATAGCTACAAATTGATGTGTCAACATACCATGATTTACTCGTATGTCCCAGTGTGTACGTCTGAATAAATTGTGTAAACAAAGATCCCAACAGTCTGCATTGGTGCCTTGTAGACACAAGTGTATGAGTGATTATCTTGGTCAGCACACGAACAGTACACCATTCGCGTTAATCACACTCTACACTTCTACTCCATACATACACCATCCTGCGTCGGTTGAAGTGACCAAGTTTAGGGCCTGCTTCCCCTGGAGCCTTAGAGGGAAACTACTATTTACAGCTGCCGTTGCCTTCCCTAACTCAGGACTAGGGTGAGTTACCCATTTACAGCTGGGTAAACTGGAGCATGCCTGATCTCAACAACTCTGTACACTTCTTTACAGATTGACACCTTACAGAGCGTGCGAGTGAAAACAAACTTTACAGGTACCTCCGAAATCGGCGAGTATTTGCCTGAATGGCGAGGGACACCTGTCTCTGTACAAGAAATAAAGGGATACTCACGTAAAATCAATGTCAGGTTAGACATAAAAATAAAAAAAAAATAATAACCTGAGATTTCGCCTTGAGTATTAGCGGGCGTACGAAAAAAAAAAAAAAAAAAGAATAAGTGGGAAGACAACAGAACAAGCCAACTTTAAGAATAAGTGGGAAGACACCAGAACAAGTCAACTTTAAAAATAAGAATAACTGGGAAGACTAGTTTCTTATATCTTTAGCACATAATAACAGAGGACAGTAGATGTGAAACAGAAATCAAGTAGAGAATAGCCAAAGCTACATTCAATAACATGAGACAGATATTAACTTTCGTAAGTAACAAATTAAAAATGAGAGAATCAAGTATGGTACATCATCTTCATTAATGTATGGCACACAAACAGGAAAATGAACAAGCAGTTAGAAGAAAGAATTGAGACCCTTGAAATGTGGAAATAAAGGAAAGTGAGGCACAGGTCATGGAAAGAGAAGATAAAAATGAGAGATTTTATACTTTAAACTTATACAGGTATAACACTTTGTTGACAAAGGGAACACTGAAGGCAAATGAGCAAGTGGACACAACACTATCAGTGGGAAGATAACATAAAAAGATGGACAGGAAACAGTCTATCAGTGTACCATCAAGTAACAAAGGATAGTGGAGATTAACTGCAGCTGATGGCAATGAATCTCACACTATAACAAATACTTGTCCTCTAAAAATAAACACAAGCCAAAAAGAGTTGACTAAGAAAGTGTACCTCATAGCCATCAGCATCAGGATCATTGGGATACTTGTTGGTCATCTTGGTTTTCTTCTTCCTTCCACCTCTTCCTCTCTTGGTCTTCTTTTTTCCTGACTTATCCTTCTCCTGCTCTTTAACTAAAGCTGCCTCCTCCAGCTGCCTCTCAAATTCTTCATCACTGGTGTTGAAGCCCTTTTCTCCATCTTCATCCTGCATATGTTTATGAACTCAAGGTATTACTCATGAAATTGATACTTTTCTCTTGTTTGTTACTATCACACTATATCATACAATGTGTTAAGTTCTCAAGCAGTTCTTCT
Source organism: Oreohelix idahoensis (assembly GCA_024509875.1). NCBI lineage: Eukaryota > Metazoa > Mollusca > Gastropoda > Stylommatophora > Oreohelicidae > Oreohelix > Oreohelix idahoensis. The sequence continues at coordinate 228,173 of JAMPIV010013576.1, forward strand.
ACAGGTCTCATATATTCTTGAAAGAATAGATTAAGAAAAAGTGTCTATTTATAACTGAAAACATTAATTTTAAGTAGGGTGAAGATAAAATTTCACGATGTGCCTAATAGTTGAAGATGTGGATGAAAAGTGCCTAATAATGAACGGAACATACTGAGCTATTCCTCCTTCTCCGTCGCTTCTTCGTCAGCTTGATTTTTAGTGGTGCTATGGCTTGGGCCTTTTTTGTCTTTGACCTTTTCCTTGAACTTGCTTTATCCTCCTCTTCCATTTCTGAATCATCATCATCAGCATCTTAAATAGAAAGAGGCAATAGTTTACAAAAAAAATAAAAATAGAAAAGTTACATTACAAACACTAAAACTCAATTCAGAAAAGTACTCTTAAAGCTAGTGTTATAGAGAAGATCTATAATTTATACGTGTACAGCCCGCTCTTCTTAGACAGTGCAGACTATGCTGGCTTGGCCATGGTCTCATCCCGAAAGATATCTTCTACGAACAACTGGCAGATGGTACAAGGTTAGATGACCACAGCTGAGGTTCAAAGATGTGTGCAAGAGAAACATGAGGGCACTGGACATAAAGCCAGCAACCACGGAGGATGAAGCTGCCGATCGCACCAAGTGGTGATGCTTTCTACAGCACCACCTCAGATTGGGTGAAAAGAAGCTCTCACGGCAAGCAGAAGAGAGGAGAAAACATCAAAAAGAACGACGAAGAAAATAAGCAGCTGAGGGCTGTCACCTCAGGGGTGCATTCCCATAGTCAGTTATGACTGAAGGGGCTATTATTATGACAGCTCGCTCTGTCACACTTTAATTCATGATGTCCTAGTCTGTGACAGATATGACAATACGATTACTGCTTCCCCGAGTCAAGTCTTTTGAGATACCTGACGAGAGTATGTGCACAGGCTGCTAACCTTAATCTAAAATTAGCAAACCATCAATGCAAAAGTGTAAGAAGTGCTGTATAGAGACAACATTTTGGTATAATTAGAAAAACAGAACCAAATGACTGGAATTTTATAAAAAGTTGCAGTTATGAAGATACCTTACCTCTCTGTGGTGTGGCAGGAGACCCTGAAGGTGTCTTCACAGAAACCACAACTGGGGCAGGAATTTCTGCGGCCCTGTCTCCTTTAAATGGATTGTTAGCAACAAACTCACGCCATTTTATACTCAACAACATGACCAGTTTCTGCTGAGGAATCTGCAATGGAAACAATGAACTTAGAAGACAGGGAACACCCATGTATCTAAAACTATGGCTATAGTTTCAAGTAACATGACCTGAGCAAAAGTATGTGAACAGACAACAAGCAAACTACCAAAGTACACTTCATCTCATCTCAATTATCTGTGATCGTTTCAACTGACATGTTTCTCTAATGCACCTTTTGCTGAAATTTGTCAAAGTCAAATTCATTACAAAAACAGTATCATTATTTTCACACAGCCATAATTTTTACAATCAGTGAATTCACTTGTACTAAATCAAGATAAAAGTCCTCATTCTGAAATAATTATGTCAACGATTACTGAAAAAATGTGATTACAAAAAGTTTATATCTCCATCAACGATTAAGTTTCAAGTTTGTGAATTTACTAACCTTCGGATTTTCTTTTGCCAACAGTGGTCTAATGTGTTGACTGAACAGCTTGTAATTAGAGATGTTTTTATAATCCTCTTCAGTAAAATCCAAGCTCACATTCTTGAATGCATTTTCTTCACAAAATTCTTCAGAAGATTTCTGTAATACATTATTGTTAAAGTCTGTGTAGTTGTTAACTCATACTGGCTACTAGTTGTTGAATCACGCTTTATTTGTTAAATGACGTGAATGTCCACCAGTTGATAAATGTAGATGTTGGGACTGGTGTAGTAAAGTGTAACGATTGTCAACTCATTAAACCCAGCACAGTTTTGGTCATACAGGTCATCTTGTCCTGGAACGTGATGAGGCTCCGACAAGAATGTGAGTGTAGACAATGAGTGTGTATCTGAATGTCAGTACGCGAATGGTAGAATGATTCGATAGAGTTGACAGGTTGGTAGTACATCACTCATACTCATACTGTTCGAATTCAAGAAGTACTGGAACTACGGTGGTCTTTTTATAACATTTAATGAGACGCACACTTGGACAGTACGTGTATGGTTACAGGAACAAATGTCGACATAGACAGCATAATGTTGATCACAGGAATATCATCTTAAGTTAGCATTCATGCTTGGCAAATATCATAATGGAGCATTCGTAAATAAGCATTCAGAGTTCCATCATGTAAATCATCTGGCTTTACTGACTGGGCACGTCAGACCATAACCAATATATAGGAAGGCTCCTAGACCTAATCTCGTCTAGCGAATATCCCTTCACGTAAAGTTCAATATATATATTTTCCATAAAGATATAGGAATCCCAGACATGGATTCTCACATGTAGCAGTGATCTCTTGGTTCATCGAGCGATAGTACAGGCATCCCTTTTTCTCACTCGATAAATACAAAGTATATGAATTTCAACATGGCTGTGCTTCTCTCGTGAGCTTCACTCACTATTGGATACAGACCAAAATTGGTCATTCGTTAAATGTCCTCATTTCTTCATAGCTTCTCTCATAGAGGTAATTGAATAATATCATACAATCTAGTGCGGATACATAGGAATGTCATCTTCCTTTGAATAAATATTCTTTTCAAAAGTACCACTGTGCATCTGCTTATCGACAACGATGGCGAAGCCCAAGTTCATAATAAATTGTGGTTTTACCTTTCTATGCGAAATATAACTTTGCCATTCCTTGGCAAAAGAGAATAAACACTGGGGTAAAGTACATACAACATGTCTAAATGACTATCACTTTTCCCCATCTACTTATAGATCACTTTTTCGGCGATAGGCCGGCTACAACAAAATTCGACAGGATGACCTGTATGACCAAAACTGTGCTGGGTTTAATGAGTTGACAATCGTTACACTTTACTACACCAGTCCCAACATCTACATTTATCAACTGGTGGGCATTCACGTCATTTAACAAATAAAGCGTGATTCAACAACTAGTAGCCAGTATGAGTTAACAACTACACAGACTTTAACAATTATATTAAAATCAACCAATCTCTTCACAACATCAAAAAAACAATGTTTATAATGATACAATAGGCCCACTGACAACTTCTGTGAATCTTGAAATATTTAAGAATTAACCCAACAAGTCCTTTTAGATCAAAGAGAAAAACACAAATGAAACTGAATTCAGAGGCAACTGAAATTTTTTTAAAATTATATATGCAAAGGTATATTTGCTGCATTGGATATAAAAGATGACTTAGTGCCTGTATATATATATATATATATATATATTTTTATTTTTTTTGGTGCTGCTTTCATACATTTTTTTTCTAGCATTGCTATTTTGCCAGTATGTGAGAAGATTCAGTTCAGAATTTTGACTCTTCTACTAATTGTATGATGGTTAAAACCCTTTTAAAAATACAGTAGAACTCCATTTATCCGAACCCCAATTATCCGAACATCCAATTATCCGAACACTTTGTCCAGAAAAAAAAAAAACCAGGTGCCACCAGTCACGTTAGACTACAATTCTGAATCTTTTGATGCGGCAAGCTTCAAATGTGTGCGAACAATTTGTAGAGGATGGGATGGGCTAATGGTCGGTCGCTTACATACAGGAAGTCAGTTAGATCATTATATCATAAAGTCAGTTAATATCTAGTTTACCAATCCAGTGTACGAGTGCGTTCTAGGCAGAACACTGGCTAAACAGACAGTTCAACTTAAAATAATTGTCTCTGCTACCACAGCAGAATAATTTTGGTGTACAAGTATTTCTCTGTGCGATAAGGCATCTTCCAGTAGGCCTAATGCATATAAAAGGAACCGCAATGTTTTGTCAATTGAAACGAAAACAGAAATTATCAAGAGACTAGGAAAAAGTGAAACTGTGTCTTCACTTGCCAGAATTTTCAATGTTGGGAAAGCTAAAGTCTCTGACATCAAAAGTAACAAGGATAAAATTATGAGTTTTGCATCGAAATTGGATAGTGAAAATGGGTCGAAGAAACGTAAAACCATGAGAAATGCGAAAGATTTGAAATTGGAAGAGGCTTTGTATATATGGTTTGTGCAAAGAAGAAGCAAAGGGGAACCTATCTCTGGCTCTCTATTGTGTGAAAAGGCACTTCAGTTCAACAATCAACTTGACGGTCCTCCTGACTTTAAGGCTAGCCAGGAATGGTTAAGAAACTTTAAATCTCGTCATGGCATACGAGGATTGGAGATTCAAGGGGAATCTTTATCTAGCGATGCAACTGCCGCTGAAAATTTTAAAGAAACACTCTTGGCTTTTTTGGAAGAAGAAAGTTATTCACTCGATGATGTGTATAATGCCGATGAGACTGGCTTATACTGGAAATCAATGCCTCAAAAATCACTTGCATCTCAGCGCAAAGCAGCTGCCCCTGGGTTTAAAAAGTGCAAATAGAGAGTAACAATTTTGGTAGCCGCGAATGCCAGTGGAAGTCATCATTTACCGGTGCTAACGATCGGCAAAGTAAAAAAAACCACGTTGTTTAAAGAATGTGACATGTCTCCCATTGTGCTACAAAGCACAGAAGAGTGCTTGGATGAATAGTGAAATATTTCTTGATTGGTTTACAAATCAGTTCATCCCAAATGTGAAGAGGTTGAGAGAACAAGAAAAGAAAACTGGAAAAGTAATTCTTCTACTGGACAATGCACCATCTCATCCAGAGACGGATACATTGAATGCAGTTGATGCAAATTTTAAAGTAATTTTTCTGCCTCCTAATGTAACAGCACTGATTCAACCAATGGATCAGGGTGTTATAGCAAAACTTAAAAAGATGTACAAGAAGGAAGTCCTGCGTCGTTTATTGTTGGCTGAAGATGAAGAAAGTGTGGTGGCGTTTTCCAAGAAGCTTAATCTCAAAGACTGCTGCTATATGTTAGCTGATGCTTGGACCACCCTGTCACAAGATAATCTCAACAAGGCTTGGAATAGATTGCTTGGGAAAAAAGAAGGAAATGAAACTACTGCAGTGGACACAAATGATGATTGTATAAATGAAGTTGTGGAACTGTTTCAAGCAATGCCCGGATTTTCGGACTGTGACAAAGATGATGCACACACGTGGCTAGAAGATGATAATGATTCTGGTTTTCAGTTTTTGAATGACGAAGAAATTTTGTCTTTTGTGCAAGAAGAAAACCAAATACATGTAGTGACCGATGATGAAGACTCCTCAGAAGTACATGATGTACTTGTAGATTATGAAGAAAACCCAAAACGTCGACCAAGTCCTGAAGAGGCCTTTATAGCACTAGAAACAGCGATGGCTTGGTACGAGCAAGAAGATGACAGCTGTCCTACACAGCTTCTGCTGTTGAAGAGAATGCGGGACTTAGCAGCCAAAAGGAGACTATCCAGTTTGGTGCAAAAGAGGATTCCTCATTATTTTAAATAGTGGGCTATATCTGTGCAAGTACATGTATACGTAAGTTGCGCATGGTTTTGAATCGTTTGTAATGTTATTTTGAAAACATTTCTCTTTCTTAAAAAAACATAATTAATACAAGTAGTACATGCACTGCTGTGTAATAAAAGATTTTGGTGATACGGTGATCTAATACAGTGGGTATTATTATTACAGTACAAGTAAATATGTTTTAATGTGTATTTCCCTTGTGATGGTTAATTATTTTTAGAAATACGAGCGTATGTGTACATGTACTCGATACATTATGTAATCCAATTATCCGAACATTTGATTATCCGAACGATGCTCGGTCCCAAGGGGTTCGGATAAATGGAGTTCTACTGTATGTCTGAACCTATGTCTTCCTCAAGCCCTTATCTTCATGCTCTAGCCAGTGCATGTTGATGATTTGTCTGACCGCTTGTCCAAGCCATTTGATTTCCAGGGTTTCTTTGTATGCTAAACATGGTCTTTGTCCAAACCATTTGATTTCCGGTGTTTTGTTCCAAGCATTTGATTTCCTGTTTCTTTGTATTCCAAAGAATGATCAATGTCCAAAGAAATTGAATTCCTGTGTTTCCTTGTAGTCATCACCCTTCAGCTCCCTAAGGAGTATAGGCCTACAACATATTATGTCCTGTCCTGTGCCATTATCTCAAGGTCTTTCCATGCCTTCTTCACCCCCCCCCTTAATGTATGTTTCCAGTTCTCTTCTCAGTGTGTTCTTTAGTCTCAATCTACCTCTCTTGCCCTGAAGATTCCAGAACAAGGACTGCCTGACAATGCTATCAACAGGTTTCCTCAATGTGTGTCCTATCCATCTACTTATCTCTTGTTCCACTGATACTTGTCTAGTTCTTGTCATCAATTCCACATCAGTGATCTTGTTATACAACTTCGATCCTTCTATTCTATGCAATCGCCCTTTATAAAAGTCTGTAGCTTTATCCGTTTTTTTTTTATTTCTCGATGTTTCAGAGCCATACAATAGCAAAATGATTTGACATCTGAACTGAAGATTCTGATTTTTGTGTTGGAATTGATTTCTTCTGGTCTCCATGCATTTCCCAATGCAATGAAAACTCCTCAAGCTGTTTAGTCAAGAGACCACTGAATTCCATTTCTGTTGGCTGAAGTTGATGTTTTCATAATCCAATCTATATCCAATAGGAAAAGAAATGGTGACAACAGACATACCTGTCGCACTCTAGTTCTGATCCCAGTCAGTTCTGTACACTGTCCTTGATGTAGAACTCTGCATGTCATTTCTCCATATGTTTTCTTTATAAAATTAATGATCTTCAGGGGAACTCCATCAAGTTCCACAGGGATTCTCTTACAAATGCTTTTCATAGTCTGCAAATCGAGTTCCATTCCAGACTTTATTTCACTATTATTCTCCAAGTGGCTATCTGGTCTGTACAGGACCTGTTCTGCACAAAACCTGCTTGTTCATCTCACAGTTGCCTATGGTTCCATGTAGTCTATACTTACTTAGTCGTTTCTCTTCTACAGTGTGGTGCAGAGGTCTGTAAGAGAGAGTGCCATACTATTCTATCGGCTGTCTTCCTCCTGGCTTGGTTCCATTCTAGTCCTCGGTTCTTCAAAGATTGTCTAATGTTGTCCTCCCAGCAGACTTTGGGTCGTCCTGGAGATCTGAACCCCTGGCTCTTAGTTTCCCATGCTTGCCGTGGTAGCCGGTCTTCTCCCATTCTGCAGACATGGCCAAACCATCTCAGTTGGGACTGTTCTACTTGGGTCTGCAGGGGTTGGGTTTTTAGGCCTTGACGTATCGTCTGGTTGCAGACCATGTCTCTTTTTGTTACTTCAACTACCTTCCTCAGATACCTCATTTCTGAGGTTTGAATCTGGCTTTTGTGGCTTGTAGTCATTGCCCATGACTCGCATCCATTCGTCAAGACTGGGACATAGGTGGGGCAGTATACAGCCATCTTCGTCTTTTTACCAACTTCTCTTTTGCTGAGGAATCCTAGATTTATGGCTTGAAATAGTCTTCCAGCTGCTGCTCTTCGGGTAGCCTTCTTTGATCCTTCCCTTCCGGTCTATGACAGCTCCAAGGTATTTAAAGTGGTCGACCTGCTCCAGGACCTGTTCTCCCAGCTTAATCTGATGTCTTCTTTCCTCTCGTGATATCACCATGGATTTTGTTTTCGAGCAGCTTATGATCATCCCTCTCTTCTCCAGCTCTTCCTTCTAGACTTGCAGGTTGGATTGAAGATGTGCCTCTGATTTAGCAATCAGGGTAACTTCATCAGCAAATGCCAGCTCTGAAATACATACCTGTCTCATCTTCCAGTACCCCACAGAATACTTTCCTGTCCTCTCCTTACATGCCTTGATGACATCGTCCATGAGGAGTATGAAAAGATAAGGCGACAGGATATCACCTTGTCTTACACCAGTGGTGGTTCTGAATTCTTCTGACTTATGGTTTGCTGTCCTCACATAATTTCTGCAAGACTTGTAGAAGCTCTGTATAGCATGAATCAGAGGTGTTGGAATGTTCTTCCTTGCCAAACAATCCCAAAGTTTGTTCCAGGGGACCTTGTCAAATGCCTTTTCCAGATCTAAGAAGCAAAGATGGATCTCACTCTTATACTCAAGAGCCTTTTCACTAACTATCTGAGTGTGAAGATTAGGTCTTGAGTACTTCGATTTGCTCGGAAGCCACACTGGACCTCATCCATTTGTGGCTCAGCTAGGCGTCTGAGTCTCTGCTCCAGTATTCTAGAGTAGATTTTACTGGGAACACCGAGAAGGGATATGCCTCTATGGTTTCCACATTGTCGGTTGTCACCCTTTTTAAAAATCGGTGTTATTATGGCAATCTCCCAATCCTTTGGTATGGTCTTGTTGCACCAAGCTGCCTGTAGGACCCTTAGGAGTAATAGGTCGCCTGCTGCTTCCATGTACTTAACCATTTCTGGTGTTATGCCACCATGTCCTGCTGCTTTGCCCATCTTGATTTTTTCCAGTGCTGCCTTCAGTTCTTCCATTTTTATGTCATCTTCATCACCATTGGTGTCCTCTTCTGTGTCAGTGGTTATCATTTCTGATTTTTTTTTTTTTTACATCTGAACTGAAAAAAAAAAATCATTTCTGATGCTTGACCTTGCTCACCATCCAGGAGCTCTGAAAAATATTCTTTCCATTACTTCTTTTGGGGCAGCAGGCAATTTGCCTTGCTTGCCCTTTACAAATTTAAGAGGGCACTGTTTTTCCTTTCTCATTTTCTTTAGGGTCTTATAGAACAATTTCTGGCTTTCTTGCGCATCGCTTTCTAGCTTTTCTCCACATTCTTCCCAGAACTTCTGTTTTGCTGCTAGCACCTTGATCTTTGCTTTTGTTCTGAGTATCATATATTCTCCGTATTTCTGTTTTTCCTGCTGTGTTTTTAGCACCTAAGTATTGTTTCCATGCCTTTTTCTTCTCTCTTATTTTCTCTTTAACCTCATCTGTCCACCAAGGTGTCCTCTTTCTATTGTTCCCAAGTCGAACTTCACCACATGCTTCTGCTGCAGCTGTCTTTATGATGTTCTTGAAATTCAGCCAGTGTTTCCAGATCATAAGGTTGTTGTTCTGTGTTTCTCACTTCTGTAGCAATAAGCCCCTGGTATCTGGTCTTCACTTCTGGTTCTCTCAGCTTGTAGGTCTTAATGCTCGTTTCCCCTGTTCGTTTACTTAGCTTCTTGCGTAATGTTATGCAGTTCCTAGGCCGATTAACTCTTTCAGTTGTTCTTTTAATTGTTAACAAGCAGTGGTCACTTCCAATCTCTGACCCCCTCCACACTCTAGCATCCAGGACATACTTGAATGCGCTCTTCCTAACTATGGCATAGTCGATCACTGACTTCTCATTCTTCTTTGGTTCACACCTAGTGTATACATGTATGCGCTTATGGGGGAACTTTGTGTTTGTAATGATCAGATTCTGCTCAGTGCAGAATCTAAGGAGTCGCTTTCCATTGTCATTAAGAGTATCTTCTCCATATGTTCCGATAACTCTACCCCATCTAGCATGGTCATTTCCAACTCTGGCATTGAAATCTCCAAGCATGATAATTTCATCTAGGCAGTCGTCCACTGTCCTTTGAAGCAACTCGAAGAATTCCTCCTTGACCTCTGCTCGCTCATCTTCATTTGGCCCATACACAATGACATGGTTGACTATGGTTTTTCCTTCTTTTAGTTTTAGGACCATAATACGTTCCGAGACAAAGTTCCATCCCTTTATACTATCCCTTTGGTCTTTGGCCACAATACAACCCACGCCCCCTTTAGCTCTTTCAGATGAGGGACACCACTGTAGAGCAGCATGTCGCCATTGAGATCCATAACTCCTTGTTCTTTTTTCTTTGTTTCTGTTAAAGCCAGGATTTCTAATTTGGCTTTCCTCATCTCTTCCACCAGCTCCTCTTCCTTCCCATTTATACTTCTTGTGTTCCATAAGTCATAGTCCGTTCCAGTTCATCGCCTTTAGAATCAGTCCGGTTTTCTCTCTTATGTTTCGTGTAATCTGGTTTTTAAGACAAACAGGTGATTGGCATGTTGTGCCTTTGCATGATGGAGGGGCTGCCTTCTTACGGCCTCCATGCAGCAAGGCTTGGGACCGGCCTAGGCGGAGTTCCATGTAGTCTTTACCTGGTTTATTTCTGACTTTCCAGCTTAAAACCTCTTACAAAGGGTTTACCTTATCTGTTTATGTATTCTTAGTTACCCATCTCAAACAAGTTTTATGTATCTACCTCGGTGTGTTAAATGTCCATGACTACAGACCAGTTAATATACACTCACCTGAGCAGGTCTGCCAGGTTGAGCTGGTGGTGTTTGCTGTACTGGAGTTGTTTTCTTCTTTTTTTCTTTGAGTGGCTTGAAACCAAATGATTTGTCATCATCCGAGACATCAAAATCACTATCCTGAAATGCATCATATAAATATAAGTACACATTACTTCACTATTTACTTTTCATCAACTTCAAAACTAAACCAAAAAAAATTATGTTGCAATATTTCCCAGAATTCCTCTTTAAAAAAATGGTAGCTAATATTTTATTACTCAATAATTATATGTTGACAGTGCTTAAGTGAAAGAATATAAAAGAACAAGCCAGGATATTTCAATACTCTATGCAAATATATAAAAGCTCTGTTCTGCCATCAGAACTAAAATAAATGAAAATGTATCTCAGAAAGAAATACCCAACAAACCTCTGCATCACTGTCATGTTTCCTTCTTTTCTTCTTTGACCTTTTCTTACGCTCGCTCCCATCCTTTTGCTTTCTCTTTCTTCCCCGTTTGCTTGGCTGTTTCTCTACTATCTCCTCGTCCTCCTCTTCATCTTCATCTGTTTGGGAAAAGATTTTCAAATATAATCATAATATGACACATCAAATTGATTTGCACCTCTTTAGGATTTTGTTATCAGTTATTACAGTGAAAAGAAAGGGTAAATCTGATATTTCAGCCATAAACTTTGATAAATGCTCAAGAAAACAAAAGTAACTGAGGAGGATATTAACAACACTACAACAGCTAATTGGTCCTTGTTCAGTCCCCAGTTGAGGTGGGATTTTTTAGACCACAAACAGTTCTGGGGTCAACCCAGCCTCATGAATAGGGTACCAGAGCAACTCTGGGACAGTTAAGGTGGTCGGTGTGATGCTTACCACATCACCCCTAGTGTGCTGAGGTCAAGAAAATATGGGCCTAATACCATATTCCCAATATGCCTCAATGGGCATGAAATGGGATCCTTCACCTTTTTTTTAATAATAGCTAGGCCTAATAACTTTTAAAATAATTTAAACATTTGTCAACACCTCTTAGACATTTCTCAGCTATGAAACAAGTAACGGTTGAAATGAAGTTAAGTGGGTCGCCTGTTCCATACAGCATTTAAAAAGAATTCAGATACACAGTAAAATGAGGTAAGGGTTAGGAATGCTGGTTGAAATGAAGCACAGTGGTCTAACTTCTTTGATGTCATCCCTGAAAGTCGCCAACGTTGTTGGGGGTTAGGATTAGGATACTTAAACCTAAGCCATACCCCTTTTTTAACTGTGTCTCTGAATTCTTTTTAAGGCCCTATCAAACAGACAGCCCACTGGGCTTCATTTCAACCAGAATGCTAAACCCTAACCATATTGACGTTGATGGCTTATTTGGATGACTTCCAAGAACATGAACCACTATTCTTCATTTCAATGCAAGTAAATATTGGTCAGGGTATTTATTAATTTTGTATTTTGTTGCTTGTCACTGTTTCCAAACTTACTTTAAAGTTCGTTAATTTTTGCTAGTTGTAGTTTAATGCTGTATTCATGTCTTGTTTGTCCTGACGGATTTCTAAACTTTTTTTTTAAAGACAATGTACCCTGTTCAACATTTGATAGGTTATAATTAAGATATATAATGTTGTAAATTCAAGATAATAAAATCTGATTTCTGATATCTAAATATAGTATCTTCTTCCCCCTCCACTCAGTCCAAATACAGATGAAAACTAAAATTGTGTGAATGTATGTGTGGGACCTCAAGATGCAGCAATAGTGAATGCAGTCAGCGACCCATAGCTTGACTGCTTGCATCAGGACCAGCGAACCAGAGCTGGTCAAGACCGTACTCCACCTCCACGCGGTGGTCCTGGAAACAGTCTGCAGCAGTGCAGTTTGGCTGAGCGAGTACGGATCGAAATGGGAAGGCAAACCCGGTCCCTAAAAAATGCCGTGCAGAAGTCGGATGTGTCGACCGAAAGGTGCAGATATCACAGCTTAGGTGCAAACGGACACAACGCAACCACCGTCCTTTTCAGGGCGAATGAGGAAGAAGAAGAATGTATGTATGTGCCCTCCCCTTTCCAAAAAAAAAAAAAAAAAATTTAAATAATTTAAAAAAAGTCTCTCATAACCTGCCCTGTTGTTAATAAGGTGAAAAAGGGTGAGAAAGCCCGGGGTGTCCGGGATGACACTCAATCCACCAATTATCTGGCATCACCCATATGATGAGCACCCCATCAGACTACCTCTTATCCTCACACCATCATTGATCCTTATATATTATTTACAGTTCATGTTATATACTGTTTTACTAAATTGTGCAATTCTCTAGGTCTATCTATTCTCAACACCTGTTCCACAGTTATGGATGAATTGCATGTCTGTAAATAATCTAATATTGGTATTCTGTTGTTCATAGGGCCTCCTTCCTACATTTTAGTAGGAAATGCTCTATATTATTTTATTTTTTACTCTGCACAGTAAGGTTCTTTTATTCTGAAACAGCACATTCCTAGTTGCAGTCTAAGAAGTTTCTTATTGCTAGAAATTTTTAGTTTTCTAAACACCTGACATGTTGGAGTCTTGAACAATTTATCGAACTGTTCTGGCCATATGTTAGGAAAGATGATATTCATAGCCATGCATTTTCTACATTTATTTCCCCCCTTTTCTTGTTAGGCTCTTAATCAGGGTCATGTCACGGGAATATATGCATTATAGTAGGAACTTTATTCATAAATTATCTAGACATTATAATTCTGTGGACTGTAAACTTTCATGTCATTTTATTTCCTATAAATAGTTAAACCTGGGGTCTTCGGACATGCGCAACAACTTGTATGTTCACCAACGCGAAAAGGAATTGACCATAGTAAATTTAATGTGAATAAGCCAAAAATAAGGCTATATCCTTCTTACGCTATCAATTTAATAAGTGGAAAAACATATCATATAGAACATACAACATTTATTATCAACAGTGTATCCTGTGTGTAAAAGTATCAGTGTGAAGCGGCTCGACTTTAAAATAATATGAAATCTAAAAATAGCCAAAACCCCCCTTTCTTACTCCGATGTCACAAACCTTCATCAGCTTCATCTTCAACTTCCATGCTAAGGTCCTCCTCGTCTCTTCTAGACATTTCAATCTTAGGAAGTGATCTTTGATGATCAGTCTTCACTTAAATCACGGGTTGAAATTACAAAGACAATCTCGGCATACAACTCTCCCTATCCGCCCTCAAAGACCGTTTGAAGAAGGTAAATGAAAGAACATGCGCAAACGACGTTGATTGGACATCCCATAATTTCCATCCCATAATTTCTATCCCATAATTTCAAGACAATAATTTCTATACTGTTAATAACATTCCCTTATAGTTACTGACCAATGCAACATCAACCTCATTAATGTAATCTAATAATTTTAATAATTGTGAATTTCTTCATTAATGATTATTACTAATCATATCATAACAAACATAATAGTTGACGTGTGGAATAGTTATTATAAAAGAAATAAATTATCTTACTATATTCGGTTTTAGTTCTAACTTATCGCTAAACGATGTCACCTATGAAATTCAAGTTTACACATTTTTTTTTTCTTAATCAAAAATACAAAATAATTCATTGTTGTATTTTCCCTAATGTCTTATTCTTAATTTTGAAAATTTATTTTTTAGAAAGAACAGAAAATGTGTAGATCATATTCACTCTCAGGAACATTATAGAGCAGTGCTCAGAATGGCAAAGACAGCTGTACATTAATTTCGTTGATTTGGAAAAGGCTTTTGACAGCATACATAGGGACAGTTTATGGAAAATACTGAGGGCTTATGGAATTCCAAGCTGCATAGTGTCAATCATAAAAAGCCTCTATGCCAACTTTACGTGTAGTGTTGGGCAGAGCAACCTAACCTTTGAGGTGAAGTCAGGAGTACGACAGGGATGCCCCTTATCAACCACTCTATTTTTAACAGTCATAGATTGGGTGATGCGCCAGACAACAAAGGGCAGTCGAAGAGGAATAAGATGGACTACATTTACTACATTGGAAGATCTGGAATATGCAGATGACATTGCACTACTAGCACATTCACATCAACACATCCAGGGAAAAACGGATAGACTTAATAAGTTTAACCAGCAGGTGGGCTTCAACATAAATTTAAAGAAGTCAGAGGTTATGACGCTCAAGCAACCCTGAGCCCAAATCAGTAAGGAATCCGCAACTGGTACAGACATACACCTTCACATACCTAGGATGCATAGTAACACCAGACGGCGGGGCAGACAAAGACATCAACATCAGAATGAATAAGACAAGAACAGCCTTTGTTAGCCTAAACAACATCTGGAAGTCCTCTCAATACAGCACACGCACAAAATTAAGATTATATCAGAGCTGTGTACTTTCTGTGCTTCTCTATGGTGCGGAATGCTGGGGTGTTACAAAGAAGGAAATGTCGAAATTGTCCTCTTTTCATACAACATGCCTAAGAAAAATTCACCGAATCTTTTGGCCGAATACCATCACCAACCAAGATCTGCTTACTCGGAGCAAGCAAGAGGACATGCACACCATCATAGCTGGCAGACGCTGGAGCTGGGTTGGCCATGTCCTCAGAAGAGACCCCGATGCCATCACAAGAACAGCTATGCTTTTGACCCCTGAAGGAAAACAAAAGGAAAAAAAAACAACCTGGCGGAAGACTGTGGAGGCTGAGATGCAAAGAATGAACCAGAGTTGGGGCACTGTACGAAGGATGGCCGCCGACCGAGCAAAGTGGAATCAATTTGTTGTTGCCCTACAAGAAACCACTAGGCGCAATGGCCACTGACTGCTTTGACGATCGGCAGCCAAGGATCAAAGAAGAAGAATTTTAATAATTGTGAATTTCTTCATTAATGATTATTACTAATCATATCATAACAAACATAATAGTTGACGTGTGGAATAGTTATTATAAAAGAAATAAATTATCTTACTATATTCGGTTTTAGATCTAACTTATCGTTAAACGATGTTGTCGTAGATTTGCGATAGGTGAATTAAGACTTAGTTTGGTCTCTTCTGAATAGCAATAGAAACAGGTGATATCTCAGTGAGATATAAGTAGAAATAGATTTCACGAGTAAGATGGAGGAAATATATTAGAGTCGGTCTCTGACCCCCGAGATGATTTCTCTCAGTCAGCCTATCATCTACAACAGATTAAGATTTGTCAGACCGTCTAGTATAATATATATTAATGTATATATATATATACGGTACCTCACATACACACACACATAAGTGACTACAATAGACGCACAGACGTGAAACTATGACTAATGAAAATATAGATAATTTGGGAACGAACTGACCGACACACTGGAATACGTTTAAGTGAATTTTAATTATCAGACTAAAATTCCATCACAACACATAAAATTACATCAAACATATACAATATGACTATTTGTCAATGAATTGCTACAAGAATGATAGACCCATTGGTATGATCTTTTCCCTCGATGTATAGCCCACAGTCCTGTTAGAAGAAAAGTGATAGCCCCAAAGAGTCACGGATACATCTGCTGTAATCTAATGATTTCCATTTAGAGGTATGAACAGACTTTGTTACTCTAATCTATCCTACGGGGAATATTGTTAGCAACAAAACCCTTGCATAAAGAAATACAAAGTGGGTGAAATTTGGTATACCATAAAAGAGTCACTCGTTCCTGCTTTCTCTCTGTTCATTCATCAGGACCCTGACAGTCATTCTTACCTACAATCGTGCAGTTGTTCGCCGTCTGGCGCAAACCTTAGGACACCCACACACTTTAATATGTCTTTCTTTTAATGAAGCGGATCCCAGCTCTGCAGATTTTTGGGTTCATCCAATGGTTCCGGGGAGCGTTCTCTTCATGCGAATATTTTTCAGACTAAGGTTAGTGTCACTTGAATCACGAGGTAAGAATTAGTTTTAAGCGGGCTCACAGTGTCAGAATCACGAGGTTTCCACTACTTAGGAAAAATGTCAGGTTTGTAACTTCGATCAAAGGTAAAATTCTTGGTCACACCACAATTTGTCAACAGTGTCGGAAAGGTTATTGATTGTAATATTTTACTTGCCACACGGGCTGAAATGTACTTGAGTTTTTCTCAGGAAGAATTAAATCTGGCGCGATAGGACATTTACTTCATTTAATCTTAAAGTTCCTGAAATGGGTACTCTGTCGTTCTGGATGCCAACGCAATTCCAGACAGGTTTTACTTTATACACCCAAGTCTTTAAGAAAAAAATGTTTTAGTTCTTCACAGATATTTCTCATGTACTAAAACGCTGGAAAAGTTGGGCTACCCCAGTTTCACTGAATAAAGAGAAAGCAACATATAAAATACTTATACATAATATTCCTCGGTTATAACTTACATTATAAACTGCAAGCGTAGAGCTGGTCCTATCGTTTAAATTCCCGTGAAATAAGTTATATTAATAAAATCAATCATCATGAATTAGAAATACATACGTATTTCGTCAATACTCAATGATGAATCAGTGCAGTTATAAGTTAGTTTAAAATATTCTCGACTGATTATTAGCAGTTTAATAAAATTCATTTACAGCTGCATGAGTTAAGCTAGAAATTATAGTTTATTCCGCTTTCCACTGTAACATGTCGACTAGAGAATATAACAGACTTATAAATTAATTACTTCTGCACAGGAATCTCACTAGTAAAATGAAATAAGCGGTTATCACTGAATCACTCAACACTACTATATATATATATATATATATATATATATATATATATATATATATATATAATATTTACCTCCAGACAGAACTACAGGCGATCGCACAACTTAGAATTTATACGCTTATATTTATTAGTAGTTTAGAAGCTCGGCAAATTGTCGAGAACAAACTAAGACTTCGCTATGCAAGCTTATTTCCTTAGCGCGAGCAGCCTGTCTACTGCAAAATTTGGAGAACTGAATAAATAGTCTAAGCTACTCGTGTAGATATATGAAACCGGACAAAGGATCCCACGCTATTACGAAAACCCGAAATAGCGCCGGTCTCTCCTCCCCCCTCTTAACACTTAACTTAGACGCTGGCCATAACTGCCAAAACGCGTCTTCCCACCTCATACGACATGTCTCATCTCTGAGCTGTGCATGAGGGCGCCGTTCACACCTCACGCCGAGAACTTAGCCGAAGAAAACTCTCGTGACAGATGAGAATGTAGACAAATGCCTGCTCTCTATGTCTGACGGAATGAATTCTCACACTACTTCGTCTCGTGCAGGGACTGACACATTACGCAACAAAATGCGTTACTAGCATGAGAAAAGAAACGGCAAAGTCAGAATGGGAAAATATATTTAGTCGCAAACGAACGAATGCGAAAAACAGGAAAAGGATAAAAGAGCGATAATAAAGTATAGGACACGGGTAGAAAAGAAAAGAAAATTTATTGATCATAAATCTCTATGCGACAGAACGTCCCCCCTTTAAGATATGGAAGCACTCCATGTCTACGTTATGGAAATAAATTTCCTATATCCATAGCTTCAGGGTGTCTGTTCTCTTCCCTCTCGTCTCCCCCCTCCGTCTCTCTTCAATTCCTACTCAAGTCTACTCCCAAAGTTTCCTTTCTCTGGAATGTCTTCCGTGCGCGCTTGAAAGAGCGTCGCCGCTTTTGACATTTTTGAAAGATTCCGTGTGATTGCAGTTTAATTTCCCTGCCACTATAGTCATCTTCGTCAGTTTTGGCGATCGTCAGGAGATGTTCGGAGGTCGGCACCGGTCTTTCCAAAAATTTCTTTAACAGATTTAAATGGAAAACCTTCTCCTTTCCTTGAATAGAGATCTGGTAGTTAGCCTTAGAAATCTTTTTCAGGGCGGTAAACGGCCCTTGCCATTCGATACGCAGTTTGTTGTTCCCGGTAGGGAGTAACACCAAAACTTTCTCTCCTGCTTCCAGTTCTCTTTCTTTCGCGACTTTCCTGTATCGTTTAGCGTGCTTTGCGCGTGCTCGCTTAAAGTTGGTCGTTGCTAGATCCCATCCTAGTTTCAACCTTTCCTTTAAATCCGACACATATTTACTTGCTGAGACAACTGTCTCATCCGCCTTCTGGTCTGTCAGCGACCTGAGTAAGGCTTCAATCGGGCCCTTAATGGGTCTGCCGAATAAAAGCGTGGCTGGCGGAAATCCTGTGGACGTATGTGGGGTTTCTCTGTAGCCAAATAGAGCTGCAGGGATAGAAAGATCCCAATCGTCAGGTTTCACTTGTGCCAGTTTACTTAGCATCATGTTGAGGTTTCCGTTAACACGTTCTACTAACCCAGCTCTGGCCAGAGTGTAAGGCTTAGTGTAGATGTGCTGGTCCCTCAAGATCTTAACGATCTCATCCATCAACAGGTTCCGGTATGGAGATCTGTTATCCGTCAACACTTGTTGAGGGAATCCCAACCGAGCAAAAATCTACACTAGGGCTTCTGCGACATGCTTGGCATCTGCGCATGTTAGCGGGATAGCTTCTGCCCATAAAGTGTATGTGTCGACTAAGGTCAGGATAAACCTGTTCCTTCTTTTAGTCCTTTCTAGGGGTCCTAAAATGTCGATCACAACCCGTTCGAATGGTGTTCCCATTATTGGCATTTCACCCATGTGGACTGGGGGTGTCCGTTGCTTGGGTGGTACACGTTGGCACTGGGCACAGGATTTGACATACCTGATCTTCTTCTTCTTGCGATCGCATCTTTGATGTTTACACCGTCAGACGAGTTCTCATGATGAATTCGACTGTTGTTTGAAGTTCCTCTTTAGCTCCATATAGCTTTGAGTTTAGTGTTGAGTCATTGGGCCAGTATATCTTTCTTAACTGGTCATACAGAGGACAATCCTGTAGAACATGCTCAGCAGTTTGTTCGCTTAATCCACATGTGCACAGTGGTGAAGCAGACAATCGTAGCTTGTGCATGTGTTTATTCAGTTTGTTATGCCCTGTCCTGGGGCGAAAAATAGTTATCTGTCCCTGCCGGTCTGGATAGCTCTCTTTTTCTCAAAGTATGTGACTTCATTATCTTCTTGTTCACATTCTCCTCCCTTTTTTTGCAAGTTTATCTGCCTTTTCATTTCCGGGTACACCACAATGAGATGGTACCCACTGAAGTATGGTTCTCTTTTTGGCAGCTACCTTGTTTAGTTCATTTCTCAGATGCGGGAGTTTACCACCCTTGAGAGCTTGCAGGACAGACAGTGCATCTGTGAGGATGACTACCTGATGGCAGTCAGAGTTGGTGTTATAAATCATATTTGCAGCTTGCTCTAGAGCTTGAACCTCAGCTGTATAGTTGGAACAGAATTTACCAGTGGGAATGTGCCTAGTCTCATAGTGGTTGTCAGGATATGAGATAAAGATACCGGCACCTCCATTCCTAACAGCATTAGTTGCTGATCCATCTGTATAGGCATGTATCCATGATTGATCGGGATAGCTTTCTTTGATCATACTCAATGTAGCAGTTCGTTTTTGCAGATCATTATACTCACATCCACTTGTGAGACCACTGACATTGTATTAATTTGGAGGGCATTGCTGGCCTGCTCCCATGGTACAGGGTATAGGGTGGGCTTCAGTGGTGTTGTCTTCATGGATAGGTCTTCTTGATGCTGTCTTTTAAGTCTTTTTCCCCGATGCATAAAGCTGCTACGCTTTAGACATCCCAATGCCAGATCATCTAGTCTTGCCTTCATTGGGTGCGTTGGCATACTGTTGTACTTTTCCATCTGGATCATGGTTTTTGTGTCTCTTCTATGGGACAATGTCTGTAATCCAGCAAGCTTCTGCATCTCTGTTATTGGTGTAGTTTTCATGGCTCCTGTAATGAGCCTGAGAGCTTGATTTTGCACCTTGTCCAAAGACTGCAGATGTGAGTTAGCAGCTGATGACCATGCTGCTGAGCTAAACTCTAAGTGTGGTCTTATTACTCCATTATAAATCTTCTTTAGATTTCGTTCATTTGCTCCCCAGTTGGTACCTGCTAATTTTCTGAGTATGCCTAGTCGTCTTCGGGCCTTTCCTTCTGCATTTTCAATATGCTTATTCCATGTAAGCCTTTGGTCAAATGTCACCCCAAGATAGGTGGGGTAGCTTTCTTCCTTGATCACGGTTGTCCCTAGGTGTATGTTAGCTGATTTGTCCTTGGGGGCGAGGGAGAACAGTGTTGTGGAGGTTTTGTCTGTGTTTATTGTGATAAGCCATTTCTCTGCCCATGACACTAGCATGTCTGCTGCCCGCTCCATTCTATAATTTGCTGTGGTGACATTTTCATCAGCGCACCAGAGTACTAGGTCATCTGCATATAAGGCAGCTTTAACTCCTGCAGGGAGATTTTTCACCAGGTCATTGATGTAAACAAGGAAGAGTGTTGGGGAAATTACTCCTCCTTGAGGTACCCCCTGATGGAGCAACACTTTTCTGCTCTGCAGACCGTCAAGAGTGACTCTAGTTCTCCTGTTATGCAAGTATGACTGGATCCATTTCATCATGTTGCCTTGGATTCCACTTCTCCTAAGTTTTGCAATGAGGCCATCTTTCCACACCTTGTCAAAGGCCTGCTTGAAGTCGACCCAGATCGTTAGGACCTTTTTCTTCTCCTGGAAGGCATCTTCTATTGCTTGAGACAAGTAAGTAACTTGGTCTTCTATACTGTAGCATTCTCTAAATCCAGCTTGTTCCGGCACCAGGATCTGCTCAGACTCTAAATACCATTTCAATCTGTGGTTGACTATTCGCTCCATAGTCTTCCCAACACAGCTTGTGAGACTGATTGGCCGGTAACTTGCAGCCTCGGTCTTACATTTCCCTTTCTTTAGTATGGGTATTGTGATGGCTTCTCTCCATACTTGGGGTACCGTTCCTTTCAACCAGCTGTGGTTGAATATCTCAAGCAGTTTTGTCTTTGCTGCTGAGCTCAGATTTACTAACATTTCGTTGCTGATTTTGTCTGGGCCGGGTGACTTTTGAAACTTAAGCTTGGAAATAGCGTTCTGTAGTTCTCCTAGTGTGATGGGTTCCCTCATTGGGGCAGGAGTATCTGTCTGTCCCATGGTTGCCAGTATTTCTTTTCTTATCTCTCTCTGATGATCTATGTTAATGGGTAAGTTGCTTTCTGAACTGTATCTTCAAGCAAACAGGTCTGCAGCTTGTTTTCCTCTGAAAAGTTTGCCACCTTCATCCAATGTGATAGTCTGCCTAGGTGAGGAACGCTCTTCATTTAGAGACTTGACTAATCTCCAAAGTTTCCTGCCGTCTTTCTCAAGGTTCAGCGATGCCGTTTTAGTTCTCCAGCTTTTCCGTTTTTCTACATACCTGATAATATCAGTATTTACTCCTGGCCACCAATAATGAGTGGTTATCCGTTGGTTTGTGGCGTTCTGTCCCATATGTCCGCTGAAGGGAAGAGAGTGCCCCATTTCTAGGATTTGGCTTCTGTACTGTTTCGGTACTAGGAGCTGGTTGTAACCTTGGTCAGGCTTGCCCGCTCTGCGATAAAGTACGCCATCCTTAGAAAAAATGTCCCCATGCTGTCTGGGTTCCTTAGCCATGGGCAGTTTCCTAAAGCAGGGTGCCAAAGTAGGGTCCTTTTGTTGCGCTTCTTTAAGTTCCATAGGTAACAAATTAGGCGCTGGCTCCCGTTCCTTCTTGGTTTGCCCTCTTGTAGTTACTGTTGCCACAATCGGCTCTTCCGGTTTCCCAATAAACACGTATCTACCGCCAAGTATGACTGGGTAGATCGGGTCATCCATAACAGCCGCTTTGATCACACCTCTGACAATGTCAGAGTGTATCTCCACCAATGCGATGGGAAGCGCTGTAGGTGCCTCACTCTTAGAAACTCCACAAAGTTGGACGGTCTCTCCTGTGTCTTGACCGGGTTTAACCAGGTGTCTGGCAACAATGCAATCATAAGAAAGCCCCGTGTCAAATAAACAAAAAGTTTGAGAACCGTTCAAAATAACAGTACCTCGCGTTGAGGGTCTCTCTCCCTCAGGTTGGGAATCACTGTCAATAATTCCGCCTTGCGAGACTGTTAGTTTAGGCTCGGTGTGCTCGGTCTGATCATATGTCCCGTGCTCAGGGGTTCTCCCTTTGCCACCTTGTCCTTTCTGGCTGCGCTGCCATGTAGGGCGGTCGGGTTGATCAGACTGTTTACTGTGGTTGGGGTACTTGTTTTTGTAGAACTTGGATTTTTCCGGAGGGGGGTTTTGAGGTCCAGTTTCTCTGTGGTTATTCTGATTAGAAGCATGAGAGGATTGGTCTAGATCAGCGGTTCCCAACCTGTGGTACGCGTACCCCTGGGGGTACGCGACAGGACGTTCAGGGGTACGCGAAAAAAATTGAGTAATGGCGGAAAAAACATACATATGTCAACAGTGTAAAAGACAAGTCAAAAGTTGTGAAATTAATTCAACGCTATACTATACAACATGAACTGTGTGAGACAATCTCCGCCGTTTTTCTTGCGCTCCACTGGCGTCCTGTCTGCTTGGACTGGCGTGTGTGAAAATCTATGGCGTTTCGTGTGACCACAATTCAATATTTGTACACAATAGTCTTCATTATGATGACTATGGGATTATAGTTGTGCCGTTGAATATTTCATCAAAAATATGACTTGTTTGATCTTCCACACCATCTATGAACGTCTAATGTCCCGGAAGTAATAGTGTCGATTCTTGACCCAAATTTTACAAACGTGAGACAGTGTTTCTATATTCAGTAGTTTTTGTCATTGTTTTAACTTAACTTAAAGGGATTAATTGTTCAATTCGTGTATTATCAGATATGGATCAGTAGTTGAAAACCGGCACAGTAAAAAAGCTGAAACATAATGTGGAATGTGATCAATCGCCAAGTACTTCTCAGGACACGCCTAAGACTTTGGTGCAGGATAGTGAAAAGACACGATCTTCAGTTTTACATAGAGCTAAAAAGAGAAAATACAGTGACGAATACATGAAGTATGTGTTTTCGTTTATAGGAGATGAGGACTGTGTAGTGTGTCGGGAAGTATTAACCAATGTTAGCATGAAACCTTCGTTACTCTTGAGGCATTTACAAACAAAACACCCCAGTTATGAAAACAAGGAACGCAATTTTTTTTCAGCGCCTATCGAAACAACAGAATGTGACATCGTACTTGTCGTCAGCTAACAAAGATAACGAAAATGCGGTTGAAGCCTCCTGCCGTATTAGTTATCGTAATGCTAAATGTGATAAAAATCATACTATAGCTGAGAATTTAATTTCTCCTTGTATAAAAGACGCCGTTCTGTGCATGCTCGGAGAGGAACATGTTCGCAAAATGAACGCTATCCCTTTTTCGAACAATACAATTTCTCGAAGAATGCAGGATATGTCTGACGATGTTGAAGCGACAATAATAAGTAGAATTAAAAATAGTAAATTCTTTGCTATTCAAGTTGACAAAAGCACAGATATTGCTAATTTCGCTGTTTTGCTCGTTATTGTGAGGTATTTGAAAAGCAATGAAGTTGAAGAAAACCTTTTGCTTTGTCATTCTCTGTCAGGGCTTACAAGAGGTGAGGATATATTTCATGTTATTGATTCTTATTTCAAAGAAAAGGACATTAATTGTTCTAATTGTTGTGGGCTATGCACTGACGGAGCCAAGTCTATGACAAGTTGCTACTCCGGTCTTCGCGCTCGTGTCACAAAGGTAGCCCCCAATATAACCTGGTGCCACTGCTGCATCCACAGGCAAAGCCTTGCATCTAACCGCCTCCCTGGTGAATTAAAAGTCGTTCTTGATGAAGCTGTGAAAGTGGTTAATTTTATAAAGTCAAAGTCCACAAACTCGAGGCTTTTCAAAGCACTGTGTGAAGAGATGAATAGTCTTCATTCTACCCTGCTCCTTCATACATAAGTAAGGTGGCTCTCTCGTGGTAAAGTCCTTACCCGGCTGTTCGAACTTAGACATGAAGTCCAACTTTGTTTTGAAGACCATCCTTTCCAACTTACTTCAAAGTTACAAGACTGTGATTGGCTTCAGAGTCTTGCATACTTATCGGATATTTTCTACAAATAAACAAACTAAATTTGGCACTTCAGAATAGCTCGGTAACGATCTTCAATGTTTCAGACAAAATTGAATCTATGATTAAAAAAATTAGATTTTTGGAGGTCGTGTATTAAAAAAGGCCAGCCTGAGGTATTTGAAACTCTGCACAATTTCCTATCTGAGAACGAGCTGCACCTCTCCCAGAAAATGAGCGAAAAAATAATTGAACACTTGAAAGGGCTAAAATCATCTTTCGAGAAGTACTTTCCGAAACCTGGAAAAGAGAATTACTGGATTGTAAATCCCTTTGAAGAAGAATATTTCCAAGCAGCCACATTATCAATCAACGAAAAAGAGAAGTTGATTAAACTTTCGACTGATACTACTTTAATAGCTGAATTCAAAGGAAAATTCCTTATTAACTTTTGGGGAGACATCAGCAGAGAATATGAACAGCTGACCGACAAGGCGCTTAAGTTTCTGTTGCCATTTACAAATACTGAGCTGGTGGAGAGGGCTTTCTCTTCTTATACCTTTATAAAAAATAAATACCGTAGTAAACTGAATGCAGGTCCAGAATTGAGACTGTATCTTACATCACTTGAACCTGATTTAAAAAAAACTATGTGCCTCAAAACAAGCTCAAGGATCGCACTGAACATTTGTCATGGTCACGTGACATGTGTGTTATTAAAAAGTGATTTCAACTTTTAACAATAACAACGTTTTTATTATTATTAATAAATTAAATGTGTTAATTTTTATTGTAACTTCTGATTTTTTTAATGTAAAAATATATGCACTGTTTTTTCACCTTTTTATTACATTGTTTTTTAATCCCGTGGTTGGCCCCTTTATTTCTGGTTATAATCTATAAATTTTGAATAACAGCAACTATATTAATTTCAAATATTTTGCTAATATTAGGGGTACAATTTATAGAAATGGGCTGCCAAGGGGTACGCAAGTGAAAAAAGGTTGGGAACCGCTGGTCTAGATTATTCTTTCGAAAATGCTCTTCTGTCGGTTTGCGTTTTGTGGCCGGTAGTTCAGCCAGCGCATTGTGATATCGCTCAGACTTTTCCAAAATGTCTTCAAGCTTTTCTATACCCTGCTCAGCTAGAAATATCCGGGTATCAGCAGACAAAGTGTTCTTTATTTGTTCTGTTATAACAAATTCCTCAAGACCTTCATAGGTAGAGGGGAGCTGCGAGAGCTCTAGGCACTTTGTCAAGTATCCCTTCAAACGAGACGAGAACTGCTGAAAAGTTTCAGAATTCTCCTTTCTGCTGTTGCGAAAAAGTTGCAAAAACTTTCGCGCATTCATTTCAAAGCGCTCAAGTAAAGCTTTCTTCAACAAGTCGTAGTTGTCTTGTTGGCTGCTTTCTAGTTTTGCATACACATCGTAAGCACTGCTTTTCAAAGCCTGGGAAAGCTTCATATTCCAACGCGACCTCTCTAAACCGTACAGAGTTGCAATTTTCTCAAATTTTTCTAGATACGTGTCAATCTTCTCATTAGGACAAGGGAAAGATTCTAGCGCAAAAGACATAGCAGTGAGATGAGTAGATTGTGTGTTAGAAGGATCAGTTAAAGAGAAATGAGAAGAAGACTCTCCATTGCTGGAGGTAGAGGCAGCACCACGACTTTGGAACTCTAGAGTCTTAAGCGCCAACTCATGCTGTCTCTCC
Organism: Oreohelix idahoensis; assembly: GCA_024509875.1. Lineage (NCBI taxonomy): Eukaryota > Metazoa > Mollusca > Gastropoda > Stylommatophora > Oreohelicidae > Oreohelix > Oreohelix idahoensis. The sequence continues at coordinate 254,286 of JAMPIV010013576.1, forward strand.
TCCCTCTCCTTCTCATGCTGTCTCTCCTTCTCTCTTTCGTTCGCCCTGCGAATTTCCATTTCCTCATTGATAATGTTTTATTTGTGGTTTATATTTATGGTCCACTGGTGGAGTAGGAACCGGCCACCAACGATAATGTTTTCTTGAGGTTTATGGGCAATGTTCAAGAAGAAGATAAATGTTCTGTTATCATAGGAGCGCTGATAAAAAAGCGATCAGCTACGTCGGGCTTACAGGTGGTCGACCAAAGGTGTGTGGGTGTGTAGATGACAATGGACGCGAATGCCATGTAGGACAAGATCAAGTCAATCCAAATTACACACATCAAAGCACATGTGGAAGTCAGGAACTGGGGTAACTCCAAAGAACGTTGCACATTATTTATTACTACAAAGTTACGAGGACATCACTAACAGTACACTGTCACAAGTAATAGTTCACAGTCAATTATGACACATCAGAAGTGGGTTAGTAGAACGTGTTAACGGAAACCTCAACATGATGCTAAGTAAACTGGCACAAGTGAAACCTGACGATTGGGATCTTTCTATCCCTGCAGCTCTATTTGGCTACAGAGAAACCCCACATACGTCCACAGGATTTCCGCCAGCCACGCTTTTATTCGGCAGACCCATTAAGGGCCCGATTGAAGCCTTACTCAGGTCGCTGACAGACCAGAAGGCGGATGAGACAGTTGTCTCAGCAAGTAAATATGTGTCGGATTTAAAGGAAAGGTTGAAACTAGGATGGGATCTAGCAACGACCAACTTTAAGCGAGCACGCGCAAAGCACGCTAACCGATACAGGAAAGTCGCGAAAGAAAGAGAACTGGAAGCAGGAGAGAAAGTTTTGGTGTTACTCCCTACCGGGAACAACAAACTGCGTATCGAATGGCAAGGGCCGTTTACCGCCCTGAAAAAGATTTCTAAGGCTAACTACCAGATCTCTATTCAAGGAAAGGAGAAGGTTTTCCATTTAAATCTGTTAAAGAAATTCTTGGAAAGACCGGTGCCGACCTCCGAACATCTCCTGAATATTGCCAAAACTGACGTAGATGACTATAGTGGCAGGGAAATTCCACTGCAATCACACGGAATCTTTCAAAAATGTCAAAAGCGGCGACGCTCTTTCAAGCGCGCACGGAAGACATTCCAGAGAAAGGAAACTTTGGGAGTAGACTTGAGTAGGAATTGGAGAGAGACGGAGGGGAGAGACGAGAGGGAAGAGGACAGACACCCTGAAGCTACGGATATAGGAAATTTATTTCCATAACGTAGACATGGAGTGCTTCCATGTCTTAAAGGGGGGACGTTCTGTCGCATAGAGATTTATGATCAATAAATTTTCTATTTTCTTTTCTTTTCTACCCGTGTCCTATACTTTATTATCGCTCTTTTATCCTTTTCCTGTTTTTCGCATTCGTTCGTTTGCGACTAAATATATTTTCCCATTCTGACTTTGCCGTTTCTTTTCTCATGCTAGTAACGCATTTTGTTGCGTAATGTGTCAGTCCCTGCACGAGACGAAGTAGTGTGAGAATTCATTCCGTCAGACATAGAGAGCAGACATTTGTCTACATTCTCATCTGTCACGAGAGTTTTCTTCGGCTAAGTTCTCGGCGTGAGGTGTGAACGGCGCCCTCATGCACAGCTCAGAGATGAGACATGTCGTATGAGGTGGGAAGACGCGTTTTGGCAGTTATGGCCAGCGTCTAAGTTAAGTGTTAGGGGGGGGGGGGAGAGACCGGCGCTATTTCGGGTTTTCGTAATAGCGTGGGATCCTTTGTCCGGTTTCATATATCTACACGAGTAGCTTAGACTATTCATTCAGTTCTCCAAATTTTGCAGTAGACAGGCTGCTCGCGCTAAGGAAATAAGCTTGCATAGCGAAGTCTTAGTTTGTTCTCGACAATTTGCCGAGCTTCTAAACTACTAATAAATATAAGCGTATAAATTCTAAGTTGTGCGATCGCCTGCAGTTCTGTCTGGAGGTAAATATTATATATATATATCTAGTAGTGTTGAGTGATTCAGTGATAACCGCTTATTTCATTTTACTAGTGAGATTCCTGTGCAGAAGTAATTAATTTATAAGTCTGTTATATTCTCTAGTCGACATGTTACAGTGGAAAGCAGAATAAACTATAATTTCTAGCTTAACTCATGCAGCTGTAAATGAATTTTATTAAACTGCTAATAATCAGTCGAGAATATTTTAAACTAACTTATAACTGCACTGATTCATCATTGAGTATTGACGAAATACGTATGTATTTCTAATTCATGATGATTGATTTTATTAATATAACTTATTTCACGGGAATTTAAACGATAAGACCAGCTCTACGCTTGCAGTTTATAATGTAAGTTATAACCGAGGAATAGTATGTTTAAGTATTTTATATGTTGTTTTCTCTTTATTCAGTGAAACTAGGGTAGCCCAACTTTTCCAGCGTTTTAGTACATGAGAAATATTTGCGAAGAACTAAAACATTTTTTTCTTAAAGACTTGGGTGTATAAAGTAAAACCTGTCTGGAATTGAGTTGGCATCCAGAACGACAGAGTACCCATTTCAGGAACCTTAAGATCAAATGAAGTAAATGTCCTATCGCGCCAGATTTAATTCTTCCTGAGAAAAACTCAAGTACATTTCAGCCCGTGTGGCAAGTAAAATATTACAATCAATAACCTTTCCGACACTGTTGACAAATTGTGGTGTGACCAAGAATTTTACCTTTGATCGAAGTTACAAACCTGACATTTTTCCTAAGTAGTGGAAACCTCGTGATTCTGACACTGTGAGCCCGCTTAAAACTAATTCTTACCTCGTGATTCAAGTGACACTAACCTTAGTCTGAAAAATATTCGCATGAAGAGAACGCTCCCCGGAACCATTGGATGAACCCAAAAATCTGCAGAGCTGGGATCCGCTTCATTAAAAGAAAGACATATTAAAGTGTGTGGGTGTCCTAAAGTTTTGCGCCAGACGGCGAACAACTGCACGATTGAAGGTAAGAATGTATGTCAGGGCCCTGATGAATGAACAGAGAGAAAGCAGGAACGAGTGACTCTTTTATGGTATACCAAATTTCACCCACTTTGTATTTCATTTGCAAGGGTTTTGTTGCTAACAATATTCCCCGTAGGATAGATTAGAGTAACAAAGTCTGTTCATATCTCTAAATGGAAATCATTAGACTACAGCAGATGTATCCGTGACTCTTTGGGGATATCACTTTTCTTCTAACAGGACTGTGGGCTATACGTCGAGGGAAAAGATCATACCAATGGGTCTATCATTCTTGTAGCAATTCATTGACAAATAGTCATATTGTATATGTTTGATGTAATTTTATGTGTTGTGATGGAATTTTAGTCTGATAATTAAAATTCACTTAAACGTATTCCAGTGTGTCGGTCAGTTCGTTCCCAAATTATCTATATTTTCATTTGTCATAGTTTCACGTCTGTGCGTCTATTGTAGTCACTTATGTGTGTGTGTATGTGAGGTATATATATATATATATATATATATATATATATATATATATATATATATATATATATATTAATTAATATATATTATACTAGACGGTCTGACAAATCTTAATCTGTTGTAGATGATAGGCTGACTGAAACAAAGTTTGCACCAGAAGTGCATGATGGCAATGTTGACAATGGAAGAAATGGAAGAGGCAATGAGGTCACTAAAGAAAAAGAAGTCACCAGAAAAAGACGGGATAACCTATGAAATGTTAATAGGTCTAGGCAGAAGGACAAAAATAGAAGCTTCTGCAGGCCTAAACTGAAACAGGCGTGGAAAGAAGCCTACCTATTCCAAAGAAAGAAAGACCTGACAGAATCTAATTGCTACAGGCCACTCAGCTACTTAGTTGTATGGTTAAACCGACTGAGTGCATGATAAATACAGGCTGATGTGGCCCCTAGAAGAAAAACACCCCGCACCAAGTGTGACGATATTCTAAAAACAATAGCTAAATTAAATAATATTATAGTGCATAAGTCAAAAATAAGATAGAAAATAAAAATTGAGTCCAGCGTCTTCTTCCCCCACGCCAGCTAGTATGCGGGTTTTGATAAGCCTAATAGCGAATGGAGGATACTGTCTTTTCAAATTCGTCCTTGAGATTAAATGTAACACTTTTGCAAGTTCAAGTCGTATTTCCAAGACGACAGAGTGAAAGAATAAAAGAAAAGGAGGGGAGAGATGGAAAGACAGAACCTAGGGTACGCCGTCTCGCGTTGATTTCAAAAAGCCAACTCGAGCGACATAGCCTTGAGCGATTTTCAAATTACGATACTAAAACTAAAAAATGTTCGTCAATTTGGTCACGCAGACAGCCTTAGCTCTTATTTAAAAAAATGACGTAATTCTAACGGACTACGGACGATTCTCGTTTTTAGTTTGAAAATAGTTGTAAGAAGAAGTGAACAGGTGGCAGTTTCTAGATTTGAACGACTAACATAGAAAAAAAATATGGAATTATGAACCATAATACATAGGGTCATAAAAATTATATATTCGGATGCCTTATGATTTTCTGAGCAATAATATGGTGTCAGTTACCGACTAGTACAATAAATAACCAAGATATTGGCAATAATACTATGTATAGTAAGAAGGACTGACGGAAAAAAATCATACCTGCTTATTTTTATTCATAGCATGTTTTGAAAAAAAGCTTTTGGGGAAATAATGACTAAAAGGTACCTGTAATTTGATTGGCTGTAGTTTAAAGGAAGGCGAGATAGGACTGGTTGACCTAAAACTAAAAATATATTTGCAGTAGTAAACATAGTAGTTTGAGAGTTGTTTTTTTTAAAGTTTGATTCAAAAAATAAATGTGTGCATGGTCCCATTGGCCAATGCATTATATATTATCGGAAACGTAGACTGCTCGTTGCCATTTTGAGAAAAATTTTCTGATGAACAAGGAGCGATGAGAGCAGGCTTGTGCTTTTCAAACTTATAGAAAGCAGTCTGGACAAGGCAGATCTAAAGTGTGCCAAAATTGTTTGCCAGTCATCGTTCTTCTTCTTCTTCATTGATCCTTAGCCGCCGACCGTCAAAGCAGTCAGTGGCCATCACGCCTAGTGGCGTCTTGTAGGGCAACAACAAATTGATTCCACTCTGCTCGGTCGGTGGCCATCCTTCGTACAGTGCCCCAACTCTGGTTCATTCCCTGCATCTCAGCCTCCACAGTCCTCCGCCAGGTTGTTTTTGGTCGGCCTCTCTTTCGTTTTCCTTCCGGGGTCCAAAGCATAGCTGTTCTTGTGATGGCATCGGGGTCTCTTCTGAGGACATGACCAACCCAGCTCCAGCGTCTGCCAGCTATGATGGTGTGCATGTCCTCTTGCTTGCTACGAGTAAGCAGATCTTGGTTAGTGATGGTTTTCGGCCAAAAGATACGGTGAATTTTTCTTAGGCATGTTGTGTGAAAGGAGGACAATTTCGACATTTCCTTCTCTGTAACTCTCCAGCATTCCGCACCATAGAGAAGCACAGAAAGCACACAGCTCTGATATAATCTTAATTTTGTGCTTGTGCTGTATTGGGATGACTTCCAGATGTTGTTTAGGCTAAAGAAGGCTGTTCTTGCCTTATTCATTCTGATGTTGATGTCTTTGCCTGCCCCACCGTCTGGTGTTACTATGCTTCCTAGGTATGTGAAGGTATCTGTCTGTACCAATTGCTGATTCCTTACTGATATGGGCTCAGGGTTGCTCACATTGAGCGTCATGACCTCAGACTTCTTTAAATTGATGTTCAAGCCCACCTGCTGGCTAAACTTGTTAAGTCTATCCGTTTTTTCCTGGATGTGTTGATGTGAATGTGCTAGTAGTGCAATGTCATCTGCATATTCCAGATCTTCCAGTGTAGAAAATGTAGTCCATCTTATTCCTCTTGGACTGCCCTCTGTTGTCTGGCGCATCACCCAGTCTATGACTGTTAAAAATAGAGTGGTTGACAAGGGGCATCCCTGTCGTACTCCTGTCTTCACCTCAAAGGTTAGGTTCCTCTGCCCAACACTACACGTAAAGTTGGCATAGAGGCTAGTCATCGTTCGCTTGTGTATATTTCATTGAAATTTGTGGTAAGATTGATTTTATTAACCTTTTATTTAAAATAAAGTTTGAATGTGAGATACTGCAATACGACAGTAAGTAAGTGGGTCCATGGCAGACTTAGGCAGAGCCTAGAGATTGATCCATCATATGATAGACTATCAGAGAGGTGTAGAACTACAAGATTATATATTATTGTCATCAAGGAGCATAACACCTATCCTATTGTATGGAAAAGATTACTACTGGAATTGCAGAGGCGTTGTAACCATTAGGGGAGAGGAATACTGGTATACATTGTCACCTCAAAATATAATGGTGAAATAGGTTGTCATAAAGAGCTGACCCTATCTGTTTGTTTGTACTGTGCCTGTAATTAATTGTGGAATATTATTGTATACTTGTTATAAAGAAGGACGCATAACCTTCTTATTTCAGGGTTTTTTGGTACTGACATTAACGTAGTACCAAGCTCGTGGGAACTGTTCGATTCCTGACACTGTTTGCATATTTCGGGCACATGCTGGATGCCATTGCCTTTCAAGAAGTGTAACAGATTGTCCAGCGAGCATATGAACAGATCTACCGGTGTTATCCTTCGAAGATAAGTGCCTGTTCGGCACCAGGAAGCTCAACCTCTAGTTTTAAAATAAAGACTGTGAATATTGGAAAAACATTCCACAAGTGTAAAACGAAAAAGAAAATAAACGATAGGATATGATGTTAACCAACAACCTACCATTATATACCAGTATTAACCAAAGTTAGAAAACTACAACTACACACTTATATTATAATAACATTTGTATTATGGACAGAAGATCCATGGTGTTATGTAATTTATGTAAATAATTCTTTTGATTTCACTTTTGATTGTTAGTCCTGATTCAAAACAAACTAGAATCAGGACAATAAATTGTAAAAATTTAACATTTACCCAAAATTCAACCACTGACTTACTAACGATAGTCTTTTAAAGTGTAGTTTGTATGTGATTGTCGTAGTACTGTTGTGTTGTGTTGGATAATAAAATAGTTGTTTATATGTTTAGTTGGTTAATGCAACATTACACTACATATTCGTAACCCTAGACATCAAACGTAGTCATCATACATTTTAGTCAAAGAATAATTCTGAATGAGATCATAAAGGTGGTAGCAGAAAGGTACCCTGTAAACTTACCATAATATTTGTTATATTCAGGGACCTTCACAGCTGACCTCATTCAGTACACTAAGAGTACATAACAACATTTCTTAGCATCAAATCCACCACATATATTGGGTAGCTCGCTCCCGGGATTTTTTATAATAGTATCAATTATATTAGGGTCTCGTGTCCCGGGATTTTTTTAATTACCGGAAAATAAAACTAAAAGTATTCTTTTGTGGAATTTAAATAGTGGTTGAGCTATCAGTGCCTGTGGTTGTTGTTAGTCATAATTTGAAATTGTTAGCTATTATTAGAAATTTGTCTAGTTAGAAATTTTAAAGGTTTGCATAGTACAGAATGGCTGATCTGGCAAAGTTTCGATCTGCTGCTGTGCAGACTGCTAAAGAAATGGGCATGGATGGCCCAGAGCTGGTCCAGTATGTAACCTCCGAGGTTGATAAATTTAGTGCCAGAGAAGATAAAGGATTAGAGAAAGAAGCAGAAAGAAAGTTAGAGGCTGAAAAAGAAATTAAGAGGTTGCAGATTGAGGCTGGCAAAGAGGCTAGGGCATTGGAGGCGGATAGGGAGGCGGAGATTAAAAGGCTCCAATTAGAAGAAAAAAAGGCCGAAAGAGAAGCAGAGGAAAGAAGATTAGCTACAGAAAGAGAAAAAAAAAGATTAGCTACAGAAAGAAAAGAAAAAAGATTAGCTACAGAAAGAGAAGAAAAGAGATTAGCTGCAGAAAGAGAAGAGAAGAGACTGGCTGCTGAAAGGGAAGCAGAAGATAGAAGATTGCAGAGGGAGCACGAGTTACGACTAAGGGAGTTGGAATTACAAGGCCATGCTCCTGAAAATGGTGCCAGCCCTTTACCTTCGATGCCACTGTTAGTCAGGGAGCCTCAACCTCAGCTATGGAATTTCATTTAGACCATTTTGTTGAGAAAGACGATGACATAGAAAGTTTTCTGGGTAGGTTTGAACTTTTGGCTACCACGTATGGGTTAGAGAGAAAAAGGTGGAGCCTAAAGTTATCCCAGGGTCTCAGGGGAACAGCTAATGAAGTTTTTGCCAAAATGAGCAGGGATGATCAAGACAATTATGACATGTTAAAGCAGGCTCTTTTGCTAAGGTATGAAAAGAATGGAGAATTTTACAGAAAAAATTTAGGAATGCCAAGCTACTATCACCAGTTCTCTGCACGTTTAGAGACTTACTTGGAGAAATGGACTGCTCTGGGGAAAACCCAAGATCTTAAAGAAATGATCCTTATTGAGCAATTGAGAGAGTTCATGGCTCCAGACTTGAGAAAGTTTCTCATGGAACAAGGTGCAGAGAGGCTGGGTGAGTTACTCAATGTCACTGAGAGGTATCAGGCAGCCCAAGCAGAGGTGTTGTTGTTCGTCCATCACGGGTGATGAAGACCACTCTGTTCATCCAATTATTTAAGAATATGTTAGGTTAGTCTATGGGTACGAAGGTGACTGAAGAGCCCGATGCGGGCCTGGAAAGATCTTGGACAGTGTGGGCAGGGAATGTTTGCTTCATGTGAAGGTTTTATTTCACGGTCCTTTCTAGCTTGTCTCCGCTGTTCCGCTGCTGCTCTTCTGGATGATTCGCATGCTGCTGCACCTTTACGAAGAGATGTGCGCCAAGCAGTTCGGTCTTGCGCAGCAGTTTCCCATGTGTCTGGGTTTATGTCAAAGGTTTTCAATGACGTCTTTAACGTGTCTTTGAAGCGCTTCTTTTGGCCACCATGGGAGCGTTTACCCTTCTGCATCTCACCATAAAAGAGTATCTTTGGCAGTCGATGGTCTGGCATGCGGACTACATGACCTGCCCAGCGAATTTGTGACTGCATCAGAATAGTATCAATACTAGGGATACCAGCTCTGTCAAGAACGGCGGTATCCGGGATCTTGTCTTGCCATTTGATGTTCATTATCTTCCTGAGACAGACTGTATGGAAGTGGTTTAGCTTCTTTACGTGGCGCCTGTATACAGTCCATGTTTCACATGCATATAGCAGCACTGGAAGCACCGCAGCTCTGTACACCTTCAGCTTTGTCTGTAGACTAATGCCACTTCGATGCCAAACGTTGGTGTATAGTCTGCCAAATGTGCTGCTGGCTTTGGAGATCCTGGTGTTCACCTCATCATCAATGACAATGTTCTGGGATAGTGTGCTACCAAGGTATGTGAATCTGTTCACAACATTCAGTTTCTCACCATTAACCTTGATGACTGGCTCAGTATAAACTGTGCCAGGAGCTGGTTGGTACATGATTTCTGTTTTCTTCGTGTTGATGGTAAGCCCAAAGTTGGCGCAGGCTTCGGAGAATCTATCCACACTATGCTGCAGATCAGCCTCTGAGCCAGCATTGAGGGCACAATCATCAGCAAACAGAAGATCTCTGATGGTGTGTGATTTGACCTTGGTTTTTGCTTGAAGCCTCCTAAGGTTAAACAATTTTCCATCAATACGATAACTAATGTCGATTCCTGTGTCCCCGTCTCTAAAAGCATCAGTCAGCATAGCAGAAAACATGATACTGAACAGAGTAGGTGCAAGTACGCACCCTTGTTTAACTCCATTTGAGACGGGGAAAGGCTCTGATAGCTCACCGTTTTCCTGAACTCTAGCCTGCATTCCATCATGCAGTTGCTGCACTATTGTGATAAATTTCTTTGGGCAGCCGTATTTTGCCATGATCTTCCATAGACCCTCTCTACTGACCATGTCGAACGCCTTTGTCAAGTCGATGAAAGCTGTGTACAGGTCACAGTGCTGTTCTTGGCATTTTTCTTGTAGCTGTCTTGCAGCGAACACCATATCTGTGGTTCCACGTTCTTTCCGGAATCCACACTGACTTTCAGGTAAAAAACCTTTGTCAAGATGAGCCGTAAGGCGATTCAAAAGGATTCTGGCGAATATCTTCCCAGCGATTGATAAAAGAGAGATGCCTCGATGATTGTTGCAGTCTTGGCGATTACCTTTACGTTTATATAGATGTATAATTGAGGCATCTTTGAGATCGTGTGGGATGGTTTCACTCTGCCACATTTGCTGGAAGATCATATGAAGTTTCTCTATCAGAACTGCACCGCCATCTTTATAAACCTCAACAGGAATTGAATCGGAGCCAGGGGCCTTTCCACTAGACAGTTGACGAATCGCCTTTTTAGTTTCCTCCAGAGTTGGTACATCATCTAATGCTTCATTTATAGGAATTTGGGGCAGGCGGATGATGGCTTCGTCGTTAATAGATGATGGCTGGTTCAAGATATTATTAAAATGTTCAGCCCAGCGTTGGAGCATTTTTTCCTTGTCTGTAATTAGTGTTTTTCCATCTGCATTAAGGAGGGGAAATGATCCTGATGATGTTGGACCATAGACCGCTTTGAGTGCAAGGTAAAAATTTTTCAAGTCATGGCTGTCAGCAAAGCCTTGGAGCTCATCTGCTTTATTACTCAGCCATGAATCCCGCATCTGGCGTAGTTTATGTTGGACGATTCTACGCATGTTGTCGAAAGCGTCTTTCTTGGATGTAGATTTTGGATCATTTAAATATGCTTTATGGAGATGGTGTTTCTCAGCCAACATCTGCTTTATATCATCTGAGTTCTCATCAAACCAGTCATTTTGTTTCTTGATGGAAGGACCCAGGACCTCTGTAGCAGTGTTGTAGATCTGCTCACTTAGGGCTGCCCAATTTGTTTCCACACTTTGGCCGTCTAGCGAGATAGATTTGAGACGGTCTTCTAAGGTGTCAGTAAATGACTGTTTGAGGTAGCTGGCACAAAAAAGAAACAGGTAGACAATTATAAGGCTCCACATAACTCTAATAGATTTGACAACAAAGATCAGAGTAACAAAGATAAGCAACATTTTGATAGGCCACGCAATGATTATAGAAATAAAAACCCACAATTCAATGACAGAAAATATGAGGAAAGAAAACCTTTTCATAAAGGTAGATTATATTGTAGATGGTGTAAGATGAACAACCATAACACCGAAGTGTGTAAAAGGAAGCCTCCTTCCTTCGCTGCAATGAAAACGGGGAGAAAGGGAGTAAAGGCAAACCCTACTAAACAGCAGGAACCTTATCACCCTCCAGTGTGTGAAGAAGTAATATGTAATGGAGTCACCATAAGGTGCTTGTATGATACTGGATTGGATTTTGATTCAGTTGTGAGTTCTCACCTGGTGCAAGCAGATCAATACACCACAGAAACAGTGGAGATCCAAGCTGCAAACCAAGGACGTAGCGACCATGACATTTCCCATCGCCAGGATAAATGTAAAAACGCGATATGTGGAAGGAATCATCAAAGCAGCAGTGATAAATGAACCAATCTACCCTTTGAAATTGGGGTGTAGATACGTTTTCTTGGGGAATCCCAAGAGACCTGTGATCATGGCAACAGTGCAGACCAGATCACAGTCCAAAAAGGAGGAGGATAATCCTATAAATACTCATTCAGAGGAGATGAGGAAGGCGCAGGCTGAGGATAAGACCCTCAAGCCTTGTTTTAAGAAATTGCCCAAATGTCATACACCTCCAGGCAAGGGAGACTTCTATATGAATAATAAACTGATATATAGGAAGACTGGAACTGGATCCAATGGTCACGGACAGCTGGTCCTTCCCACTTCATATAGGAAGAAAGTGTTGGAACTAGGGCATGCGATTCCCTTCAGTGGTCATATGGGGATCAGCGCAACAGGACAGCGTATAGCTTGTCATTATTTCTGGCCAGGGATAACTGAAGATATAAAGAGATATGTAAAATCCTGTCCAGAATGCCAACGGGTAGCTCCAAAGCATTGGACTGCTCCAGCAACTCTAGGGGAAATGCCCATAGTGGGAACACCTTTCGAGAGAGTTGCAGTGGACATTGTGGGACCTCTCTTTCGGACCAAGAGGAGGAACAGTTACATTCTGACTCTGGTGGACACTTGTTCGATGTGGGGACAGGCGGTAGCCCTGTCGTCAATCGATTCGAAGCATGTAACAGAGGCATTACTCACAATCTTCACAAGGTTAGGCTTTCCCAACCAAATCTTGACTGATAATGGCTCACAGTTCAAGGGGAAACTAACGGAAGAAGTTTTCAGGATCTTTCAAGCCAAACACTTTCATTGTAGCCCGTACCATCCACAAGGAAATGGCCAAGTGGAAAGATTTAACGGGACACTCATTTCGATCCTGAGAAAGTTGGCACATGAAAAACCAGATACATGGGACCAGTACCTTCACGCCGCCCTGTTTGCTTATCGGAAGGTACCCCCATAGTTCAACCGGTATGGCACCGGCAACCCTGTTATTCGAGAGGCCAATAAAAGGTCCATTGGAAGCCTTGTTAAGGACGTGGACTGATGATAAGGCAGAAGAAAATATTACCTCATCATATCAATATGTGAACGAGCTGACCACTCGTCTTAAAACTGGCTGGAAACTTGCTAATGATAATTTGAGACAAGCCAGAAAAAAACATGCTGCCTATTATAATAAGAAAGCGAAGGATAGAGACTTAGCCGTGGGAGAGAAGGTGCTCCTTCTATTACCCGGTAGTAGTAACAAGTTGCAAATTGGATGGCAAGGTCCATATACAGTTCTAGAGAAGGTGTCTAGAACAAATTATAAGATAGATAAGAAGGGGAAAGAGAAAATCTATCATGTGAATCTCCTGAAGAAATATCTGGAAAGAGAAAATCAGGACGAGACACACTTACTAACCTTGTCTATCGCAACGGGAATGAAAAACGAACCACTCATGAATATCCCCTACATCCCTGTGAGACAGCCGCACAGGTAAAAATCAGTAAACACTTAACGAAAAATCAGAGGGAGAGAGTTCAAAAGGTTCTGGATGATCATACAGATGTGTTAACGGACAAACCGGGGCATACAAATTTGTTGGAATATGATATGAAACTTATAGACCCAACACCAATCTGTATGAGAGCCTATTCTATTCCTTTCGCTAAGGAAAAAGCTTTGAAGGAGGAGATAGATTATTTGTTGACAGAAGGAATTATTTCACACAGTGAATCTTCCTATAGTTCGAGTGTGGTTTTGTTGAGGAAACCCTCTGGAGAACACAGACTGTGTATAGATTACAGGAAACTGAATGCTGTCACAGAAGGTCAGGTGGATCCATTACCTGATACAAATCAGCTGTTTGCTAGGCTGAACAAAGCCAAATATTTCTCTAAGGTGAATCTGAGCAAAGGCTATTATCAAATTCCAGTAAAACCTGAGGTTCAACCGTATTTAGCCTTTAACACCTCGTAAGGGCATTATGAATTCAACATGCTGCCGTTTGGGTTGAAAAATGCTCCGAGTGTGTTTTCTAGGATGATGCGAAAATTGTTGGATCCCCTGAATAATCCATGTATCACGAATTTCATGGATGATATTCTCATTGCTACAGAAACATTTGAGGAACACATTAACTCTCTGAATATGTTGTTGGATAGACTCAGGGAGGAAAACTTGACGGTTAGACCGACCAAATGTTGTATTGGATGTGAAGAGCTGGAATTCTTGGGACACACAGTATATCAGGGAAGCATGACCCCTGACCCCAAGAACTTGGAGAAATTGCAGAAAGCTCCGAGGCCACAGACAAAAAAATATGTGAGATCTTTTGTCTCGTTGTGTAGTTTTTACCAGAAAGTATATAAAAAATTTTAACTCGATATGTGCACCACTGACGGATTTAACGCGCAAGGGAAATCCTGATAAAATTACTTGGTCCGCTCGGTGTGAATCGGCCTATCAAGAGTTAAAAGAAAAACTCACAAGCAAGCCTATATTGAAATTGCCTAACTTGAGTCAAGAATTTGTTGTGAGAACGGACGCTAGCAACATCGGATTAGGGGCAGCCCTATTGCAAAGGTCCAATTCACTTGAAGAGGAATTAAAACCAGTTGCTTATGCTAGCCGTAAGTTGAACACAGCGGAACAAAAATATTCAACTAGTGAAAAGGAATGTCTGGCTTTGATATGGACTATAAAAAAAGTTCCAGATCTATCTCTATGGGAGATCATTCAAGGTCCAAACAGATCATAAACCCCTCGTATTTCTGTCACAATCAAAGCATGAAAATGCTAGATTATTACGTTGGTCGTTGCTCTTACAGCCATACCAATTCATCATAGAATATCTCCCCGGGTCGAAAAACGTAGGTGCAGCTTTTTAAGTAGACACCCGTACGACGAAAATCCGAGTAGTCACCAGGCATAATGATTTAAATTTATCTATGTGTATTTCGAATTATGAACTGACATTAGATAGTCTGTTCTAAAGTGGGGAGATGTGTGACGATATTCTAAATACAATAGCTAAATTAAATAATATTATAGTGCATAAGTCAAAAATAAGATAGAAAATAAAAATTGAGTCCAGCGTCTTCTTCCCCCACGCCAGCTAGTATGCGGGTTTTGATAAGCCTAATAGCGAATGGAGGATACTGTCTTTTCAAATTCGTCCTTGAGATTAAATGTAACACTTTTGCAAGTTCAAGTCGTATTTCCAAGACGACAGAGTGAAAGAATAAAAGAAAAGGAGGGGAGAGATGGAAAGACAGAACCTAGGGTACGCCGTCTCGCGTTGATTTCAAAAAGCCAACTCGAGCGACATAGCCTTGGGCGATTTTCAAATTACGATACTAAAACTAAAAAAATGTTCGTCAATTTGGTCACGCAGACAGCCTTAGCTCTTATAAAAAAATGACGTAATTCTAACGGACTACGGACGATTCTCGTTTTTAGTTTGAAAATAGTTGTAAGAAGAAGTGAACAGGTGGCAGTTTCTAGATTTGAACGACTAACATAGAAAAAAATATGGAATTATGAACCATAATACATAGGGCCATAAAAATTATATATTCGGATGCCTTATGATTTCATGAGCAATAATATGGTGTCAGTTACCCACTAGTACAATAAATAACCAAGATATTGGCAATAATACTATGTATAGTAAGAAGGACTGACGGAAAAAAATCATACCTGCTTATTTTTTTTCATAGCATGTTTTGAAAAAAAGCTTTTGGGGAAATAATGACTAAAAGGTACCTGTAATTTGATTGGCTGTAGTTTAAAGGAAGGCGAGATAGGACTGGTTGACCTAAAACTAAAAATATATTTGCAGTAGTAAACATAGTAGTTTGAGAGTTGTTTTTTTTAAAGTTTGATTCAAAAAATAAATGTGTGCATGGTCCCATTGGCCAATGCATTATATATTATCGGAAACGTAGACTGCTCGTTGCCATTTTGAAAAAAAATTTTCTGATGAACAAGGAGCGATGAGAGCAGGCTTGTGCTTTTCAAACTTATAGAAAGCAGTCTGGACAAGGCAGATCTAAAGTGTGCCAAAATTGTTTGCCAGTCATCGTTCGCTTGTGTATATTTCATTGAAATTTGTGGTAAGATTGATTTTATTAACATTTTATTTAAAATAAAGTTTGAATGTGTGATACTGCAATACGACTGTAAGTAAGTGGGTCCATGGCAGACTTAGGCAGAGCCTAGAGATTGATCCATCATATGATAGACTATCAGAGAGGTGTAGAACTACAAGATTATATATGATTGTCATCAAGGAGCATAACACCTATCCTATTGTATGGAAAAGATTACTACTGGAATTGCAGAGGCGTTGTAACCATTAGGGGAGAGGAATACTGGTATACATTGTCACCTCAAAATATAATGGTGAAATAGGTTGTCATAAAGAGCTGACCCTATCTGTTTGTTTGTACTGTGCCTGTAATTAATTGTGGTATATTATTGTATACTTGTTATAAAGAAGGACGCATAACCTTCTTATTTCAGGGTTTTTTGGTACTGACATTAACGTAGTACCAAGCTCGTGGGAACTGTTCGATTCCTGACACTGTTTGCATATTTCGGGCACATGCTGGATGCCGTTGCCTTTCAAGAAGTGTAACAGATTGTCCAGCGAGCATATGAACAGATCTACCGGTGTTATCCTTCGAAGATAAGTGCCTGTTCGGCACCAGGAAGCTCAACCTCTAGTTTTAAAATAAAGACTGTGAATATTGGAAAAACATTCCACAAGTGTAAAACGAAAAAGAAAATAAACGATAGGATATGATGTTAACCAACAACCTACCATTATATACCAGTATTAACCAAAGTTAGAAAACTACAACTACACACTTATATTATAATAACATTTGTATTATGGACAGAAGATCCATGGTGTTATGTAATTTATGTAAATAATTCTTTTGATTTCACTTTTGATTGTTAGTCCTGATTCAAAACAAACTAGAATCAGGACAATAAATTGTAAAAATTTAACATTTACCCAAAATTCAACCACTGACTTACTAACGATAGTCTTTTAAAGTGTAGTTTGTATGTGATTGTCGTAGTACTGTTGTGTTGTGTTGGATAATAAAATAGTTGTTTATATGTTTAGTTGGTTAATGCAACATTACACTACATATTCATAACCCTAGACATCAAACGTAGTCATCATACATTTTAGTCAAAGAATAATTCTGAATGAGATCATAAAGGTGGTAGCAGAAAGGTACCCTGTAAACTTACCATAATATTTGTTATATTCAGGGACCTTCACAGCTAACCTCATTCAGTACACTAAAAGTACATAACAACATTTCTTACCATCAAATCTACCACACCAAGCAGGATTCAGACATCACAGATCCACTCAAGATCTTTCTTCTTCTTCTTTGATCCTTAGCCACCGACCGTCAAAGCAGTCAGTGGCCATCACACCTGGTGGCGTCTTGTAGGGCAGCAACAAATTGATTCCACTTTGCCATCCTTCGTATACTGCCCCAAATCTGGTTCATATTTTGCATCTCAGCCTCCACAGTCCTCCGCCAAGTGGTTTTTGGTCGGCCTCTCTTTCGTTTTCCTTCAGGGGTCCATAGCATAGCTGTTCTTGTGATGGCATCGGGGTCTCTTCAAACCCAACTCCAGCGCCCGCCAGCTATGAAGGTGTGCATGTCCTCTTGCTTGCTCCGAGTAAGCAGATCTTGGTTTGGTGATTGTGATGGCCAAAAGATTCGGAATTTTTCTTAGGCAGGTTGTGTGGAAAGAGGACAATTTCGACATTTCCTTCTCTGTCACTCTCCAGCGTTCCGCACCATAGAGAAGCACAGAAAGCACACAGCTCTGATATAATCTTAATTTTGGGCTGTACTTCCAAATGTTGTTTAGAATTAAAAAAGGCTGTTCCTTCTTTTTTCATCTCTTGATGCCTTTACTCGCTCCGCCATCTGGTGTTACTGTGCATCCTAGGTGTGTGAAGGTGTCTGTCTGTTCCAGTCAGTCTTTGCCCTTTCAGGTCTTTTTATATTAGGTATTATCATGTTTAGTACTGCCTTTAATGGATTTTAACTTATTACACACGTCTGTTGTAGAGTTAGTTGTAGGGTTCAGTGTTTGGCAGAAATTTCTCCAATGATTTTCTTTTGCCTTAAGTATTATTCTGTTTGATTCATTTCTTATAAATATCCAAATTATCTTCAGATCTATGCTTTCTATATTCTTGTAGAGCTTGTTTTCTTTGAATTTCTGTACATCTAACTGTCCACCATGGTACTGGGTTTTTGTTCCAATGTTCATTCTTTTTTGTTTCCTTAATGCGGTGTGTAATTATGTGTCCAGGCATATATGCATTTGGAATATGTTTAACAGCTATTAGTAATATTTCTTTTGTGAGATTATCTGCAAATACATCTAAATTTTCATTTTCTATATTATTCATCTTTATCTCTTCCATTTCTACCTGAAAAGCTACCCAATTAGCTTTATTATAGTAAAGTTTCGGTTTTTCCACCAGTTTGTTAGGTTTGTAATTATCTGTTAGTGTTATTTCAATGCGTAAATGATCTGAATTTGTATCCCCAATAACTTCACATTTTGCATTAGCAAGATTAGTGATAAGTGCAGATGTGATGAAAGGGAAATGATCTTGGGAAATACGTGTTGAGTAGAGTTAATTTTGGGTTAGAGTACTTGCTTACAGATTGGTATGGATTTGTTTAAAGATATCTCCTCTTGGTTTCGTGGAAGACAGTATGTCAGATAGCAGGTGAACTCTGGTCATAATGAACTGTTTCTGTACTGGTTTTAAGTGATGTGTGAATAGCTCTCGCGGCTAGTGTCCGCAGGGATTTTTGAGAGCAGTGTTAAGAGAACAGTAGATTCTCGTGACTGTGTGAACGGGGTGTGTTCCCGTGGGTTCAGTGTGTGCAGGGTTTTTGACTGAGGTGGTCAGCCCTAAGGTGTTTTTTGGATAATGTATGCCTGCGCAGGGCTATAGAGATTTGGTAGGCCTTGATTATTATATATCTGCCGTAGATGCAGTATTTGTGCACTGATGTGAAGTATAGAGATTTTGTAGGCCTTGATTATTATATATCTGCCGTAGATGCAGTATTTGTGCACTGATGTGAAGTATAGAGATTTTGTAGGCCTTGATTATTATATATCTGCCGTAGATGCAGTATTTGTGCACTGATGTGAAGTATAGAGATTTTGTAGGCCTTGATTATTATATATCTGCCGTAGATGCAGTATTTGTGCACTGATGTGAAGTATAGAGATTTTGTAGGCCTTGATTATTATATATCTGCCGTAGATGCAGTATTTGTGCACTGATGTGAAGTATAGAGATTTTGTAGGCCTTGATTATTATATATCTGCCGTAGATGCAGTATTTGTGCACTGATGTGAGGAGTAGAGATTTTGTAGGCCAGGATGTGTATGGGCCGTATGTTAACTGCATTATGAAGATTCATGTTTCGATGTAACTGTATTCGTCTAGATCTACGTGATGTTATAATTGTAATAAACCATGGTTAAAATATCATCAGACGTTACACCATTCCATGACTTGGTGTGTACGCTACTGTGAGTGACTGTCCCAAAACACACTCACCGTCTTCACCATAAAAACATCCACCATAATTATCATTATATATATAACATTTGGTGGACCAAATCAACGGGTCGTAACACCCACATTACATTCGCGTGACAAGAGAGGAAATTAGGTCAGATTCTGGACCAGTCATTACAAGTGGGAACACTGAACTGTGTTATGTTTGGCTCTGTGTGGGCGTGGCTTAATTTAACTGTACACAGGTATCAGCTGACTGCGCATATCCATCCTCATATCTTGGCGTGTTGTAGCAACTAAACTAACTTTATTAGTTGGTTTCAATATCAAACAGCTGTTATCTGATAGCGACATTGATGCCATAATTGTTACAGTGCTTGTTCCAGTCTTTCCATATGCAGATTCAACTATAGGTGCAGTATTTTGGAGAGTTCGTCTGCACGTATACCTCAAGTGATTGCGGGGTTGCTGTGATCGGTTCCTGTCGTCTGATGCATTGTTGAGGACATACTGTACATTGGCAGAGATCTGAAGACAAGAGAGCTTAGTCCTTCTACCTTTCTGCAGTGGAGTGTTTTAACGTCAGAACTTTGTGATATCCAGTGTGTTAGCGAAAGGGTCAGGATTACCTTCAGTTAAGTGCTTTTGTTGTGTGTAAATGTTGCCACTTCTGTCCATGTCAACGAGCCTCAATCTGCACTATCCTATTCTATTGATAACTATTGTTGTTGTTGTCGATAATTATATCGATTAATTATAGAATATGATGATGTACAGGGATTGATGATACAATATTTGAGATCTAAACTTGATTTGGTATAATGAAAGTTTAATTAAGACATATATGGTTGACTAAGTAAACAAGTCACAATGGATTCTGATACAGATCCGGAGGATATGAGACCTGTGTTAGAGTATCTGTTTCAAGAGGGGACAGATTATCAGAGATTAGAAGGCCCAGAGCTTGAGTCACATGTTATGGACAGGTTTTTGGTTTGTGCATCAAGAGCTCTAAGAGAGTTTGCTGATGAGAGATTTAAGTCAATTCCTCATGTGAGTATGGCTAAGGATCTAGCGAGGTTGTTAGTTTTGGACCTTCGTCTGTTCTTGGACAATTATATTAGTATTAAACGTGATAGCATATTGAAGAGTATGCGTACGTTATTGCTCGACGGCATATATAGTGACCAGGAAGAAGAGTTAAAAGAGAAGAAGCAAATAGGAGACATAAAACAGAGTACACATGAGCAAAGGGAAAGTTGCTTAAAAAGTACTACTGAAGTGAATAAGCTACAGGAAAAAGTAACTAAACTTACAGGTGATTTATGTAAATCTAATTCTGAGCTTGCTTGTGTTCGAGCAAAATTAGACTCGGCATTAGGCAAAATTAAAGAGATGGAAGCTCAGATTGGGAAAAAAAATGGCGAAGTTAGAAATCTGACTCAAAAAGTTCAAGAGAAGACGGAGATTTGTGGAAAATTAGAAGTTCAGATTAAGAAATATGAGAAGTTGTGTAATGAAACACTTATTGATCTGTTAAGTGACGATGAGATTTGTGGTCGCCAAATTAAAGAAAAGGATACTATATCCCTAGAGAAGGTTGATAGGCTTAAGGATAGCCATGTTATTGAGATTGAGAGGGTTGATAAAGAGAGAGTGAAAGAATTAATGATGGAGAAAGACAAATTGATTAAGATTGAAAATTTGCTAGCAGAGGAAAGCTGCAAGGTCTTAAAAGCTGATAGTTTAAACAAAAGATTAAGTGAACAGATTGCACTTAGAGACATTGAGATTGCAGAAGCAAGAAGAAGAATAAATGGTCTGCTTGACGTAGTCTTGAATAGCAATATGTTGTCTTCTGTCAATGGTGACAGGGATAGACAGAAAGTTGCTTATCATCAGAGCACTAAAGCAAAAAGCCAGCCTTCTACACTTTTTGCGGATTCTACGGTCAAGAATGGTGGACATAGATCTTTCCGTGGGAGATATAACTTCTCACGCAATACAGATGATTCCAATGATAATGATTGCTGGCGGCAGAATAACAAAGGAAAATCTACAGTAATATCCAGTCCTGTAGATAAGGAAAGAAACAGTGCTAAATCTCAAGTCAGTGTGTTAAAAACCAACAGCGTATTTATTGACAGATCTGATAAATTAGTAACAAGTAACAAACATACTACTGCTTGTTCCATGAAGGAAACAAATGTTGTGAAAAAAAATAAAGAGATTGTCAAACCTTCTAGTCATACCCAGTCAAGGCAGTGTGACTCATTTTTTAAACACATTGCCACAAGCAAAGAAAAAAATAGTTGTGATAGGAGACATAACCCTAAGGTTATAAAGTACCAAGGGAGTTCATCCTACGGTAACGTTTCTTCGCCTAAAAACAAGAAAAAATGTGACAGATCTCAACATTGTGATTCTAAAAGTTTTGAAAACTATAGCAGAAGTAATTATATGAAAGTTCATCAGTCTAGTAATAATTTTTCTGCTAAAAAGCCAGTTCTATCTGATGGACATTGTTATCTGGGAAGAAGTATTAAGAATAACTATTGTAACTGGGATTTAAATCAGTACAACGGTGTTGATAGAGCAAATAACAATGCTCTCAAAAGAAATTATACAGATCGCAACCAGGTTAACTGTGCTCCACATAAGAGCAAGATTATTAGCAATCAGAGTAATAGGAACGGTAATAGGTTCTTAAATGCTTTTGCTTGTCATGCTGATAGATTTGAGAGATCATCTCGGTCTTGTGAAGGTAGTAAATTTTTTTCAGCATACCGCACTGACAGCTGTGAATTATAGGTCAGGTTGTCCCTGAGACGTCTATGTTTGTCTGCTATGTGACGAGAGTTGTTGACATCGCAGGAGGGCCACAACCTTACACCACGGAGTTCGGGTAATTGTAAAGTGAATTTTCCGTGTTTCCTCATAATCTTACCATGGATTAAAATAGATATTTTCATTTGTATTGTCTCACAGCGAGCGACTTTGCGAGGGGAATCACCATTCTAATTTTACATTACCTGGGAGAGATGTAGATCACTGTGTACCATTTAACCATTCAAGCGAGCCTAGCCAGTACGTTAACCCACCGTGTCATGATGTCACCTTGCGTGTTGATGAGATGTTCGCAAGACCTCGAAGGAATTTTTTGTTTTGTTTTTTTCAAAGGTCCTGTTTATTTTTTGTTCTGTTTACAAACACTGAATGTTATTGTATTCTTTAGTATAGAACTTTATATGTGGTTAATAGAATATTATGTAATCTTTGTAACATTTGATTGCCATAATTATTTGTTGGTTGTTACTTATATGACTGTATTTTAATTATGCATTAAATAATTTCTATGCACAAACTTATTTACTGAGACAATGTAATAGTCATTTCTATAGATAGTCCTGAGTGTTTTTATTCACTACTTAAAATTTTGTTTTGTTTTTTCATCATGGATTTGATACCATGTTTAATTAACATATTTATATACAGATTATTTGAATTAATTGTTTAGTGAAAGGTAATTTTAAACATAACTTGTATGTATTATTAATGATTTTGCGTTGAAGTTAAGGACGTATTCTGAAACTTGGTTTTCATTTTTTCTAAATTATGACATTTGATAATTTAAACGATTCGATTTTTTGTCAGCTAGAATTAACTTAAATTTCCTATTAAATTAAGTGGGTAGAATTAACAGCGACGGCTGATACTCTTGTTCATTTAAAGAATTTAGATATCTGATTATAATACATAGTTAAGATAAAATAATATTACACTTATATATATTTATAACTTCGTTTGTAGTTAACATTTTATTACCCAATGTGACGTTTCTTTGATGTTTTTTTTTTTTAAAAAAGAAGAGAAAAAAAAACTTACACGTTTTTCATGTATGTCTGTTTAAAGATAAGATTATTTTTATGTTACTCAGCTAATTTAATTGTTAGTTATTAATTATAGCTACATATTACTTAGAAATAAAAATACTATTTTTATTTAACCTAACGTTAAGAAACATTTTTTGTATTGTAATTTTTTTTTGAAAAAATGTGTTTTGGACATTGTGATATTTTTTTTCTGCGCCAGCGCTAGATTGTATGTTAAGCTTACTATTATGTAGTGACATTAATTCTTTGAAAATGTTGTGATGTTTGGATGTATTTTTTGGTTGTTAGCGCTTGACTATGCGTCAATGCGGAACTTGTGTTATCGTTAATAATTTTTTGTTTGGGTGATATTTGATGTAATTTATTTTTGGTTATGTATAAGTTTATAACTTAGTTAAATTACTTATTATGCTCTGCTTGTCTTAAGCTTTCTTTTTTGTGTTAGTATATAAATATACTTTAGCATTTTTGTATTTTACAATACGTTGTTACATTTAGATAGTTATTGTTAGGTGTTGTTACCAACTTTCTTTACATTTGCATCTTTACTTTCATCTCTCTTTGTTGACTATTCGTCATTTCTTTACATCTTGTCTGTTGTCTTTTCAATATTGTCTGATATTTTGTTTATGCTTCCGTGTTTCATCTTTGATGTAATTCATACTTCTTGTATACTTTTTTCGTGTTACGCTATTTATACTTTCATTCTTTGTAGTGTTAAGTTAATTATATGACTTTAGATAATGTAATTGGTTCTTATAATTCTATTTGTTTTACATGTATGGAATTGTTGTCTTCATTGTCATCTTATGATTCTATTTGATTCTTATCATATTCCCATTTCATATTTTGTCTTTTCTCGAATGATAATTTATTTTCTGTTTAGTTTGTACTATGTATATTTAATTTGGGTTTTGTATTAGATTAATTTTTATTTTGGTATGTTTGAATGATTATGTTGGATGATTTAGTCGTTATCTTACATTTATTGATGATATTTTTGTAGATGTGCTATGTTCTCTTGTCATAGGTATATTTTTGTAGGTAATTGATAGAACTTCATTAATTTTTTAAAAAATTTTTGGGAATTAATTTAAGAGGTATCTGATATAACTTCATTGACCGTTAAATTTTTGGGAGTTAATTTTCAAAAAAAAAAAATGATATAATCATTTTTTTTTTCCCTGGGAGTGCGGCAAACTGATAAGTGCAGATGTGATGAAAGGGAAATGATCTTGGGAAATACGTGTTGAGTAGAGTTAATTTTGGGTTAGAGTACTTGCTTACAGATTGGTATGGATTTGTTTAAAGATATCTCCTCTTGGTTTCGTGGAAGACAGTATGTCAGATAGCAGGTGAACTCTGGTCATAATGAACTGTTTCTGTACTGGTTTTAAGTGATGTGTGAATAGCTCTCGCGGCTAGTGTCCGCAGGGATTTTTGAGAGCAGTGTTAAGAGAACAGTAGATTCTCGTGACTGTGTGAACGGGGTGTGTTCCCGTGGGTTCAGTGTGTGCAGGGTTTTTGACTGAGGTGGTCAGCCCTAAGGTGTTTTTTGGATAATGTATGCCTGCGCAGGGCTATAGAGATTTGGTAGGCCTTGATTATTATATATCTGCCGTAGATGCAGTATTTGTGCACTGATGTGAAGTATAGAGATTTTGTAGGCCTTGATTATTATATATCTGCCGTAGATGCAGTATTTGTGCACTGATGTGAAGTATAGAGATTTTGTAGGCCTTGATTATTATATATCTGCCGTAGATGCAGTATTTGTGCACTGATGTGAAGTATAGAGATTTTGTAGGCCTTGATTATTATATATCTGCCGTAGATGCAGTATTTGTGCACTGATGTGAAGTATAGAGATTTTGTAGGCCTTGATTATTATATATCTGCCGTAGATGCAGTATTTGTGCACTGATGTGAAGTATAGAGATTTTGTAGGCCTTGATTATTATATATCTGCCGTAGATGCAGTATTTGTGCACTGATGTGAGGAGTAGAGATTTTGTAGGCCAGGATGTGTATGGGCCGTATGTTAACTGCATTATGAAGATTCATGTTTCGATGTAACTGTATTCGTCTAGATCTACGTGATGTTATAATTGTAATAAACCATGGTTAAAATATCATCAGACGTTACACCATTCCATGACTTGGTGTGTACGCTACTGTGAGTGACTGTCCCAAAACACACTCACCGTCTTCACCATAAAAACATCCACCATAATTATCATTATATATATAACAATTAGGTGTTACAATGCTTATCAATAGCTGTGTCTTGCTGATTTGCACAAGGGTTAATTCTTGTTACTGATCCATCATTCAGTATTATTAGTTCATTGTTTTCAATGAAGTCCAACAGTAGTTTTCCTGATTTGTCTATTACATTGCCTCCCCAAGCTGTATGATGAGCATTGAAGTCTCCCACTATGATAGTTCTGTTGTTTATTCTTAAGGACAGGTGGCAGCTGAAAATAAAACTTTCAAACTATGCAATATGAAAGAACTAACATATGCCGCCCTCTCGCAGATAGACACAGATTATTGGTGTAAATGTGACGACCATGTCTTAAAAGATGAAAATGACTATTGGAAAAAAGATGGACTGTCGTTCGTTCAGCCGAGAATAGTCATCAATATGTTAGACTCGTCTAACTCAGAAAAAGTGTGTAAATACCTTATATGTTTTCTCCTCTACATATGTGTATATGTATGTAAACCAATTCATTTCCTTTTTATCTCCGCGATTTCATTCACGTTTTAGTATAAAAAGTAACATTTACAACGAATAGGCGTTATTTTTCTCTCAAATATTTCGAAGAAATAAAAAAGGACCGCAGGTAGTAATCAGTTAACAAACCCCTCTAACATTCGAATTGTATAGACGCCTTTGCCGAAAATATGCAACTTCCTTCATTTACGGCAAATTATTTTCTTCCTGGACAAAATAATTACTTCGTTAAAAAAGACCAAAGGCATTAGCCGTTGCAAGAAAAGAACACTACCTGCAACATTGAATTTTATAAAAACTTTGTGACATTGAAAATATAAGACCACATGCAAAAAATCATGTTTATCAGTGCAAGGAATATGGAGATATTTGAAGTCAATCGTCGACCGACCTTTTTGAAACGCACTATAATTTAATCTTGTTACTGTGTGCATATATTATACTTCCATAATCTATTTTTCCTCAACTATTGGCTGCGAGTCCGGACATTTCAGTATAGCATCAGCTACTTTAATTATGGCATTTTCCGGTCTCCTAGCCTTGACTCACTTTGTCGGCAATTGGGCCGCTTCGCTTCGCTTGATCATAATTCACCCTACAAAATAAATTCTTCATTCAATTTACACATTAATCAAAACATGCATTTTTTATTCAGATTGGTAACTTTCTTAGCTTTTCAAGCTCGTGAAATAATAGATTGATGCGTGACAAATTATTTTCTACAATTAAAAATAATTGATAAACCACAAAGATTTCACACCTACAAACCACAAAGATTGAAAAATATTTGAGCGCGAAAAAGCACTGAAAACGACGCATTTTCCTGTTTGTGTGCAAACCGATGAAGGACATCAGCCCAACTGTTTAGCCTGCACAAAAAGCAAGTCACAGTCTCTGTAATTCAGACAAAATATGAAAATGTGCTTTTCCTGACGTTGCATTTCCATGGTCAGTTCTGTTCAGCTACTGTTTTTGCATTTAAAGCATAATTAGTTCCATTATTATTCTGTCCAATATAATAATTCTCCTTTGGCATTCCAAGCCAGCCATGCCACATATTTTAAAACATACCTTTTGGCTTCAACGCCACACACACATTGATCTATATAAATTCTTTTTTGCACAAGCACCCTCTTTCTTATGTTGTCATTTTGACTGTAATCTCAATTACGATTGTTAGAAGGGCCTCTCCTTTACTGATAGGATTCTTTATTCATTTGACAACTTATATCAGTATTGTCATTCAATTTCCCAGCGATCATGCTGATTGATGTTGTTTGCGAATGGTGAATAAAGTCCCAACACCAATTTATATATTTCATAACGAAGTGTGGGTTGAGTCTACAAAAGTACAAGACGGTTTATTTCATATTTATATATTCAATCAGTTCATGGCATTATCAATAATTCAATATACTTATTAATTAATCATTCGCCAACTTTGAAGGTATCACTTTCAGTTGTCCGCACGGCGACAACGCGTATACACAGCCCACCTTGTTGTCGACATTTATAATTTAGTCTAGGAGACTTAAATGGACTGCATGGAGATGATGTATAATTTCAATGCCATAAATAATTGTGATGTGCATGTAATAAAGTGTTGGACTCTACCAAAGGAACTAGTCAATCAATCAATGTCAATTCAGAAGGCAGCAGGCTTCAATGGACTAAAATTAACGAGCCAGGACTATCAAATTAAGGAACCAGCTCACTCAATGCCTGAAATATCATTCGAAACATCACTATGTTGCAATCCATGCTTTCATGCTTTAGAGGGTTACAGATTAAAATCATTTGCCATGACACGGGTGGCTATATCAAATTTAGCGGCAAAAGGAAAAGTACCTAGTGAGGAAGAATTGGAAGTTGAGATAAGGCGTATTGAGGAATTAGAAGAAAAGAAAAGTACGGTTGCATTAGAGGAGAAGAAAATGCAACCGGATTTAGTGGATGTACAGAAGAAGATACGAGATTTGGAGAATAAAAAGCATCTTAATGACTTAAATAAGTTCTCTGAGGAACATGTGGATGTTCAAAACAAGTTACTTGTGGAAGAAAAACTTGTTGATGTTATAGAATTAGATAAAACGTCTACGTTGGACATAATGTCTGCTCTGGAGGATCTTCTCCAAGAGGGTAAGGATGATGGTTTGCAAGGCCCAGACCATGAAGAGTTTGTATTGGACCGTTTCTTATGTCGTACGGCATCAGACTTGGCGGAGTTTGCGAATTTTAGTTTTCATTCTGTTCCACATGTGATAATGGCTAGGGATCTAGCAAAGTTACTAGGGGGAGTGTTTCGTGCTTTTGTACAACATGGTCATATAGTAAATAACATACGTAATGCTATACTCTACGACAATGCTCAGGATAAACACATAAAGGACAACAAAAGGAGTGAGCCGGAAAGGGTGAATTTTTAGACGATATTGCCGAGGAAAGCAAAATTGATGAGTTGTCGGAGGTCCTTGAAGACAAGGAGAGATTGATTGAGAATTTAAACGAGAGGGTAAGGGCTCTGAATTTGCGGGCCGAGGTTACTAATGCAAACTTCACATCATTACAAGAGGAACTGAAAATTCTAAGGAGTCGTTAGAGACTACCTTGATAAAGAATAATACTTTGAACTCGGTGATTCAAGAACTTCATGATAACATTGCAGCATGTAAAAAGAAACTTGAAAAACATAGTAATGGTTTGGATGATAAGATTGCTTGTATTAAGGCAAATTTTTTCAAAGCTTCTGATACTTTATTAAATAAAGACAAAAGTGTTGATGTTGAGTTAAATAAGGTTGATAGTGCTTTAAGGGCAGATTGTTATACACATATGGCTCAGATTCAGGAGCTGAAATCTGAAGTTTTACTTTTGAAATCAAAAGATAGCCTACTTTGTTTGACGACATTGATGAATTAGTCTAGGAGCATTTTAAAGTTACGCGTTAACATATTCTTCTTTGAGCCATAACCGCCAACCGTCAAAGCAGTCAGCGGCCATCACGGCTGGTGACGTCTTGTAGGGCAGCAACAAATTGATTCCACTTTGCTCGGTCGGCGGCCATCCTTCGTACAGTGCCCCAACTGTGGTTCATTCTTTGCATCTCAGCTTCCACAGTTCTCCGCCAAGTTGTTTTTGGTCGGCCTCTCTTTCGCTTTCCCTCGGGGGTCCATAGCATAGCTGTTCTTGTGATGGTATCAGGGTCCCTTCTGAGGACATGGCCAACCCAACTCCAGCGTCTGCCAGCTATGATGGTGTGCATGTCCTCCTGGTTACTCCGAATAAGTAGTTCTTGGTTGCTGATGGTGTTTGGCCAAAAGATTCGGAGAATTTTCCTTAGACAGATTGTGTGGAAGGAGGACAGTTTCGACATTTCCTTCTCTGTTACTCTCCAACATTCCGCACCATAGAGGAGCACATAAAGTACACAGCTCTCATACAGTCTTAATTTGGTGTTTGTGCCGTTAACATATTGGTATGACATAAATAGAAGATGTTTCGCGCTTAAATATATTTTATTGAACGCGAATTTGTATAGTTGTCTAGGATTTAGTCATCACGCGGTACGTTGTTATGATACCGCGTGACAACGTTCTAGATTCACCCTTCATATGTTTAGATTCGTCCAAGTGAGACGTGAATCTTTAATGCTCCCGATGTAGAGTAATTGTGCAGATATTTCTATGAATACAAGCTACAGGGTCAGCTGTATTATTGTAAGATGCAGTGATGGAGCATCGTTATTCAATTATAATGTTTTTACTGGAATCGAGTTATAAGGGAGTATATACTTATTAATTAATCATTCGCCAACTTTGAAGGTATCACTTTCAGATGTCCCCACGGCGGCATCCTGTATATATAGCCTACTTTGTTTGACGACATTGATGAATTAGTCTAGGAGACTTAAATGGACTGCACGGATATATTGAATTATTGATAATGCCATGAACTGATTGAATATATAAATATGAAATAAACCGTCTTGTACTTTTGTGGACTCAACCCACACACTTCTTTATGAAATATATAAATTGGAGTTGGACATTATTCACCAGTGTTCTCCATGTTTCCGAGCCGTAGGACGCTGGTGAGGAGAGAGTGTTGAAACAGGCAACATACACAAAAAAAAAAAAAAAAACCAATGAGATAGAAAATAAAAGTTAGAAACGAAAATGATAATTCATGACGAAGGGAAGAAAATCACAGAAACCGAAAGGCTTCATCATCATCAACCCTTCATATTCATCATCATTACTTCAAATTTTACATCATTTCCCCTTGCACAATAAAGTTTGATGTATTTCAAATTGATTTGCCAAAATAATTCAAGAATTTTTTTTTTTTATAAATATTTTTGCAGCGGTTTCATCATCACGTTCAAGTTAATTGTTGACTAGAACGCGGGGTTCGGCCATATTCAATCATCGGACAGGATTGTGCGAAAACAAGAATGGCCGCCAGGGCATCGTCGTCCCCTATGAGGCCTTTGAATCGAGATCATACAGCAGCACCCCAAGTGGCACCACCGCACTGGGCCCACCATGGCGAACATAATAGGGACATGCATGGTCACTGGTATCAGCCCCCTTGCGCCCACCTCACTACTACTGAAAGGGACATGCATAGTCAGTATGCCCAGCAGCAGGGACATCATGGCACTGAAAGGGACATGCATAGTCAGTATGCCCAGCAGCAGGGGCACCATGGCACTGAAAGGGACATGCATAGTCAACAACAGCTTAGGGACATGATGCAAAGCTATGCGCAGCAGCAGGAGCACCATGGCACTGAAAGGGACATGCATAGTCAACAACAGCTTAGGGACATGATGCAAAGCTATGCGCAGCAGCAGGAGCACCATGGCACTGAAAGGGACATGCATAGTCAACAACAGCTTAGGGACATGATGCAAAGCTATGCGCAGCAGCAGGAGCACCGTGACACTGAAAGGGAAATGCATAGTCAACAACAGCTTAGGGACATGATGCAAAGCTATGCGCAGCAGCAGGAGCACCGTGACACTGAAAGGGACATGCATAGTCAACAACAGCTTAGGGACATGATGCAAAGCTATGCGCAGCAGCAGGAGCACCATGGCACTGAAAGGGACATGCATAGTCAACAACAGCTTAGGGACATGATGCAAAGCTATGCGCAGCAGCAGGAGCACCGTGACACTGAAAGGGACATGCATAGTCAACAACAGCTTAGGGACATGATGCAAAGCTATGCGCAGCAGCAGGAGCACCATGGCACTGAAAGGGACATGCATAGTCAACAACAGCTTAGGGACATGATGCATAGCTATGCGCAGCAGCAGGAGCACCATGACACTGAAAGGGACATGCATAGTCAACAACTGCTTAAGAACATGATGCATATCTTTGTGCAGCAGCAGGAGCACCATGACACTGAAAGGGACATGCATAGTCAACAACAGCTTAGGGACATGATGCATAGCTATGCGCAGCAGCAGGAGCACCATGACACTGAAAGGGACATGCATAGTCAACAACTGCTTAAGAACATGATGCATATCTTTGTGCAGCAGCAGGAGCACCATGACACTGAAAGGGACATGCATAGTCAACAACTGCTTAAGAACATGATGCATATCTTTGTGCAGCAGCAGCAGCACCATGACACTGAAAGGGACATGCATAGTCAACAACAGCTTAGGGACATGATGCATAGCTATGCGCAGCAACCACCACCACCCCCTTGGGCCCACCATGCATATCCCTTACCAACAATGGTGGTTGTCTACCACTTTCAAGAGGATCGCCATTATTACGCACGCCCACCAGATACGGGTCGCTGGGGCCCTCCTTTTTCGGATGAGGAGGAGTTTAAAAGACAACATAATCATGGTCAGAGATGAGGAGGAGTAAGAAAGATGTGCCAGTGACATCTTCGAAGGCACAAAATTATAGGGACATTGCTTTTTTTTTTCTTTCTGGTCTTATAATTTCGCGAGCTAGAAAGTGCCAAGGTTTAAAGTGCTGTTGATAACCCTGCTCCATGCAACATCAGAATCTTTTCTCCAAAATATGTCTGTGAGGCATATAATGACTTTGGGGACACAGATACTTTTTGCTTTGTAGAAGTGAGAGTATACTTGCTGAAGGGATGCGGGACTTCTTCTCTAACTAAATTGCCTCCACTAACTAACTAGTTTTACTCTGAGAAATCGAGAAAGTAATGAAATCATAATACTGTCCAGGGGAATTCGCTTTTTTTTTTTTCTCTTTCTGGCCTTTTAAGTTTCGCGAGCTAGAAAGGTGCGAGGTTTCAGTTCCAATGTTTCATAAAGTGCTGTAAAGACATGGCATATCACAGTCATCAAGTTATTAAATACAAACAAACTCATACATGAAAAAAGTTTTTTGTTGTTTTTGATTTTTGTGGAAGTATAATTTAAAATGATTTGTTGTTGTTTGATTGTTGTTGTTTACTTCTCATAGATATTATATTTAGACGAAACATGGGTTAATTCGCACCATACAAATGAGAAAGAATGGCAATCTTCTCTTCATTACATCAGGTAGTTTTTTTGAAAACAAATTTCAAAGTTGAAAATCAATTGGTGAACGGACTTATACCTTAGAAAACAAGAATGCTACGTGCAACGCTTTGACATGAAAGAAAAGCAGAGATGTTATATTTACTTGTAACGAATTAAGAACTTATAGGAAGTCGACTATACAAATTAAGTTTTCGAAAATGGCTAATCCATCTCTCTCTCTCTCTCTCTCTCTCTCTCTCTCTCTCTCTCTCTCTCTCTCTCTCTCTCTCTCTGTGTGTGTTTGTTTGTGAACTCTTTGCCAAGTGATAATTTTCAAACTGAGAACCGGCTCCTGCAGACTCAAACACCTTAAGTTCAACAAATTAAACATCGGCCCTACAGACCTGTGTCCATGTCTGGAAGACAAGCAAACAATAGGACACGCCCTCGGAGAATGTCGTCTCCACGAGCGAAACAGTTTGACAGCATGGCCTACGCCAACGCCTGTGATGGAGAAACTACACGGCAATGAGAATAAAAAAAGAACTTGTACTGGCAACAAACAGCAGCTCTAAGAATCAGCAGCAAGATAGGAAAATTTCAACAGGTAAAAAAGGGTGTTAAACAGGGATGCGTGCTGTCACCTGATCTGTTCAAACTTTACATTGAAAATATAATGAAATCCATAGAGGACATGTCAGGAATATCAGTTAGTGAGCATAATAATACAATATAAGATACATTCTTTGATAGCAAACATGGGAAAGGAGTTGCAGGAAATAATTGACAAAACAGTGACAGAAAGTGAAAATAAAGGCCATTTGCCTTAATAGCAAAATGTTCAGGGCCGGATTTCGACATGGTGAAGCCCTATGCAATAGGAAGCTGTGGGGTCCCTTGTAAGCAATTGGTAACAGAGAATAAGGCAGTATAACAACTGAACCTTGGCAAGTATGCCACCAAGATGCATAACAAATCCATGCAAAGTGGGCGGAAGGTTTGATCCACTTGACCACTGTTAGAGAGGCCCTTTCAGACTGTGAGGCTATAAGCTGTAACGTGTTTAGCTTATGCCTAAGTTTTTTTGTTGTTTTTTTTAAATTAATGAAGAAAAATATCCCGTTCAACCTCTGATGGGTTAAAATTAGGATATATATTGTTTTCAATTCCAAATAATATGAAAAACTGCTGATATGAGAAAGTGGCATCACATTTGTCAAATCATTGTAAATAGGGATAATCACAATTGTGCTTATACATTAAATAAATAAATAAACAAACAAACTAAGTAACTAACCAACAAACAAAATCAAGAAGAAACTCTGAACAAGAATAATATTAAAGTGAAGTGGTGTAAAGGCCTGGCGGTTCCAGTTATATAACTGAGAAGAAAAGAGATTAGCTGCAGAAAGAGAAGAGAAGAGACTGGCTGCTGAAAGGGAAGCAGAAAATAGAAGATTGCAGAGGGAGCACGAGTTACGACTAAGGGAGTTGGAATTACAAGGCCATGCTCCTGAAAATGGTGCCAGCCCTTTACCTTCGATGCCACTGTTAGTCAGGGAGCCTCAACCTCAGCTATGGGGTTTCATTTAGACCATTTTGTTGAGAAAGACGATGACATAGAAAGTTTTCTGGGTAGGTTTGAACTTTTGGCTACCACGTATGGGTTAGAGAGAAAAAGATGGAGCCTAAAGTTATCCCAGGATCTCAGGGGAACAGCTAATGAAGGTTTTGCCAAAATGAGCAGGGATGATCAAGACAATTATGACATGTTAAAGCAGGCTCTTTTGCTAAGGTATGAAAAGAATGGAGAATTTTACAGAACAAAATTTAGGAATGCCAAGCTACTGTCGGGTGAGACCTATCACCAGTTCTCTGCACGTTTAGAGACCTACTTGGAGAAATGGACTGCTCTGGGGAAAACCCAAGATCTTAAAGAAATGATCCTTATTGAGCAATTGAGAGAGTTCATGGTATTGGTTTGGTGATTGTGATGGCCAAAAGATTCGGAATTTTTCTTAGGCAGGTTGTGTGGAAAGAGGACAATTTCGACATTTCCTTCTCTGAAACTGATGCGGGTAAATCTTAAGAATGATTATCCTTTCAGGAACCGTCCTCCCGACGTCCTGTGGTAAGAGTGCATTAGACTTCAGGCTTGACACTCCTTAATACAATGGCCTGCTGAATACCTTCCAGGGTTGTCCTTGCATGTTCCGTTTCAGGAATTAATATATATATTTTTATGTTTGGCCAGTCACACATAATCTCCCTGGCCCGCACCTCAGGTACTCAATAACAAGGCACAACTTCTTGGCACAATTCACATCCATTTAATATACATATTACTCCATTTGAGTATCGTATGACATCTTAGCCTTTACTAGCACATGTCTCTACTGTCCTTGATTTTGCTCCTCACAGTTTTAATGGAACAGTCAACTTACGTGCCCAAGAATTTCCAATACACACTGCTAAGACTAAACTGACATTATACTGTTAGATGAAAGCATAATGCAGTGATGGTAATCGATCTAGCAGGTGAAATATCAAAATGCCCAAAGGCAATTAACACATTTTAACAGCAGGTCCTACTGGACACATTCCGTGCGTACTGGTCAAACGACACAAGCAGACTCCTCGTTCGAGACGCTAGCTCGTCCCACATCGAAACTGCCGTCTGCCGATAATTCAGGGCAGAAGTCAAGACGTCACTTCCTGCAACCACGGGATACCGTGTGTAAACAATATATATCAGGAAGTGATCGACATGATATGATATTTACTCATATCATTTACTCCCCCCCCCCCCGGATTAAAATAATGAAAAGGAACTTTTCATTATTTTCATAGTACAATCTTACAAGGTCACTGGAGAAACCATGTGACAATATCCAAATACTCAACTGTCATCATTATGATAGCACCTAGAGGCGTGCTCCATAATCGACAATTTAACACACAAGGTGTGGTATTTAGTAATAACATACTAAACCCATTATCGTTAGCAGACGCTCTTTTGACACAAACGTGAGGTAACTACATTAAATAGAAGGCAGTGAAGAAAAGTCAATATGTCAGTCATGGCACTCACACAGCATACCATGTCAACAAACGCCCTAAGTCGTGTCGGTATGTAAGTCTACCTATCTATCAAATGAGATGCATAATAGCAATCAAAGATAGAATAGAACATATGAGGCAGACAAGTTAAAATATAAGTGGTGACTGTGACAATATGTCAAAATAGTTATTAACATTTGTATGTATGCAATGTCATGTTATCTACCCTTCCAAGATGGAGGTGAAATTCGTTTCTCACCTTAGACGCCGAAAGAAAAACATCAGGAATGTGTATATTTCGATGGATATCACCATGTTATGTTAAATTATAGAATAAGAGATACACCAGAGTATCTAGTGGTGTAGATATTTTCCTATAACTGACCTCGAAACCCTTGAATCGGTCGGTTGGATCGGAGGGTTGATCAGTGAGTTAACAATTCACTATCGTAAAACAAGCTATTGTTACCGAAACAGAACCAGGCTCGACAGTAAACATGACTCACTCTAATATCTTGGGGGCTAAGGAGATTTCTAAAATTGGATACTGGAATGACAATTGGGTATAAAATGGACAAATGAAAAATTCCTGGGGGACCTGGATTTCGCAGATGATGTAGCATTCTTAAGTTCAACACCAAGACAATCCCAAGAAGCAATAAATAATTTGTGTCATCTCTCGGTTAAAATTGGTCTCCAAATAAATGCCTCTAAAACTAAAGCTATGAACTTTTCTAACGAGACCTTTGATATCATCTTGAACGGGGAAAAACTACAGAAAGTTGAAAGTTTCAATTATTTAGGCAGTAAAATGACTCAGGATGGTGACACAACAAGAGAAATCCATACTAGAATTGCTTTGGCAGCTAGCGCCTTCAATAGATTATCTAACATTTGGAAATTACGATCATTGAATATACATACCAAGCTTCGTCTGTTTAATTCAAATGTTATCTCAGTGTTAACATACGGCTGTGAGAGTTGGAAAATAACAAAATCATTGGAGAACAAGCTGAATACATTCGAGAACAAATGTCTTAGAAAACTCATGAACATCAGTTGGAAAGAATTCAAGACTAATCGACAAATAAGAGAAGACTCTAGGCAGAAATATGTCTCCGACTATATAAGGAAAAGACGATGGTCATATATCGGTCATGTCCTACGAATGCAAAACAACAGAATACCACTACAGGCGCTCACTTGGGTTCCTGAGGGTAAGCGGAAAAAAGGAAGACCAAAAGAAACACTCAGAAGAACAATAATAAGAGAAGGAAGAACGTTGGGCCTAAATAATGTGCAAGAGCTAAGAGGAGTGGCGTCACAACGAACAACCTGGAGAGCACTGGTTTCTGCCTTATGCGCCGTGTTTGGCGCTTAAAGAATTTATTATTATTATAATGTCATGTGGTGAATGACAATGTTAGTGAGATGTCATATGAAGATATATTACTTAATATCTATACATATGAAGGTTATAAGTTATAATAAGTGGAAGCACCACTGTAATTCATTTGATATAATGATACATCAATGAACCAATGTAATGTATCAAGTGATAATAAAAATGGTCATGTTAGACCAACCACAGTTCTTCCTGTAGAAGTATTTAAAAGAACCAAAGTTTCAGTGAGTCATTAGTTTGCACATTAGTGATACATTATGCCGGAAAGGAATAGTTCATTGAAGAAAAAATCCAATTTCCATCTATGTTGGTTGTCGATGTTTGTCTTCCATGCAATATCATATGCAACACCGATACTATTGTTCATTCTGTACCTGAGAATTTCATACGTATGTGATGACGTGTCATTTGTTGGTTATGTCCCTTTTTGAACTTTGTAGTCAGTAATTTTAGTTACTTCCCTTTCTACACAATGTTTGAGATAGTCCATTCGTGCAAAAAGTTTTTTGAAAATGTAAGAAAGTATCTGAATTGCACCGACTTGGGTTGATATACTGCCAAAAGTCATTGTACACTGTGCATGAAGTAACAAAGTATTGTTCTTGAGCAATTGCATTAGACATCATGTGACGAACGCTTGAATATATATCTTGATTTTGGATGTACAGAAATTCATCATCATCATGTTGCTTGGCATAGTGTCTCTAGTTTTTCAAACGGTTTAAGTGCATGACGAAGCAATGTGGCTGTACTATTTGAAGTATGCAATATGAGTTAAAAGAAGGTATGTTCCTTAGTTCGTGATGCTCCCTTTGCGAAATAATTCCTGACTTGTCCCAAAGGAAGTAGTGTTATTATTGAGCATCACAGTTGACCTGAAGCAGCATTTGCGGATACAACTGGCGATATTGGATGCTTCATACATCTGGATAGCACATCGGCCATCACATTCAACTTTCCTGCGATGGGTTTAATCTGGTAATTGTAGGGTTGAAGTGCCAGTGAGGCACGCGCTGGTTTAGCATTCTTGAATCTCGCTGTTTTCAGGTCTGTCTCGAGTGTGAAACTTGCACCAAGCAGGTAGCGTTGAAGTTTGGAGAAGCAGAACACAAGAGCCAGTAGCTCTCTCTCGATGACGGAGTAACGTTGCTCCGTCGGCGTTAGCTTCCTGCTAACATACAGTGTTGGATGTAAACAGCCTTTCCATTCTTGCAAAAGCACACCTCCAATTGACATGTTGGAAGCGTCTACTGTAAGAGTAAAATGTTTAGATGGATCAGGCAATCTCAATATAGGCAACTTGGAAAACAGACATTTTAATCTATTTAAGGCCACATTAACATCATGACTATAAACACACCTATTTGGTGACTCCTTCTTCACCAGTGATGACAATACAGACGTATACTCTGCAAAATTAGGGATAACTTACGATAAAAGTTTAGGAGCCCTAGAATACTTCTGACTTGTTTTTTGGTCTTAGGCATATCAAGGTTTAGAATCCTAGAGATAGTAGTATCCTCTGTTTTCAAAAAACCTCCTCCTACTTTATAACCTAAAAATGAAATCTCCTGAAATCCAATTTTAGTCTTAGATGGACGTGCAGATAGATTATGACGACGTAGAGTGGTAAGTAAGGATTGAATACCCCTCAAATGTTCATCCCATGATTGATGAAACAGACAAATGTCGTCAATGTAAGTAATAAGGTCGTCTCTGTCAGAGAAGAGTCGTCTCATCATGCGAACGAAGGTCGCAGGTGCGTTAACTAAACCAAAAGACATATAGTTAAATTGAAAGAGTCCTAATGGAGTTGCGAAAGCAGTATAAGGCTTGGATCGTTCCGTTAATGGTACTTGAAAATAGCCTTTAGATAGATCAAATTTAGAAAAAAATGTAGCTGTAGCTAGTCTATCTAATAAAGATTCCAACACGGGCATTGGTTCCGCGTCTTGGATGGTGACCGAATTTAGACGTCTAAAATCTATGCATATACGTATAGATTTGTCTTTTTTCCTGATCAAAACCATAGGAAAACTATAAGGGGAATGAGATGGAGAAATGACATTTAATTTCACCATCTGTTCTAGTTCCTCTTTAACCTGACATTGTAAATGTATAGGAATAGGGTAAGGTTTCAACTTAATGGGTTGAAAGTCTGTCAGAATGATATCATGTTCGATGATATCAGTGTGTCCTGGGACATCAGTAAGGACATCAGTAAAAGAACGTAAGATAGAAGTAACCTGTTCTTTCTGGGAAGAAGATAGAGTTGAAGATATATCAACATCTTTCCAACTTTCAGTAGACAAGTAGTGAAGACTAGGTAATACCAATAATGAGTCATTACCATCAGTCAAATCCGAATTTTCTTCTTGTATGACAGCCAAAGAAGAATGACGACAGACAGATTGATCAAGAGCCTCAAAGACTGGTCTCAGATATGGTGGACGTGTATGAAACTGCTGTAACATATTGATATGAAAAGTTTTCTCTTTTCCCTCTACTGAGACAATATAATCAACATCAGACAGTTTCTCCACAATCCTGTAAGGTCCTCTCCATGAGACTAATAATTTGTTATCTCTCCTGGGTAATAATACGTAAGCTTCATCACCAGGCCAAAGTTGGCGTAATTTACGGTTTTGGTTAATAAATAACCTCGCCCTAAGCTTTGCCTTTTCAGATGAACCTACTGCTATCTGGCATGCGTCTATTATTTTTTTCCTCAAATTGACCACATACTGATATGAGGTCTGAACCTCCGTGTTCATCTCAGCACCAATTAAAAGTTGTTTTAATATAGACATTGGGCCGCGTGGTCGGGCGCCAAAAACCAATTCAAATGGACTAAAGCCTGTATGTTCGTTTTTTATCTCCCGATAAGCAAATAATATAGCTGGCAGGACTCTGTCCCAATTTTGAGGATATTTAATTGTAACCTTATGTAGCATTTGCTTTAAAGATCTGTTGAGGACTTCTATTTTCCCATTCGACTGAGGATGGTATATTGAACTAAGGGATCTTTGAATCCCAAACATATCCATAACCTGTTTCATAGCATCTGAAACTAACTGAGTTCCTCTATCAGATAGGATGTTTTCAGGAAAGCCTATTCTACTGAAAATCAAAAATAATGCATCAGCAATATCTACTGTGGTGATGGTTTTTAAAGGAATAGCTTCTGGCCAGCGTGTGCACATATCTATGCAGGTCAACACATATTGATGACCTCTGGCTGATGTCACCTTTAAAGGGCCAATAATGTCAATGGCCATCTTTGCGAAGGGACGCAAAGAAATATCAGATGCTTGAATGGGCGCATCATGTTTTGGTTTTCTGGTTGCCACACTTTGGCAGATGGTACATGTACGACAAAATAATTTGACGTCTTTCGTAATTCCGGGCCAAAAAAAAATATGACAAAACTCTTTGTTTTGTTCTAGCAACACCTAAGTGTCCTGCACATTCAATGTCATGTGCATGTCGTAAAATGAATGGTC
Organism: Oreohelix idahoensis; assembly: GCA_024509875.1. Taxonomy (NCBI): domain Eukaryota; kingdom Metazoa; phylum Mollusca; class Gastropoda; order Stylommatophora; family Oreohelicidae; genus Oreohelix; species Oreohelix idahoensis. The sequence goes on from JAMPIV010013576.1 coordinate 294,550, forward strand.
GAAAACAAGCTGGTACCATAATTTGTTTCTTTAAGGAATTAGCAAATTGATAGTTTCTTACTAAAATTCCATTTTTGATAGTATACCAGTGTTTTGCACAGTCATCTATCATTACATCATTCAAATGAGCAATATGAAAATATTTTTTTAAGGAAATATCATCCTTCTGTCTTTGTATAAAGGTTTCCTTATCAATGAGCTCCATCTGAAATAAATTGTCATCATCATCATTCTCAACAATATTTATCTTAATATCATCATTATTTTCCTGTTGATAATGACTTATATCATCATCATTATTTTCCTTTTCTACTTCATCTTCTGAAGTGATATCTTCAGTTATATCTTCAGGTAACACATCAATGACTGGTTTGTGATGATCATTGTCCATGCGAGACTGAGCTCTGGTAGTCACAGCATTTGAACATAATAAGTGTTGTCTTTCCCATATCTCAATATCTTCCTGTGTACATTCATGCAATTTAGGTATGTTTCCTATAATAATTCCAGCAATTGGATTGTCCAAGAGGCATACTAGTGTTCGTCCTGTGAAATAAGGTGTGTCCAAAAACACTTCTGCTGTGGGGTAATATTCCACAGTTCCACCAAAAGTTATGCATTTCACTTGTTTTCCTGTATAATCCACCTTATCAACCAAGGCCTTGCGCACTCCAACGGTGGTTGCCCCTGTGTCTCTGAGTAAAGATGCTAATTTATTATTGACAAAACCTCTGTTCAAGATCAATGAACCAGTACTTTCAAAAGATGACATGACTGGGAGAGGGTGTCCGCATAATAATCTTGGCACTCCCTGAGGCTGAAATAAAGAATTGCAATTAGTGCAGTTATCACTATTTGCTAAATCTACACTGCATGAATTTGCATGTGCTACAATATCATTATGGTTCTGATTATTATCATGAACAATGGCATTGGTACTTTCAGTGTTTCTTGATTGTCTGGAAGTATTGTTATGATAAGATCTTTTATTTGCATTTTGATCATTTCCTCTATAAAATGATTTCTGACCTCTATTTGCTTTTGAGTTATAATCTCCTTTATTTTGCCAGTTATTGGACTTAAATGAGGTTTGTGGATAAAAATTATCCTCCTGATATGAATTCCAATGTCTTTGAGGTTGGTATTTGTTAAAATTGTATCTACCTCTATTTTGACAGTAATTATGTGATGGTTTAAATCTTTGATTTCTATCCATGCTGTTAGATCTATACCTAGGTGCATTTTCTTGGAATGATCTGGCCGATGCAGCCGGTAATGAGTCTCTTACATTGTTTTTGCTCAGTACTCTATTAGGATGAGCAACTTGATATTGACGTCCTAAGGTTTGTAATTTAGTCAGGTTCTCTGGTTTTCTTTCCTGCAGGAACGCAAGAAAATCAGAACTAATAGATGACAAAACCTTGTCTCTTAGAATTAAATCTGACAAACCCTCAAAAGTTTTTTCAGTTTTGGATAGTTCAATCCATCTAGAAAAATTCAGTTTAACAGCTGAAATAAATTCAGTGAAATCTTTTCCAGAATCAGGGTACAAAGATCGAAATTTCTGACGATAGCCCTCATCATCCAATTGATACCTCTGCAATAAAATGACCTTAACAGCTTCATAATCCTTTCTAGTCTGGTCATCCAAAGTGGAGACTACAGTTAATTGTTCGCCAACCAATAAGTTCATAAGTCTACATGTCCATGTAGATTTGTCAATCTTATATTCTTCACAATAAGTTTCAAACCTATTTAGGAAGCATGAAATGTCATCTCTGGATGCGTTAAATTTTGGCAAATTAATCCTTATGGCAGTAGTATGATCTTTACTTTTATCTTCACCTACCCCAGGATGCAACAGTGGTTGTTGTAATTTTAATTTTTCCAGTTCAATCTCAGCTAACCTTATAGCTTGTTGAGATTTACTCTCTTCTTGAGCTCTAGTATAGGTTAATTTTTCTCTTTCAAGAGCCAACTCTTCTGATCTCCTTTTTTCCTCCAATTCTTTTTCACGGAGCTCTTCTTGTCTCCTTAATTCTTCCTTATGGAGCTCTTCTTGTCTCCTTTTTTCTGCCAATTCAATTTCTTTTTCTTGTTTGTGAAGTTCCTCTTGTCTCTTTTTTTCTGCCAATTCCTCTTTGCGAAGTTCTTCTTGTCTGTTTACTTCTTTATCAATAAAAGCTTGCAAAGCTGGACCCTCCAAATTAAGTTCTTTTCCAATCTTCAATAAATCCTTTAATGAAGTCATGGTTGCTTATTTTTGTGTTTATCAATAATACACAATATTTTAACTTTTATATATATGAATATGTCAGCTATATTCAATATTCACTCCACCAATCTCAGATCAATTTATACTTGCAATAGTAGATGTATCCAGCTAAACAATATGGAGTAATGAAAAAAAAATAGAACCACAACAAGTGAGAACAGCAAGACAGGGTTAGAGCAACTAAAGGAAATACAAATGGGAAAACAAAGGAATAACTAAAAAATATATATGAATTAATTTAAAATAATGCTCTATTACACATAGACAAGACAAGACGCATATCACAACAATTATGACATCTATGAAATAAATGATAGTAAGATGAGGCTAGACAATATTACAAACAAAATGTAACAAACTAAATAAAATATAACAATGACAGTACTTATGAGAACAAACAATAGATAAACATGACTACACAGCTAACAAAAATGGATCTGTTAAATTCAATAGAGGCAAACTTTTATACAACCAGCAGAGTATGCTGGGTCCTCTATCTGAATCACACAGATACTGCCTTATAGAACGCTTGATTTGCTCATTCGACCTAGCTTTCGCGGTATTGAATGATCACAAACCAAGTCCCTTCCAACCAGCCTGCTAGTTACAAAATCAAAAACACGTAATGAAAACACATATATGGCGAAGTCAGAGATCAGGCAAACAGATTATATTTACAGCCACGCTGCATGTAACAATAAATAGACTTATCTGTTGCCGAGAAACCACTCCTTCTTGAGACTTCGACAAGCAAAGGAGGTAGCGATGATTGAAGCCTAGTATCTGGTTAGGTTTAGAATGGCTTCATGCTGACATCGAAGGACATCGATATGGTCCATGATTTTTGATATAATATTTGCTTCTTGAATGAAGATAGTCAGTTCCTATGACTTCTGTGTAATAATAGGTCACTTTAATAACTTAGTGACAGCTTGAGGCACATTTATAATGATGGAAATCCCTTCCATTTATTAAAACAGTCTGGCAGACGATGCGTGCCGCCATTTTGAAAAAATAGTCCCCGATTCGTTAGGCGCTGTTAGGCATCCAATGGCTTTGGCCCCCAAGAAACTGAGGCGGGTAAATCTTAAGAATGATTATCCTTTCAGGAACCGTCCTCCCGACGTCCTGTGGTAAGAGTGCATTAGACTTCAGGCTTGACACTCCTTAATACAATGGCCTGCTGAATACCTTCCAGGGTTGTCCTTGCATGTTCCGTTTCAGGAATTAATATATATATTTTTATGTTTGGCCAGTCACACATAATCTCCCTGGCCCGCACCTCAGGTACTCAATAACAAGGCACAACTTCTTGGCACAATTCACATCCATTTAATATACATATTACTCCATTTGAGTATCGTATGACATCTTAGCCTTTACTAGCACATGTCTCTACTGTCCTTGATTTTGCTCCTCACAGTTTTAATGGAACAGTCAACTTACGTGCCCAAGAATTTCCAATACACACTGCTAAGACTAAACTGACATTATACTGTTAGATGAAAGCATAAGGCAGTGATGGTAATCGATCTAGCAGGTGAAATATCAAAATGCCCAAAGGCAATTAACACATTTTAACATTCCGTGCGTACTGGTCAAACGACACAAGCAGACTCCTCGTTCGAGACGCTAGCTTGTCCCACATCGAAACTGCCGTCTGCCGATAATTCAGGGCAGAAGTCAAGACGTCACTTCCTGCAACCACGGGATACCGTGTGTAAACAATATATATCAGGAAGTGATCGACATGATATGATATTTACTCATATCAGTCTCTCCACATGTAAGCCTACCTTGCCGTGGTTGGAGAGCTTGAGCGCCTCAATGATCCCGGGAGCTATGCCGGCGGGAGTTTTACTCCTGGCAGGGTCACCCAAGCCGGACAGGTCCTGGGTGAGGGGCCAGACTAAATGGGCTGAGGAGTGGGTGGAACCCTATAGGTGTAGATGCAGAACCCACCGGCGAGTGGTACATGCTCTGGTCTGCACCAATCCACCCCCACTTCATGGGTTAAATGCTTTCTTGCCTCATTCTTCACTGTTTGTCGTCTATCACGCCCATGGCGACCGTTGCCTCAATTGGCTGTGTGTGGTGTACCCGGAAACGGGGCCTCCCAGTACTGAGGCAAAGTTAAGTCCCCGATGTCACTTATCGGTGCAGAATTGAGAGAGATGGCTGAGCATCACAATCCCTCCTGTGTTGCAGCATGATGAGAACCCAGCATTGCACACTGAGCTTGGGGGGATCACTTGGGCACCAGACTTAATACTGGCTCTTGACTGGATGGCCGCATGCAGGAGATTTCTACAATGGAGGGTTGGCAGGTGGTGGGTATCGGGAAGTGGCTCTGTGCAGGACGTGAGGATTCCTTGGGAGAGCCCAGAACCAGAGCACAGCATTGTGCAAGCTCTGCATAGTTGGAGAGCCCCCTGGATGACGGGGAATGCACAGTGTGCTACCCCACCTATCCCCAACTGCTAACTTAGAACCAGAAGTGGGGTCCTCTGTATGCGTGCCAGGCCAGGATAAAATGCCTGGGAAAGAGACTGGAGCTCAGAACTCCCTAACTCAAAGTTGCAGGATGGCAGAAAAGCCACGGGAAAGACAGGGCTATTTTGAAGATAACGCAACCATATTTTCACCATACGAGCTCGGACGCCGCCTCGGTAAACAAGGTCCGCGCAGAGCAGTGACACCCCCAGGCTGCTTGCGAATAGTCTACTACTGGGAACATAAACAGATTAGGGATGAGCCCACTCTCCCGTTGAACAGGTGCTAAAGTCGTAGATACTGGGCCAGAAGGCGCACCGGAAACCACAGTATCATGCAACTCGCTTTTTTTTTTTTTTTTTCTATGGAGAGTACACCGTCACTCATATCAGTCACTCTCCAGCGTTCCGCACCATAGAGAAGCACAGAAAGCACACAGCTCTGATATAATCTTAATTTTGGGCTGTACTTCCAAATGTTGTTTAGAATAAAAAAGGCTGTTCCTTCTTTTTTCATCTGTTGATGTCTTTACTCGCTCCGCCATCTGGTGTTACTGTGCATCCTAGGTGTGTGAAGGTGTCTGTCTGTTCCAGTTGTTAGTTCCTTACTTTCAGCCAGTCAGTCTTTGCCCTTTCAGGTCTTTTTATATTAGGTATTATCATGTTTAGTACTGCCTTTAATGGCTTTTAACTTATTCCACACATCTGTTGTAGAGTTAGTTGTAGGGTTCAGTGTTTGGCAGAAATTTCTCCAATGATTTTCTTTTGCCTTAAGTATTATTCTGTTTGATTCATTTCTTATAAATATCCAAATTATCTTCAGATCTATGCTTTCTATATTCTTGTAGAGCTTGTTTTCTTTGAATTTCTGTACATCTAACTGTCCACCATGGTACTGGGTTTTTGTTCCAATGTTCATTCTTTTTTGTTTCCTTAATGCGGTGTGTAATTATGTGTCCAGGCATATATGCATTTGGAATATGTTTAACAGCTATTAGTAATATTTCTTTTGTGAGATTATCTGCAAATACATCTAAATTTTCATTTTCTATATTATTCATCTTTATCTCTTCCATTTCTACCTGAAAAGCTACCCAATTAGCTTTATTATAGTAAAGTTTCAGTTTTTCCACCAGTTTGTTAGGTTTGTAATTATCTGTTAGTGTTATTTCAATGCGTAAATGATCTGAATTTGTATCCCCAATAACTTCACATTTTGCATTAGCAAGATTAGGTGTTACAATGCTTATCAATAGCTGTGTCTTGCTGATTTGCACAAGGGTTAATTCTTGTTACTGATCCATCATTCAGTATTATTAGTTCATTGTTTTCAATGAAGTCCAACAGTAGTTTTCCTGATTTGTCTATTACATTGCCTCCCCAAGCTGTATGATGAGCATTGAAGTCTCCCACTATGATAGTTCTGTTGTTTATTCTTAAGGACAGGTGGCAGCTGAAAATAAAACTTTCAAACTATGCAATATGAAAGAACTAACATATGCCGCCCTCTCGCAGATAGACACAGATTATTGGTGTAAATGTGACGACCATGTCTTAAAAGATGAAAATGACTATTGGAAAAAAGATGGACTGTCGTTCGTTCAGCCGAGAATAGTCATCAATATGTTAGACTCGTCTAACTCAGAAAAAGTGTGTAAATACCTTATATGTTTTCTCCTCTACATATGTGTATATGTATGTAAACCAATTCATTTCCTTTTTATCTCCGCGATTTCATTCACGTTTTAGTATAAAAAGTAACATTTACAACGAATAGGCGTTATTTTTCTCTCAAATATTTCGAAGAAATAAAAAAGGACCGCACGTAGTAATCAGTTAACAAACCCCTCTAACATTCGAATTGTATAGACGCCTTTGCCGAAAATATGCAACTTCCTTCATTTACGGTAAATTATTTTCTTCCTGGACAAAATAATTACTTCGTTAAAAAAGATCAAAGGAATTAGCCGTTGCAAGAAAAGAACACTACCTGCAACATTGAATTTTATAAAAACTTTGTGACATTGAAAATATAAGACCACATGCAAAAAATCATGTTTATCAGTGCAAGGAATATGGAGATATTTGAAGTCAATCGTCGACCGACCTTTTTGAAACGCACTATAATTTAATCTTGTTACTGTGTGCATATAGTATGTTTCCCTCCCTTATGTGTAATATATTATACTTCCATAATCTATTTTTCCTCAACTATTGGCTGCGAGTCCGGACATTTCAGTACAGCATCAGCTACTTTAATTATGTCATTTTCCGGTCTCCTAGCCTTGACTCAATTTGTCTGCAATTGGGCCGCTTCGCTTCGCTTGATCATAATTCACCCTACAAAATAAATTCTTCATTCAATTTACACATTAATCAAAACATGCATTTTTTATTCAGATTGGTAACTTTCTTAGCTTTTCAAGCTCGTGAAATAATAGATTGATGCGTGACAAATTATTTTCTACAATTAAAAATAATTGATAAACCACAAAGATTTCACACCTACAAACCACAAAGATTGAAAAATATTTGAGCGCGAAAAGGCACTGAAAACGACGCATTTTCCTGTTTGTGTGCAAACCGATGAAGGACATCAGCCCAACTGTTTAGCCTGCACAAAAAGCAAGTCAGAGTCTCTGTAATTCAGACAAAATATGAAAATGTGCTTTTCCTGACGTTGTATTTCCATGGTCAGTTCTGTTCAGCTACTGTTTTTGCATTTAAAGCATAATTAGTTCCATTATTATTCTGTCCAATATAATAATTCTCCTTTGGCATTCCAAGCCAGCCATGCCACATATTTTAAAACATACCTTTTGGCTTCAACGCCACACACACATTGATCTATATCAGTGTTTCCCAAACTTTTTTGGGTCACCGCCCCCTTGGCTCCCATGGCATATCCCCAGCGCCCCCCTGCATTTCCCCACACTACATAAAAAAATGTAAAGAGGGAAAAATAAGAGCAACTGTTAATACAGTAACAACTAATTGCTCAATTTATCACATTCTAATATAAAGCTACAGATACGCTTATTTATTAATTTAATATTAAAAGAAAAACTTAATTACTTAATGCTGTAAAACAAACAGCAGTATGCGAAAGTCAATTAGTAACAAACTTACTTCATTTTTAACTTCAGTGAGATGGATGTGCCTGGTGTAGTGATATCAGCTTCTCAATATCAGGCTGAAAGTTACTTAGAAGGAGTCTCAGATCCCCACGTTCAGTAATCTGCAGTCTGTTTCTCTGCTTCGAAAGAAGTTGGACAACCGCGCTGAAACCACGCTCTACTAAATACGATGTTGGAAAGGCAATACAGAACATCTTAACCTTTCCCCACACTGCAGGGTAGCGTTCAGAGATTTCTTTCTGCAACCAAAAGTCTTGATATGATTTCTTGAACATTGGCTTAAGCTCAGCGTCATTTTGTAGCGATATCAGTTCCTCTTCCACCCTTCCTAGTTCATCACTGCACGCGTCTAGGAATGGATTTATTATCCAGCCTGGAATCGTGATCAAAAGAAGATCCTGAAACCTCTGAGACATGTCTTTCTGCAGCATATCTAGATGTGCACAATATACTTGAAGATTATCCTCTGGTATTTTGTTTTTCTCTTCCAACTCTAAGAGGCTGGGAAATTGGATTAACTCGCGACGGCCAATATTACGTTTGAATAGCGTTAATTTGGCCAGAAACGTGGAGACGACAGATTTGACTTTAATAAGATTAATATCATTTCCTTGCAGTTGTAGATTTATTTCGTTAAACTTTGTGAATAAATCTGACAAATATGCAATGTCATGCCTGATATTCGTTAGTTCTGTACTGAGCGAAGCATGCGAGTCTTTGAAGAATTCTACCACAGTTTCAAAAAGAGCATAAAAGCGTCTCAGACAATTTCCTTTTGAGAGCCACCTAACTTCTGTGTGCATCAGCAAACGTTCAAACTGTTCATCATTCTCAGTACAAAGCTCTCGAAATAGTCGAGAATTGAGAGCATGGGACTTAATTTTGTTAATCGCTGTGATACCAGTACTTAATGATTTGTGAAGCCGATCACTTAGATTTTTTGCGACAAGATGTTGTCTGTGAATTACACAGTGTATTGTAAATATACCAGGTACAGCTTCTTTTAAGAAAGCGATAAACCCGCGGTAACAACCTATCATTGATGGTGCCCCATCTGTTGCACAAGCAAGAATATTAGTAAGCGGAATGTCCTTCTCTTTGAAAAATTTCTATACTACACGAAATATTGACTCTCCTTTTGTATCAGTTACTAGTAGCTTAGCAAATAACAACTCTTGAACCAAGCTTCCATCTTTTACGAAGCGAACATAGGCAAGAAGCAAAGATTCGTTGCTAGGCAAAGTTGACTCATCCAACTGCAATGCGAATTCTGTTGTCCTAAGTATGTTGCACAATGTATTTTCAACATTCTCAGCCATTTCATCTATTCTTCTTTGAACAGAGGTATTACTGAGCGGAATTGCTTTAATTATTTGTTCAGGTGACTTATGCATAACTGTACTCACAAACTCCCTTATAGCTGGCAAAATCAAATTTTCTGCGATTGTATGAGACTTTCCAGATTTAGCTATCAGCAATGAAATTTTGTATGAAGCTCGCAAACCATCACAGCTTTGTTGTGAAGTGTTGACAAACATGTCACGGACTGTTTTACGTTTCTGAAAGTTTTCACGAAGTGACTGAAAATATGTCAAACTTTTATCTGTTTTATCTGGGTGAATTTTTTTCAAATGTTCAAGTAGTCTGGAAGGTTTCATCGCCTCATTTGAAAAGGCCCTCTCACATAATAGATACATTGGCAGTTGTTGGTTATTTAGTGCTGGAATAAATCCATATTTCAGATATTCCACGCTGTATTGTCTGCACTTCTTTTTGGTTTGTTCTGCTTTTGCCATATTTGTTTTGAATTCTGGAACAAAGAATTGATTTTACAATTTTGCAGATAGAAAAATATTCGTCGAGTAAACAACACAAGCTGATTTAAAAGTGGCTTTACAAAAATGTTGACACAGATGTTCTTACCAGTTTACTCTTCAATTTTATAAAGTTTCACAGCCATAAATAAATTAGCAAAAATACAACAATCAGAAGGGGGAAAAAAACACAATTAGCAACAGCCACACCAACACTGAAGTAACGCAATAATCATTTCATAAAGTATAATAATAGTTATTTAATATGAACAAAATATAAAATAACGCACTATATTGATAGGTCTTCAGATTTAAAAATTGAGAGACAGTAGCCTAACTACAAAGAGTGGAGTTCCCGGTAACAAATTAAAAGGATGTAATATAATAGATTGAATAGAAATATTCAATATACGGCAAATCAGTATCAAAATTTATCTGCTTAATTAATAATTAATGTTAGTAAAACCGATGCTAGCTCTGTGCAAACAAACAAAAAATATAAGTAAGAAAACGTACCTTATCGACAGGTTGAAATTGTTTGTGTAGTGAAATTGACAGAGATACAACGGTAAAATTCCTCCAAGGATAACATTTAAGGATAAAACATAATGCGTAGGCTGCTGATGTACATGATCGCCTAGACCGCGGGTCATCATCCCCATAAAATTGACTTGCTAGACCGGAGGGGAACGGAGTATCAAAAGGGAAAAAAATATGACTGGAAAGGCTAAAGAGACGCAATTGGGGGGGGGGGGGGGGGAAGGGAGGAAAGAAAAAAAATTCAAGTCCCCCAAATTGACACGAGGTACGGAATTGGACGTTTTGCGATACCAAGCGCTTGATTTGAATTTGAGCGGAAGAACGCAGATGTCTGAAAAAAATTACAAAAATTAAAAAGTAAATTTTTCTTAATATTAATGTTAGGAATATAAAAATTAGCTGGCCAGATGGCCTATTCTGAGCAGTGAACGAATATGGTCTTAATTTTACAGACGGATAGATAATATTGAAAATAATGACAAAAGACAGTGTAGTTTACATCAGCCACAGACTGAATTGAATCTAACATATCGTTATTTGCACACAAAAACACGACCTTGGGGACGCAGGTGTTCAAATTTACTTAGCATAGAAGTGAAGGGACATTGGTGGAAGCTGTGTCTAAATATAACTTTTTACCACAAAAATTTGAAGGGGAGAGAACGGTTGGGTCAAAAAATCGAGCACAATTTTGTAGAAACACAAGTAGAGACGGACAGACTAACAGATAACCATCCATACGTGACTGAAGCTTGACTGAAATGACTTTAGTGAGGAAATTTGAAATTGAAAATAAAACTAGGCAGTGATTGGCCACAGACAATCATATCATTAGCGCTCAGACGCGAAAGTGGGGTCATTTCTCAATAATTGTTCAGTGTTAGACACAGATTTTAAAGTGTGGTGTTTTCCCATATGAAAGACAGTGAGTTAAATTTAGGGACGCCATCCTATAGCCAGCAGCTCAGCTGAGTTTTGCTAGCACTTCTGTGTTAATTATTCATAATCTGGTAAGATTGAAATTATTTCTTTATATATTTTGAATATTGTTTCATGTTCGAGTGATTTGATACTGCCATATCATAATCTAGCCTTACAAACAAGTAGGGATTTTGCTCTAGACCCCCCGCCCAAGTCAGGGTCTAGGGACTAACAATGTACCTAAACACCAGCAAGGATTATGCAAGACCGATCAAGAGTTGAGAATAAGGAAACAGATTACCTATCCTCTTTTAGGGTAGAAAACTAATAATTATTTTTCGGAATCTATAGTCTGGGAGGATCTATCGGATGTAAACCCACCATGGTAACTGTGCTGTTTGGTCAGAGAGATCTGACCTGTCTGTATAATGTGGTTGTTGTGTCAGTGTGGTGTCCAGACGTGGGTAGAGAATAGATTTTGACACATGGCCCATACTTTGATTGCAGAGCTGCGAGTTTCTGTCGTCAACGAAGAAGTATCTATTCGGGTGGTGATTTACACAAGTGTATCTGTGCAGTCCTCGTGACAGAGACCACCATTAGTGCCCGCCAGCACGGAGAGGTGGGACCACCTGATTTCAGCACCAGAGCTACAAATACCAGATGAGTGAGCCTCTGGTCTGCTGGATATTCACCAACCCCATTTAGTTGCAGATACCCCATAAAAATTCCCACCATTTTCTGGACACTATGTAGTCAATATAGACAGGTGTGATGAGACCACCCCAACAGCACAGACAATAAATATCCTCCTTAGTAGCTGACTACCAGAACATTTTAATAAAACTAACTATTCTAGTACTTAAATATGTACACTTTTGCATTTATTATGTAACATTCCATGCATAATTTTCATAATTTTTAAATCCTTCTTTTAAAACAAGTTCTGGTCAAAATAAAACTTGATCCAGAACAAATAAATGTAATATAATTATATCAAAAACTTTACACACGTGAGTTAGTTCAGTGTATTTTAACACTTGTTAATCTTATTAGTCTTGTTAAATATTTATGGGTATATTTATAACTATCACACCACAGTACACATCATTACCCTAGACACTTTACGTAGCTACATTCAATAAAAAAAAATTAAGTGTGAGGTCGTAGTGGTAGCAAGAAAGGCCTTCTGACAATTCTCAATTACATTTTATCTCAGGAGCCTTCACAGCTGGCCTCATACAATTTACATGTAGTACCATCATCATCATACAAAACCATCAATACCACTACATATATTGGGGTCTTGTCCAGGGATAATTAGCCCAACAGTAATATTAAGATCTCCTGGTGGGAGAAATAAAAGTAGGGAAATAAATTGTAAAATTTCCTTTAAAAGTAAAAGTGTCCCTGCAGATAAAAGTTGGTGAATCTTCACAGCCAGTAATAATTAATTAGTTAACTGGTTAGTTAGAATTAGTTAGATTATAGTCATAAGAAGTACTTAGCTTGTATATTATTATATTGTCTGAAAAGTATGGCTGAGCTAGCAAAGTTTAGATCAGCTGCTGTGCTCACTGCGAAGGAGATGGGGATGGATGGTCAAATTTTAATTCAATACGTAACGACTGAATGTGATAAATATATTGAAAGGGAAGATAGAAAGGTAGCTGAAGAGAAGAGGTTACAAATTGAGGCTGATAGAGAAATTAAGAGGCTGCAGATTGAGGCAGAAGAAAAACGACAGCAAAGGGAGGCAGAAGAAAAAAGGTTGACTGCCGAAAGGGAGGCAGAAGATAGAAGGTTGCAGAGGGAGCACGAATTACGACTAAGGGAGCTGGAATTACAAGGCCCGGCCCCTGAAAATGGTGCCAGCCCTTTTGCCTCAGATGCTACGCCCAGTATGGGAGCCTCAAACTCAGCTATGGGGTTTCATTTAGACCATTTTGTTGAGAAAGACGATGACATAGAGGGGTACCTGGGACGTTTTGAGTTATTAGCTACTACATATGGGTTAGAGAGAGAGAGGTGGAGTTTAAAGCTATCACAGGGATTGAGGGGTGCTTCTTATGAAGTATTTGCCAAAATGAACAGGGAAGACCAAGACAATTATGACATGTTAAAGCAGGCTTTGTTATTAAGGTACGAGAAGAATGGTGAATTTTATCGTAAGAGATTTAGAAATGCCAAACTGTTGTCTGGGGAGACATACCACCAATTCTCTGCCAGACTAGAAACCTATTTGGAGAAATGGACGGCTCTGGGGAAGACCCAAGATCTTAAAGAAATGATCATGATTGAGCAATTGAGAGAGTCCATGGCTCCAGACATGAGAAAATTTCTCATGGAACAAGGTGCAGAGAAGTTGGGGGAAATTTTAAATGTTGCTGAGAGGTATCAGGCAGCCCAGGCAGAGGTAAGTGGTGCTAAGAAGAAGCACATAGACAATTTTAAAGCTCCACAGCAATTTAATAAATTTGATAATAGAGAGCAGGGAAATAAAGGTAGGACAAATTTTGAGCGGCCAAGAAATGACTATCGCGACAGAAACTCACAGTTCAATGACCAAAAGTTCAATGAAAGAAAACCGTTGAACCAAGGAAAAAGATGGTGTAAATGGTGCAAGAAGGATAACCATAACACCGAATTTTGTAGAAGGAAACCTTCAAACATTGCTGCAATGAAGTCGGGGACGCAAAGATTAAAGGTTAATCCTAAGGGACAACAGGAACCTTATCACCCCCCAGTTTGTGAGGATGTTATTTGTAATGGGGTCACCATAAGGTGCCTTTATGATACAGGTTTGGATTATGATTCAGTTGTGAAGTCTAGCCTAGTGGACCCAAGTCAGTATACCACAGAAACAGTGGAAATACAAGGGGCGACTAAGGACATACCACTCATGACACTTCCCATCGCAAGGATAACGGTGAAAACTCGCTATGTGGAAGGAGAAATCAGAGCAGCAGTGATAGATGAACCAATCTACCCTCTGATATTGGGGTGTAGATACGTCTTCTTGGGGAATCCCGAGAAACCTGTGATCATGGCGACAGTGCAGACCAGGTCACAGAAGAAGGAGGAAGAAGGTGAACCTATAAATGCTCATCCAGAGGAGATGAGGAAGGCGCAGGCTGAGGATAGGACACTCAAGCCATGTTTTAAAAAATTGCCCAAATGCCACACACCTCCGAGCAAGGGGGAATATTTCATGAAGAACAAATTATTATACAGGAAGACAGGAACTAGATCCACTGGTCACGGACAGTTAGTTCTTCCCAAGAGATATAGGGCAAATTTGATAAGGAGCTTACATGTTGGAAAAGATGGTGACCATGAGAAAGTCGGTACCATCTGCCAAAAGATTGCTCTAAAATACTATTGGCCCGACGTAAATGTCGATGTTGAAAACTTTGTAGAAGCATGTGGCGTATTTCATGAGGGAACACCCACAAAGGGAAAATATGTGCAGGACCTAGAACCGCCACGGGGCAACTTTAGGCCTGAAAGGAAAACTAATTATACACGGGTAGACAAAGTGGAATGGGAGCCCCCTTTTCACACCCAGTCTTCACTTGAATGGATTAACATGGCCGCTATGCGAAGAGTACAAAGAAGAAATTTAACCCAGGATAGGATGACAATCCCTCGGTCAGACTTATATAAACTGGAGGAACAGACAAGAGAGCGAAGATCTCTCATAAACAATCTTAAGTGGGGAGACAAACCCCAGAGAAAAATTGGTAGTGGTCGATTTGTGAGTGATGATTCTAGGAAGAAAAGTCCTCATTATAAAGCTTCTAATGGACGGGACCAGATGGGTTCCATGAAAAATAAGTATGATAAATTAAAGATCCAGATGTAACTTTATTAAGGACCTGGACAGATGAGAAGGCGGAAGAGACTGTTACCTCATCGTATCAATATGTGAACGAACTGACCACTCGTTTGAAAGCTGGATGGAAACTGGCAAATGATAATTTGAAACAAGCCAGGAAGAAACATGCAGCATATTTTAATAGGAAGGCAAAGGACAGGGAACTGGCAGTCGGAGAGAAGGTGCTGCTTCTACTACCGGGAAGCCAGAATAAATTACAAATTGGTTGGCAAGGTCCATATACGGTTCTAGAGAAGGTGTCTAGAACAAACTATAAAATTGACAAAAAGGGGAAGGAAAAAGTTTATCATGTAAACCTGTTAAAGAAGTATCTGGACAGACCACTCCAGGAAAGCACCCCCTTATTGACCTTGGCTATTGCAACCCAGATGCAAAAAGAACCACTCACCTCACATGAATACCCATTACATCCTTGTGAAACAGCAGCACAGGTAAAAGTCAGTAAGCACCTGACTAAAAACCAGAGGGAGAGAGTTCAACAAGTTCTGGAGGAACATACAGATGTATTAACAGATAAACCAGGCCATACAAATTTGCTACAGTATGACATGAAACTGGTAGACTCAAACCCAATCTGTATGAGAGCCTATTCTATTCCGTTCGCGAAGGAGAAGGCATTAAAGGAAGAAATAGATTATTTATTGAAGGAGGGGATTATTTCGCACAGTGAATCATCTTTTAGTTCTAGTGTCGTTTTGTTGAGGAAACCGTCTGGGGAACACAGACTGTGCATAGATTACAGGAAACTGAATGCTGTCACAGAAGGACAAGTGGATCCATTACCAGACACAAAACAGCTATTTGCCAGACTGAACAAGGCAAAATACTTTTCAAAAGTGGATCTTAGTAAAGGCTATTACCAGATCCCAGTGAAGCCTGAAGTGAGACCTTATTTGGCTTTTAGCACTTCGGATGGACATTATGAATTCAATATGCTACCATTCGGACTGAAAAATGCTCCGAGTGTGTTTTCAAGGATGATGCGAAAATTGTTGGACCCCCTGAATAACCCATGTATCACGAATTTCATGGATGATATTCTCGTCGCCACAGAGACATTTGAAGAACACATTGAAGCTCTGGAGATGTTGTTTGATAGACTTCGGGAGGCGAACTTAACTGCTAGGCCAACAAAATGTTGTATTGGATGCAAAGAGTTGGAATTCTTGGGGCACACTGTATATCAGGGTAATATGACCCCTGATCCTAAGAACTTGGAAAAACTGCAGAGAGCACCTAGGCCGCAAACCAAAAAGGACGTGCGATCATTCGTGTCGTTATGCGGATTTTATCAGAAATACATCAAAAATTTTAACGCCATTTGTGCTCCTCTGACTGATCTGACTCGCAAGGGACTTCCAGATAAAATTATTTGGACTGCACAATGTGAACTAGCGTTCCAAGAGTTAAAGGAAAAACTCACTAGCAAGCCTATTCTCAAACTGCCTGATTTGACACAGGACTTTGTCTTAAGAACCGATGCAAGTAATGTGGGACTAGGAGGGGCTTTGTTGCAAAGATCATCTTCACCTGATGGGGAACTGAAACCAGTCGCTTATGCAAGCCGCAAATTGAATAAGGCGGAACAAGGATACTCCACAAGCGAAAAAGAATGTTTAGCATTAATCTGGGCAATAAAGAAGTTTCAAATCTATCTGTATGGTAGGACATTTGTGGTGGAGACGGATCATCAGCCTCTCGTGTTCTTGTCTCAGGCTAAGCATGAAAACGCAAGATTGCTGAGGTGGTCTTTATTGCTTCAACCTTATCAGTTTAGTATCCAATATATCCCAGGCAAATTGAATGTCGGTGCAGATTTCCTCAGTCGGCACCCCTGTGATCAAAATTAGAGTAATGGCAGACGTGAGGAGTAATTTTACCTATGTGTATCGCTGGTTTTGGAACTTGCCATAGGCATGTTTTCAGGTGGGGAGATGTGTAGTGAAATTGACAGAGATACAACGGTAAAATTCCTCCAAGGATAACATTTAAGGATAAAAACATAATGCGTAGGCTGCTGATGTACATGATCGCCTAGACCGCGGGTCATCATCCTCCATAAAATTGACTTGCTAGACCGGAGGGGAACGGAGTATCAAAAGGGAAAAAAATATGACTGGAAAGGCTAAAGAGACGCAATTGGGGGGGGGGGGAAATGGATGAAAGTAAAAAAATTCAAGTCCCCCAAATTGACACGAGGTACGGAATTGGACGTTTTGCGATACCAAGCGCTTGATTTGAATTTGAGCGGAAGAACGCAGATGTCTGAAAAAAATTACAAAAATTAAAAAGTAAATTTTTCTTAATATTAATGTTAGGAATATAAAAATTAGCTGGCCAGATGGCCTATTCTGAGCAGTGAACGAATATGGTCTTAATTTTACAGACGGATAGATAATATTGAAAATAATGACAAAAGACAGTGTAGTTTACATCAGCCACAGACTGCGTTGAATCTAACATATCGTTATTTGCACACAAAAACACGACTTTTGGACGCAGGTGTTCAAATTTACTTAGCATAGAAGTGAAGGGACATTGGTGGGAGCTGTGTCTAAAAATAACTTTTAACGACAAAATTTTGAAGGGGAGAGAACGGTTGGGTCAAAAATCGAGCACAATTTTGTAGAAACACAAGTAGAGACGGACAGACTAACAGATAACCATCCATACGTGACTGAAGCTTGACTGAAATGACTTTAGTGAGGAAATTTGAAATTGAAAATAAACCTAGGCAGTGATTGGCCACAGACAATCATATCATTAGCGCTCAGACGCGAAAGTGGGGTCATTCTCAATAATTGTTCAGTGTTAGACACAGATTTTAAAGTGTGGTGTTTTCCCATATGAAAGACAGTGAGTTAAATTTAGGGACGCCATCCTATAGCCAGCAGCTCAGCTGAGTTTTGCTAGCACTTCTGTGTTAATTATTCATAATCTGGTAAGATTGAAATTATTTCTTTATATATTTTGAATATTGTTTCATGTTCGAGTGATTTGATACTGCCATATCATAATCTAGCCTTACAAACAAGTAGGGATTTTGCTCTAGACCCCCCGCCCAAGTCAGGGTCTAGGGACTAACAATGTACCTAAACACCAGCAAGGATTATGCAAGACCGATCAAGAGTTGAGAATAAGGAAACATATTACCTATCCTCTTTTAGGGTAGAAAACTAATAATTATTTTTCAGAATCTATAGTCTGGGAGGATCTATCGGATGTAAACCCACCATGGTAACTGTGCTGTTTGGTCAGAGAGATCTGACCTGTCTGTATAATGTGGTTGTTGTGTCAGTGTGGTGTCCAGACGTGGGTAGAGAATAGATTTTGACACATGGCCCATACTTTGATTGCAGAGCTGCGAGTTTCTGTCGTCAACGAAGAAGTATCTATTCGGGTGGTGATTTACACAAGTGTATCTGTGCAGTCCTTGACAGAGACCACCATTAGTGCCCGCCAGCACGGAGAGGTGGGACCACCTGATTTCAGCACCAGAGCTACAAATACCAGATGAGTGAGCCTCTGGTCTGCTGGATATTCACCAACCCCATTTAGTTGCAGATACCCCATAAAAATTCCCACCATTTTCTGGACACTATGTAGTCAATATAGACAGGTGTGATGAGACCACCCCAACAGCACAGACAATAAATATCCTCCCTAGTAGCTGACTACCAGAACATTTTAATAAAACTAACTATTCTAGTACTTAAATATGTACACTTTTGCATTTATTATGTAACATTCCATGCATAATTTTCATAATTTTTAAATCCTTCTTTTAAAACAAGTTCTGGTCAAAATAAAACTTGATCCAGAACAAATAAATGTAATATAATTATATCAAAAACTTTACACACGTGAGTTAGTTCAGTGTATTTTAACACTTGTTAATCTTATTAGTCTTGTTAAATATTTATGGGTATATTTATAACTATCACACCACAGTACAATCATTACCCTAAACACTTTACGTAGCTACATTCAATAAAAAAAAATTAAGTGTGAGGTCGTAGTGGTAGCAAGAAAGGCCTTCTGACAATTCTCAATTACATTTTATCTCAGGAGCCTTCACAGCTGGCCTCATACAATTTACATGTAGTACCATCATCATCATACAAAACCATCAATACCACTACAGTTTGATACCCGGTACACGCTTATTTAAAACCACTGTTCACAAGAAAAGCTGAGAAAGTTTGTTGGTTTTGCTCATAGCCAGCGCAAAGTTGAAATAGACGGGAAACGTACATCGCGTAGTCGATTGGTGAAAGTCTGAATGTAAGGTAGGAAAGCCGGTTCAGAGGATCAAAGACTGATTTATAATGCCAAGTACCGTTAAAATCTTTCTCCCTTGAACCTTTTCTCTTATTTATTACCAATCTGGGAATATCTAGTTACCACTAGCCCCCGCAAATACCGAGACAATAAATTCCGCAACAAAGCAAAGTTGGTACTTTCTGAATCACCGGCAGGTATCTAATTTTGTCCATGCCATCGGCACGGGTCATTTCTCTTCCTTCAGGAGTGAACGAATGGACAATAGGTGTTTGGTTAACCACTTTACTAACAGTTCCCGATTACCGTTTATGGTCAGCGATGGTTACCTGAGCTCAGAACGACACACATAGACGAAGCTATGCCCTGCTTAATGATCCTAGTAATACAACCATCCACATCGTCCCCGCTTCACTGATGTTGTCTCTCAAATCCACAATTCCTTTCTCTCCCGCACGTACTGAATTTAGCTTGTCAAATCCTGACCCCCCCTTACTACTAAACGCCCACTGTTTACTACTGAACGCCCCCCCTCTGGCCAATTTTTTTCCGTATCGCTCCCTTGGACCCTTCCAAAGCCCCCAGGGGGCGGTACCGCCCACTTTGGGAACCACTGATCTATATAAATTCTTTTTTTGCACAAGCACCCTCTTTCTTATGTTGTCAATTTTACTGTAATCTCAATTACGATTGTTAGAAGGGCCTCTCCTTTACTGATAGGATTCTTTATTCATTTGACAACTTATATCAGTATTGTCATTCAATTTCCCAGCGATCATGCTGATTGATGTTGTGTGCGAATGGTGAATAAAGTCCCAACACCAATTTATATATTTCATAACGAAGTGTGGGTTGAGTCTACAAAAGTACAAGACGGTTTATTTCATATTTATATATTCAATCAGTTCATGGCATTATCAATAATTCAATATACTTATTAATTAATCATTCGCCAACTTTGAAGGTATCACTTTCAGTTGTCCACACGGCGACAACGCGTATACACAGCCCACCTTGTTGTCGACATTTATAATTTAGTCTAGGAGACTTAAATGGACTGCATGGAGATGATGTATAATTTCAATGCCATAAATAATTGTGATGTGCATGTAATAAAGTGTTGGACTCTACCAAAGGAACTAGTCAATCAATCAATGTCAATTCAGAAGGCAGCAGGCTTCAATGGACTAAAATTAACGAGCCAGGACTATCAAATTAAGGAACCAGCTCACTCAATGCCTGAAATATCATTCGAAACATCACTATGTTGCAATCCATGCTTTCATGCTTTAGAGGGTGACAGATTAAAATCATTTGCCATGACACGGGTGGCTATATCAAATTTAGCGGCAAAAGGAAAAGTACCTAGTGAGGAAGAATTGGAAGTTGAGATAAGGCGTATTGAGGAATTAGAAGAAAAGAAAAGTACGGTTGCATTAGAGGAGAAGAAAATGCAACCGGATTTAGTGGATGTACAGAAGAAGATACGAGATTTGGAGAATAAAAAGCATCTTAATGACTTAAATAAGTTCTCTAAGGAACATGTGGATGTTCAAAACAAGTTACTTGTGGAAGAAAAACTTGTTGATGTTATAGAATTAGATAAAACGTCTACGTTGGACATAATGTCTGCTCTGGAGGATCTTCTCCAAGAGGGTAAGGATGATGGTTTGCAAGGCCCAGACCATGAAGAGTTTGTAATGGACCGTTTCTTATGTCGTACAGCATCAGATTTGGCAGAGTTTGCGAATTTTAGTTTTCATTCTGTTCCACATGTGATAATGGCTAGGGATCTAGCAAAGTTACTAGGGGGAGTGTTTCGTGCTTTTGTGGAACGATACGTCCATGTACAACATGGTCATATAGTAAATAACATACGTAATGCTATACTCTACGACAATGCTCAGGATAAACATATAAAGGACAACAAATGGAGTGAGCCGGAAAGGGTGAACTTTTAGATGATATTGCTGAGGAAAGCAAAATTGATGAGTTGTCGGAGGTTCTTGAAGACGAGGAGAGATTGATTGAGAATTTAAACGAGAGGGTAAGGGCTTTGAATTTGCGGGCCGAGGTTACTAATGCAAACTTCACATCATTACAAGTGGAACTGGAAAATTCTAAGGAGTCGTTAGAGACTACCTTGATAAAGAATAATACTTTGAACTCGGTGATTCAAGAACTTCATGATAACATTGCAGCATGTAAAAAGAAACTTGAAAAACATAGTAATGGTTTGGATGATAAGATTGCTTGTATTAAGGCAAATTTTTTCAAAGCTTCTGATACTTTATTAAATAAAGACAAAAGTGTTGATGTTGAGTTAAATAAGGTTGATAGTGCTTTAAGGGCAGATTGTTATACACATATGGCTCAGATTCAGGAGCTGAAATCTGAAGTTTTACTTTTGAAATCAAAAGATAGCCTACTTTGTTTGACGACATTGATGAATTAGTCTAGGAGCATTTTAAAGTTACGCGTTAACATATTCTTCTTTTTCTTCTTTGATCCATAACCGCCAACCGTCAAAGCAGTCAGCGGCCATCACGCCTGGTGACGTCTTGTAGGGCAGCAACAAATTGATTCCACTTTGCTCGGTCGGCGGCCATCCTTCGTACAGTGCCCCAACTGTTGTTCATTCTTTGCATCTCAGCTTCCACAGTTCTTCGCCAAGTTGTTTTTGGTCGGCCTCTCTTTCGCTTTCCCTCGGGGGTCCATAGCATAGTTGTTCTTGTGATGGTATCAGGGTCCCTTCTGAGGACATAGCCAACCCAACTCCAGCGTCTGCCAGCTATGATGGTGTGCATGTCCTCCTGGTTACTCCGAATAAGTAGTTCTTTGTTGCTGATGGTGTTTGGCCAAAAGATTTGAAGAATTTTCCTTAGACAGATTGTGTGGAAGGAGGACAGTTTCGACATTTCCTTCTCTGTTACTCTCCAACATTCCGCACCATAGAGGAGCACATAAAGTACACAGCTCTCATACAGTCTTAATTTGGTGTTTGTGCCGTTAACATATTGTTATGCCATAAATAGAAGATGTTTCGCGCTTAAATATATTTTATTGAACGCGAATTTGTATAGTTGTCTAGGATTTAGTCATCACGCGGTACGTTGTTATGATACCGCGTGACAACGTTCTAGATTCACCCTTCATATGTTTAGATTCGTCCAAGTGAGACGTGAATCTTTAATGCTCCAGATGTAGAGTAATTGTGCATATATTTCTATGAATACAAGCTACAGGGTCAGCTGTATTATTGTAAGATGCAGTGATGGAGCATCGTTATTCAATTATAATGTTTTTACTGGAATCGAGTTATAAGGGAGTATATACTTATTAATTAATCATTCGCCAACTTTGAAGGTATCACTTTCAGATGTCCCCACGGCGGCATCCTGTATATATAGCCTACTTTGTTTGACGACATTGATGAATTAGTCTAGGAGACTTAAATGGACTGCACGGATATATTGAATTATTGATAATGCCATGAACTGATTGAATATATAAATATGAAATAAACCGTCTTGTACTTTTGTGGACTCAACCCACACACTTCTTTATGAAATATATAAATTGGAGTTGGACATTATTCACCAGTGTTCTCCATGTTTCCGAGCCGTAGGACGCTGGTGAGGAGAGAGTGTTGAAACAGGCAACATACAAAAAAAAAAAAAAAAAAACCAATGAGATAGAAAATAAAAGTTAGAAACGAAAATGATAATTCATGACGAAGGGAAGAAAATCACAGAAACCGAAAGGCTTCATCATCATCAACCCTACATATTCATCATCATTACTTCAAATTTTACATCATTTCCCCTTACACAATAAAGTTTGATGTATTTCAAATTGATTTGCCAAAATAATTCAAGAATTTTTTTTTTAATAAATATTTTTGCAGCGGTTTCATCATCACGTTCAAGTTAATTGTTGACTAGAACGCGGGGTTCGGCCATATTCAATCATCGGACAGGATTGTGCGAAAACAAGAATGGCCGCCAGGGCATCGTCGTCCCCTATGAGGCCTTTGAATCGAGATCATACAGCAGCACCCCAAGTGGCACCACCGCACTGGGCCCACCATGGCGAACATAATAGGGACATGCATGGTCACTGGTATCAGCCCCCTTGCGCCCACCTCACTACTACTGAAAGGGACATGCATAGTCAGTATGCCCAGCAGCAGGGACATCATGGCACTGAAAGGGACATGCATAGTCAGTATGCCCAGCAGCAGGGGCACCATGGCACTGAAAGGGACATGCATAGTCAACAACAGCTTAGGGACATGATGCATAGCTATGCGCAGCAGCAGGAGCACCATGGCACTGAAAGGGACATGCATAGTCAACAACAGCTTAGGGACATGATGCAAAGCTATGCGCAGCAGCAGGAGCACCATGGCACTGAAAGGGACATGCATAGTCAACAACAGCTTAGGGACATGATGCATAGCTATGCGCAGCAGCAGGAGCACCATGGCACTGAAAGGGACATGCATAGTCAACAACAGCTTAGGGACATGATGCAAAGCTATGCGCAGCAGCAGGAGCACCATGGCACTGAAAGGGACATGCATAGTCAACAACAGCTTAGGGACATGATGCAAAGCTATGCGCAGCAGCAGGAGCACCATGGCACTGAAAGGGACATGCATAGTCAACAACAGCTTAGGGACATGATGCAAAGCTATGCGCAGCAGCAGGAGCACCATGACACTGAAAGGGACATGCATAGTCAACAACAGCTTAGGGACATGATGCAAAGCTATGCGCAGCAGCAGGAGCACCATGGCACTGAAAGGGACATGCATAGTCAACAACAGCTTAGGGACATGATGCATAGCTATGCGCAGCAGCAGGAGCACCATGACACTGAAAGGGACATGCATAGTCAACAACTGCTTAAGAACATGATGCATATCTTTGTGCAGCAGCAGGAGCACCATGACACTGAAAGGGACATGCATAGTCAACAACAGCTTAGGGACATGATGCATAGCTATGCGCAGCAACCACCACCACCCCCTTGGGCCCACCATGCATATCCCTTACCAACAATGGTGGTTGTCTACCACTTTCAAGAGGATCGCCATTATTACACACGCCCACCAGATACGGGTCGCTGGGGCCCTCCTTTTTCGGATGAGGAGGAGTTTAAAAGACAACATAATCATGGTCAGAGATGAGGAGGAGTAAGAAAGATGTGCCAGTGACATCTTCGAAGGCACAAAATTATAGGGACATTGCTTTTTTTTTTCTTTCTGGTCTTATAATTTCGCGAGCTAGAAAGTGCCAAGGTTTAAAGTGCTGTTGATAACCCTGCTCCATGCAACATCAGAATCTTTTCTCCAAAATATGTCTGTGAGGCATATAATGACTTTGGGGACACAGATACTTTTTGCTTTGTAGAAGTGAGAGTATACTTGCTGAAGGGATGCGGGACTTCTTCTCTAACTAAATTGCCTCCACTAACTAACTAGTTTTACTCTGAGAAATCGAGAAAGTAATGAAATCATAATACTGTCCAGGGGAATTCGCTTTTTTTTTTTTCTCTTTCTGGCCTTTTAAGTTTCGCGAGCTAGAAAGGTGCGAGGTTTCAGTTCCAATGTTTCATAAAGTGCTGTAAAGACATGGCATATCACAGTCATCAAGTTATTAAATACAAACAAACTCATACATGAAAAAAGTTTTTTGTTGTTTTTGATTTTTGTGGAAGTATAATTTAAAATGATTTGTTGTTGTTTGATTGTTGTTGTTTACTTCTCATAGATATTATATTTAGACGAAACATGGGTTAATTCGCACCATACAAATGAGAAAGAATGGCAATCTTCTCTTCATTACATCAGGTAGTTTTTTTGAAAACAAATTTCAAAGTTGAAAATCAATTGGTGAACGGACTTATACCTTAGAAAACAAGAATGCTACGTGCAACGCTTTGACATGAAAGAAAAGCAGAGATGTTATATTTACTTGTAACGAATTAAGAACTTATAGGAAGTCGACTATACAAATTAAGTTTTCGAAAATGGCTAATCCATCTCTCTCTCTCTCTCTCTCTCTCTCTCTCTCTCTCTCTCTCTCTGTGTGTGTTTGTTTGTGAACTCTTTGCCAAGTGATAATTTTCAAACTGAGAACCGGCTCCTGCAGACTCAAACACCTTAAGTTCAACAAATTAAACATCGGCCCTACAGACCTGTGTCCATGTCTGGAAGACAAGCAAACAATAGGACACGCCCTCGGAGAATGTCGTCTCCACGAGCGAAACAGTTTGACAGCATGGCCTACGCCAACGCCTGTGATGGAGAAACTACACGGCAATGAGAATAAAAAAAGAACTTGTACTGGCAACAAACAGCAGCTCTAAGAATCAGCAGCAAGATAGGAAAATTTCAACAGGTAAAAAAGGGTGTTAAACAGGGATGCGTGCTGTCACCTGATCTGTTCAAACTTTACATTGAAAATATAATGAAATCCATAGAGGACATGTCAGGAATATCAGTTAGTGAGCATAATAATACAATATAAGATACAGTCTTTGATAGCAAACATGGCAAAGGAGTTGCAGGAAATAATTGACAAAACAGTGACAGAAAGTGAAAATAAAGGCCATTTGCCTTAATAGCAAAATGTTCAGGGCCGGATTTCGACATGGTGAAGCCCTATGCAATAGGAAGCTGTGGGGTCCCTTGTAAGCAATTGGTAACAGAGAATAAGGCAGTATAACAACTGAACCTTGGCAAGTATGCCACCAAGATGCATAACAAATCCATGCAAAGTGGGCGGAAGGTTTGATCCACTTGACCACTGTTAGAGAGGCCCTTTCAGACTGTGAGGCTATAAGCTGTAACGTGTTTAGCTTATGCCTAAGTTTTTTTGTTGTTTTTTTTTAAATTAATGAAGAAAAATATCCCGTTCAACCTCTGATGGGTTAAAATTAGGATATATATTGTTTTCAATTCCAAATAATATGAAAAACTGCTGATATGAGAAAGTGGCATCACATTTGTCAAATCATTGTAAATAGGGATAATCACAATTGTGCTTATACATTAAATAAATAAATAAACAAACAAACTAACTAACTAACCAACAAACAAAATCAAGAAGAAACTCTGAACAAGAATAATATTAAAGTGAAGTGGTGTAAAGGCCTGGCGGTTCCAGTTATATAACTGAGAAGAAAAGAGATTAGCTGCAGAAAGAGAAGAGAAGAGACTGGCTGCTGAAAGGGAAGCAGAAAATAGAAGATTGCAGAGGGAGCACGAGTTACGACTAAGGGAGTTGGAATTACAAGGCCATGCTCCTGAAAATGGTGCCAGCCCTTTACCTTTGATGCCACTGTTAGTCAGGGAGCCTCAACCTCAGCTATGGGGTTTCATTTAGACCATTTTGTTGAGAAAGACGATGACATAGAAAGTTTTCTGGGTAGGTTTGAACTTTTGGCTACCACGTATGGGTTAGCGAGAAAAAGATGGAGCCTAAAGTTATCCCAGGATCTCAGGGGAACAGCTAATAAAGTTTTTGCCAAAATGAGCAGGGATGATCAAGACAATTATGACATGTTAAAGCAGGCTCTTTTGCTAAGGTATGAAAAGAATGGAGAATTTTACAGAACAAAATTTAGGAATGCCAAGCTACTGTCGGGTGAGACCTATCACCAGTTCTCTGCACGTTTAGAGACCTACTTGGAGAAATGGACTGCTCTGGGGAAAACCCAAGATCTTAAAGAAATGATCCTTATTGAGCAATTGAGAGAGTTCTTGGTATTGGTTTGGTGATTGTGATGGCCAAAAGATTCGGAATTTTTCTTAGGCAGGTTGTGTGGAAAGAGGACAATTTCGACATTTCCTTCTCTGAAACTGATGCGGGTAAATCTTAAGAATGATTATCCTTTCAGGAACCGTCCTCCCGACGTCCTGTGGTAAGAGTGCATTAGACTTCAGGCTTGACACTCCTTAATACAATGGCCTGCTGAATACCTTCCAGGGTTGTCCTTGCATGTTCCGTTTCAGGAATTAATATATATATATTTTTATGTTTGGCCAGTCACACATAATCTCCCTGGCCCGCACCTCAGGTACTCAATAACAAGGCACAACTTCTTGGCACAATTCACATCCATTTAATATACATATTACTCCATTTGAGTATCGTATGACATCTTAGCCTTTACTAGCACATGTCTCTACTGTCCTTGATTTTGCTCCTCACAGTTTTAATGGAACAGTCAACTTACGTGCCCAAGAATTTCCAATACACACTGCTAAGACTAAACTGACATTATACTGTTAGATGAAAGCATAAGGCAGTGATGGTAATCGATCTAGCAGGTGAAATATCAAAATGCCCAAAGGCAATTAACACATTTTAACAGCAGGTCCTACTGGACACATTCCGTGCGTACTGGTCAAACGACACAAGCAGACTCCTCGTTCGAGACGCTAGCTCGTCCCACATCGAAACTGCCGTCTGCCGATAATTCAGGGCAGAAGTCAAGACGTCACTTCCTGCAACCACGGGATACCGTGTGTAAACAATATATATCAGGAAGTGATCGACATGATATGATATTTACTCATATCATTTACTCCCCCCCCCCCCCACCCCCCGGATTAAAATAATGAAAAGGAACTTTTCATTATTTTCATAGTACAATCTTACAAGGTCACTGGAGAAACCATGTGACAATATCCAAATACTCAACTGTCATCATTATGATAGCACCTAGAGGCGTGCTCCATAATCGACAATTTAACACACAAGGTGTGGTATTTAGTAATAACATACTAAACCCATTATCGTTAGCAGACGCTCTTTTGACACAAACGTGAGGTAACTACATTAAATAGAAGGCAGTGAAGAAAAGTCAATATGTCAGTCATGGCACTCACACAGCATACCATGTCAACAAACGCCCTAAGTCGTGTCGGTATGTAAGTCTACCTATCTATCAAATGAGATGCATAATAGCAATCAAAGATAGAATAGAACATATGAGGCAGACAAGTTAAAATATAAGTGGTGACTGTGACAATATGTCAAAATAGTTATTAACATTTGTATGTATGCAATGTCATGTGGTGAATGACAATGTTAGTGAGATGTCATATGAAGATATATTACTTAATATCTATACATATGAAGGATATAAGTTATAATAAGTGGAAGCACCACTGTAATTCATTTGATATAATGATACATCAATGAACCAATGTAATGTATCAAGTGATAATAAAAATGGTCATGTTAGACCAAACACAGTTCTTCCTGTAGAAGTATTTAAAAGAACCAAAGTTTCAGTGAGTCATTAGTTTGCACATTAGTGATACATTATGCCGGAAAGGAATAGTTCATTGAAGAAAAAATCCAATTTCCATCTATGTTGGTTGTCGATGTTTGTCTTCCATGCAATATCATATGCAACACCGATACTATTGTTCATTCTGTACCTGAGAATTTCATACGTATGTGATGACGTGTCATTTGTTGGTTATGTCCCTTTTTGAACTTTGTAGTCAGTAATTTTAGTTACTTCCCTTTCTACACAATGTTTGAGATAGTCCATTCGTGCAAAAAGTTTTTTGAAAATGTAAGAAAGTATCTGAATTGCACCGACTTGGGTTGATATACTGTCAAAAGTCATTGTACACTGTGCATGAAGTAACAAAGTATTGTTCTTGAGCAATTGCATTAGACATCATGTGACGAACGCTTGAATATATATCTTGATTTTGGATGTACAGAAATTCATCATCATCATGTTGCTTGGCATAGTGTCTCTAGTTTTTCAAACGGTTTAAGTGCATGACGAAGCAATGTGGCTGTACTATTTGAAGTATGCAATATGAGTTAAAAGAAGGTATGTTCCTTAGTTCGTGATGCTACCTTTGCGAAATAATTCCTGACTTGTCCCAAAGGAAGTAGTGTTATTATTGAGCATCACAGTTGACCTGAAGCAGCATTTGCGGATACAACTGGCGATATTGGATGCTTCATACATCTGGATAGCACATCGGCCATCACATTCAACTTTCCTGCGATGGGTTTAATCTGGTAATTGTAGGGTTGAAGTGCCAGTGAGGCACGCGCTGGTTTAGCATTCTTGAATCTCGCTGTTTTCAGGTCTGTCTCGAGTGTGAAACTTGCACCAAGCAGGTAGCGTTGAAGTTTGGAGAAGCAGAACACAAGAGCCAGTAGCTCTCTCTCGATGACGGAGTAACGTTGCTCCGTCGGCGTTAGCTTCCTGCTAACATACAGTGTTGGATGTAAACAGCCTTTCCATTCTTGCAAAAGCACACCTCCAATTGACATGTTGGAAGCGTCTACTGTAAGAGTAAAATGTTTAGATGGATCAGGCAATCTCAATATAGGCAACTTGGAAAACAGACATTTTAATCTATTTAAGGCCACATTAACATCATGACTATAAACACACCTATTTGGTGACTCCTTCTTCACCAGTGATGACAATACAGACGTATACTCTGCAAAATTAGGGATAAACTTACGATAAAAGTTTAGGAGCCCTAGAATACTTCTGACTTGTTTTTTGGTCTTAGGCATATCAAGGTTTAGAATCCTAGAGATAGTAGTATCCTCTGTTTTCAAAAAACCTCCTCCTACTTTATAACCTAAAAATGAAATCTCCTGAAATCCAATTTTAGTCTTAGATGGACGTGCAGATAGATTATGACGACGTAGAGTGGTAAGTAAGGATTGAATACCCCTCAAATGTTCATCCCATGATTGATGAAACAGACAAATGTCGTCAATGTAAGTAATAAGGTCGTCTCTGTCAGAGAAGAGTCGTCTCATCATGCGAACGAAGGTCGCAGGTGCGTTAACTAAACCAAAAGACATATAGTTAAATTGAAAGAGTCCTAATGGAGTTGCGAAAGCAGTATAAGGCTTGGATCGTTCCGTTAATGGTACTTGAAAATAGCCTTTAGATAGATCAAATTTAGAAAAAAATGTAGCTGTAGCTAGTCTATCTAATAAAGATTCCAACACGGGCATTGGTTCCGCGTCTTGGATGGTGACCGAATTTAGACGTCTAAAATCTATGCATATACGTATAGATTTGTCTTTTTTCCTGATCAAAACCATAGGAAAACTATAAGGGGAATGAGATGGAGAAATGACATTTAATTTCACCATCTGTTCTAGTTCCTCTTTAACCTGACATTGTAAATGTATAGGAATAGGGTAAGGTTTCAACTTAATGGGTTGAAAGTCTGTCAGAATGATATCATGTTCGATGATATCAGTGTGTCCTGGGACATCAGTAAGGACATCAGTAAAAGAACGTAAGATAGAAGTAACCTGTTCTTTCTGGGAAGAAGATAGAGTTGAAGATATATCAACATCTTTCCAACTTTCAGTAGACAAGTAGTGAAGACTAGGTAATACCAATAATGAGTCATTACCATCAGTCAAATCCGAATTTTCTTCTTGTATGACAGCCAAAGAAGAATGACGACAGACAGATTGATCAAGAGCCTCAAAGACTGGTCTCAGATATGGTGGACGTGTATGAAACTGCTGTAACATATTGATATGAAAAGTTTTCTCTTTTCCCTCTACTGAGACAATATAATCAACATCAGACAGTTTCTCCACAATCCTGTAAGGTCCTCTCCATGAGACTAATAATTTGTTATCTCTCCTGGGTAATAATACGTAAGCTTCATCACCAGGCCAAAGTTGGCGTAATTTACGGTTTTGGTTAATAAATAACCTCGCCCTAAGCTTTGCCTTTTCAGATGAACCTACTGCTATCTGGCATGCGTCTATTATTTTTTTCCTCAAATTGACCACATACTGATATGAGGTCTGAACCTCCGTGTTCATCTCAGCACCAATTAAAAGTTGTTTTAATATAGACATTGGGCCGCGTGGTCGGGCGCCAAAAACCAATTCAAATGGACTAAAGCCTGTATGTTCGTTTTTTATCTCCCGATAAGCAAATAATATAGCTGGCAGGACTCTGTCCCAATTTTGAGGATATTTAATTGTAACCTTATGTAGCATTTGCTTTAAAGATCTGTTGAGGACTTCTATTTTCCCATTCGACTGAGGATGGTATATTGAACTAAGGGATCTTTGAATCCCAAACATATCCATAACCTGTTTCATAGCATCTGAAACTAACTGAGTTCCTCTATCAGATAGGATGTTTTCAGGAAAGCCTATTCTACTGAAAATCAAAAATAATGCATCAGCAATATCTACTGTGGTGATGGTTTTTAAAGGAATAGCTTCTGGCCAGCGTGTGCACATATCTATGCAGGTCAACACATATTGATGACCTCTGGCTGATGTCACCTTTAAAGGGCCAATAATGTCAATGGCCATCTTTGCGAAGGGACGCAAAGAAATATCAGATGCTTGAATGGGCGCATCATGTTTTGGTTTTCTGGTTGCCACACTTTGGCAGATGGTACATGTACGACAAAATAATTTGACGTCTTTCGTAATTCCGGGCCAAAAAAAAATATGACAAAACTCTTTGTTTTGTTCTAGCAACACCTAAGTGTCCTGCACATTCAATGTCATGTGCATGTCGTAAAATGAATGGTCGAAAACAAGCTGGTACCATAATTTGTTTCTTTAAGGAATTAGCAAATTGATAGTTTCTTACTAAAATTCCATTTTTGATAGTATACCAGTGTTTTGCACAGTCATCTATCATTACATCATTCAAATGAGCAATATGAAAATATTTTTTTAAGGAAATATCATCCTTTTGTCTTTGTATAAAGGTTTCCTTATCAATGAGCTCCATCTGAAATAAATTGTCATCATCATCATTCTCAACAATATTTATCTTAATATCATCATTATTTTCCTGTTGATAATGACTTATATCATCATCATTATTTTCCTTTTCTACTTCATCTTCTGAAGTGATATCTTCAGTTATATCTTCAGGTAACACATCAATGACTGGTTTGTGATGATCATTGTCCATGCGAGACTGAGCTCTGGTAGTCACAGCATTTGAACATAATAAGTGTTGTCTTTCCCATATCTCAATATCTTCCTGTGTACATTCATGCAATTTAGGTATGTTTCCCATAATAATTCCAGCAATTGGATTGTCCAAGAGGCATACTAGTGTTCGTCCTGTGAAATAAGGTGTGTCCAAAAACACTTCTGCTGTGGGGTAATATTCCACAGTTCCACCAAAAGTTATGCATTTCACTTGTTTTCCTGTATAATCCACCTTATCAACCAAGGCCTTGCGCACTCCAACGGTGGTTGCCCCTGTGTCTCTGAGTAAAGATGCTAATTTATTATTGACAAAACCTCTGTTCAAGATCAATGAACCAGTACTTTCAAAAGATGACATGACTGGGAGAGGGTGTCCGCATAATAATCTTGGCACTCCCTGAGGCTGAAATAAAGAATTGCAATTAGTGCAGTTATCACTATTTGCTAAATCTACACTGCATGAATTTGCATGTGCTACAATATCATTATGGTTCTGATTATTATCATGAACAATGGCATTGGTACTTTCAGTGTTTCTTGATTGTCTGGAAGTATTGTTATGATAAGATCTTTTATTTGCATTTTGATCATTTCCTCTATAAAATGATTTCTGACCTCTATTTGCTTTTGAGTTATAATCTCCTTTATTTTGCCAGTTATTGGACTTAAATGAGGTTTGTGGATAAAAATTATCCTCCTGATATGAATTCCAATGTCTTTGAGGTTGGTATTTGTTAAAATTGTATCTACCTCTATTTTGACAGCAATTATGTGATGGTTTAAATCTTTGATTTCTATCCATGCTGTTAGATCTATACCTAGGTGCATTTTCTTGGAATGATCTGGCCGATGCAGCCGGTAATGAGTCTCTTACATTGTTTTTGCTCAGTACTCTATTAGGATGAGCAACTTGATATTGACGTCCTAAGGTTTGTAATTTAGTCAGGTTCTCTGGTTTTCTTTCCTGCAGGAACGCAAGAAAATCAGAACTAATAGATGACAAAACCTTGTCTCTTAGAATTAAATCTGACAAACCCTCAAAAGTTTTTTTCAGTTTTGGATAGTTCAATCCATCTAGAAAAATTCAGTTTAACAGCTGAAATAAATTCAGTGAAATCTTTTCCAGAATCAGGGTACAAAGATCGAAATTTCTGACGATAGCCCTCATCATCCAATTGATACCTCTGCAATAAAATGACCTTAACAGCTTCATAATCCTTTCTAGTCTGGTCATCCAAAGTGGAGACTACAGTTAATTGTTCGCCAACCAATAAGTTCATAAGTCTACATGTCCATGTAGATTTGTCAATCTTATATTCTTCACAATAAGTTTCAAACCTATTTAGGAAGCATGAAATGTCATCTATGGATGCGTTAAATTTTGGCAAATTAATCCTTATGGCAGTAGTATGATCTTTACTTTTATCTTCACCTACCCCAGGATGCAACAGTGGTTGTTGTAATTTTAATTTTTCCAGTTCAATCTCAGCTAACCTTATAGCTTGTTGAGATTTACTCTCTTCTTGAGCTCTAGTATAGGCTAATTTTTCTCTTTCAAGAGCCAACTCTTCTGATCTCCTTTTTTCCTCCAATTCTTTTTCACGGAGCTCTTCTTGTCTCCTTAATTCTTCCTTATGGAGCTCTTCTTGTCTCCTTTTTTCTGCCAATTCAATTTCTTTTTCTTGTTTGTGAAGTTCCTCTTGTCTCTTTTTTTCTGCCAATTCCTCTTTGCGAAGTTCTTCTTGTCTGTTTACTTCTTTATCAATAAAAGCTTGCAAAGCTGGACCCTCCAAATTAAGTTCTTTTCCAATCTTCAATAAATCCTTTAATGAAGTCATGGTTGCTTATTTTTGTGTTTATCAATAATACACAATATTTTAACTTTTATATATATGAATATGTCAGTGTAACTGTCTTTTTTTCTTGTTGAGGTGATCACTGGCCCAAGACAGTATACATGTTGTTAGATGTGTAGTGCGAGCGTATGATGAATTGAGTGTGGGTGCGAATGAAGACGCGAATGTGTTTAGGCTCGTATAGATGTAGATCCTGCAACCCATACTCTCACATGCAGTAATCAAGGATGCTTTGACACTGCAGGCATGTTTCAAGACATTTATTGACGGGAACACACATAATATCAACAGGAACAGTCAGTGTAACAAGGTCATGCTGACCTGACATCGATAGGTATACATTTGGCATTCAAAAAGGTAAACATCAGAATAGACGTGCATGGTCAATAGCAAAGTTCTTCAATAATGACAGTTCGTAGCGTCGCCCTTGGCGTCTCTGACTAAACGCGTCAGATGCCTTAGTTACCTTGACACACAGGTGCAACTTGGCACTCCCTGCCAATTGCACATATCAGGCTGTAGTATAATAGCCGGAAGCACAGGCCTCGTCCTAACGTCGGCCGTGTACTTCTGTTAAATAGGTTATCATCAACCCTGCAGTAATACTTATTGTAGATAGAAGTTCCGCCAATCTGCGGCTCCCACAATATATCTTCGTCACTGGATTTCTGGACAATATAAGACTAACAGTCTTGGATGGCTACCTCGAGCACAAATATATAAGTTCTGAAATGGCGGATCCGTGAACTGCTGTTCACCCTAGGTAATCCTTTACATGTTCTGCCACCGAAAAGCGTAATAATGCATAAAGGTCGGTATTACCTGGTAAATGAATCCTCAGAACTACACAAGGAATTCTGTCGTCATCCCGACGCACAGAGATTCACTGGGGAAAACTGCCATAGCAGTTACTTCGAAGATTCTCCCCGAAAAACAATGGACTCTTGGTCCCTTCAGAAAAACAGGACCTCCCGGCTTCCCGGAAGTATATCTCACTCCCGCTTAAAAAACCTTCCCATAGGCCTACGCCGAACTGTCAACCTCTGACCCTAAAGGTCAAACACAATGAATGAATAAACAAGGGAAGACAACCCCTAATCAACCTGACATCGCAGGTAAAGACACAATTATACTTATGATACAAACATAAGCAAATAACTTGACAGATGACTCCGTCGAAAATGACAGCAACATTACTACCACCCCCCTGTAAAAAAAAAATGCAATTTTTTTTTTTTAATATGTTCATGAGCAAGATAGCACCAGTATCACTTCTGTGCTCATGCAAACAATGAACCTAATATCAGGTACAATAGAAGAGGGTACAAATCATCTCCCAACATAGGAGAAAATATTTCCTTTAAGCCAAACAAACTAAGGGATACCATTCAAGAAACCTAAGTTGCTGGCAATACCAATCATATATCAAACATTACTAAATAATATAATCATAGCAATATACAAATGTCAATGCTATTTTAGCAACATATCACTGATGGATGGACAAAATGAAATTTGTTAAATTATCTAAACATCATCCAAATACATTTGTATTACAACATATTATGATATTAAGGACAGACCTAAGTCTGAAAATATATCAGGAAAAACTAGGACACAAGATTTAACTGGAATCATGTGGGCATCTAGACAATATGTCCGCCATCACATTATCCGAACCACGGATAGCTCGCACCGTGAAATGGAAAGGCTGAAGAGCAATAGCATAACGAGTAGATCTCGAGCTCTTCAAATCCTTACTTTGCATAGCCGTAAGAGCTTTTTGGTCGGTTTCCATAAAGAAATGCGCGCCCAGAAGGAACCTTTGTAGCTTAAGAATGGACCAAACCATAGCCAACAATTCACGGTCCAAAACCGAGTAATTCCTTTCTGCCGCATTCAGCTTCCTAGAAATATACATTACAGGATGCAGAGTTCCTGAATATTCCTGCATTAGTGCCGCTCCAATGCCAGTGGAAGAGGCATCACTACGAAGGACAAAAGTCTTATCAATCGTCGGTAGTCTTAAGATAGGATGAGATGAGAACAAATTCTTAACCTGATCCAATGAAGATTGGCATTCTTGGGACCAACGCACCATATTAGGAGAACCTTTTTTCAATAACGTTGAAAGTGGTGCCATAATGGAGGACAGATTCTCAATGAATCTTCCATAGAATTGTATCAATCCCAAGAGACTACGCACTTGCTTTTTTGTCTTCGGAACCGAGATATTTAATATCTTTGAAATGTTTTGGTCCTCTGTCTTCAACAGACCATGACCAACTCGATGACCTAGGAAGGAAATTTCACTAAACCCAACAAAAGCTTTAGAGGGTTTAGCAGTCAAACTATGCTCACGTAGAGTAGATAGCAATTCCTTCAGACCCACATAGTGTTCTTCCCAAGTATCGCTGAAAAGACAGATGTCGTCTAAATATGCAATGACATCTGCACGATCTGATAGAATTCGTCGCATCATGCGCACGAAAGTCGCTGGGGCGTTCATAAGCCCGAAAGGCATAAAATTCCATTGAAACAGACCCCTAGGTGTCGAAAAAGCAGTGAGAGGTTTGGCGTGTTCCGTCAGTGGGACTTGCCAATAACCTTTCGACAAGTCTAGTTTAGTAAAGAATTTAGCTTTAGAAAGTCTAATAAGTAGATCATCTAATAACGGCATAGGTTCAGCATCGAACTTCGTAACTTGATTTAATTTGCGATAATCAACGCAAAGACGTATGTTATTGTCTTTCTTTCGAACAATAACTATCGACGAAGAATAAGCTGAAGTGGATGGTTCAATTATTTGTAGTTGAATCATTTCATCCAATTCTTTCTCGACTTGTGCTTGAAAATGAATAGGTATTGGGTATGGTCTTACTCTGATCGGATTACGATCAGTAAGTATGATGTCATGTTCTATGACATCTGTGTGTCCAGGAATGTCGGTAAGGACATCCTGATATGATTGTAACGTAGAGGATACTTGACGCTGTTCCTCAAAAGACAAGTTGGAAGAGACTGTAACGTCTCTCCACGATTCCGTTGAAGTAAGTGGAATCGTAGGAAGAGGTAAGTTCACGTCAGAAAAAATAGTTTCCTCATCCTGTATAACGGACAGGGATGAGATGTGACCATGTTGAACTGGAGAGTCGTCCGTCGCCTGGAAAATAGGCTGTAAATAGTCTGGACGTTCAATAAACTCTGTTAGCATATTTATATGGAAGGTTTTATGCCTTCCATCCACATCGACAATATAGTCGACATCAGAAATTTTCGAGACTATAGTGTATGGACCCTTCCAAGAAATGAGAAGTCTATTCTCTCTTGAGGGCAGTAAGACATATGCTTTGTCTCCAGGACAAAGTTGACGTAGGCGTCTTTTCTTATTAGCAAATCGCCTAGCTTTTTCTTTCGCAAATTCGGAAGATGAAGTTGCTAACCTGCACGATTCGATAATCTTTTCTCTAAGAGCTATAACATATTCATATGACGATTGTGTATCATCGTCAATATTATCGGAAGTTATCAAATCGTGTAACAAGGACATTGGCCCGCGCGGTTGCGCGCCAAAGACAAGTTCGAAAGGAGAAAACCCTGTATGCTCGTTGGGAACCTCTCTATAGGCAAAGAGGACTGCAGGTAAAACCCTGTCCCAATCTTCAGGATGATCCTCCGTTATCTTGCCAAGTAAGTTCTTTAGTGTCCTGTTAAGACGTTCTACCAATCCATTGGACATTGGATGATAAATACTACTGAGAGACCTTTTAATGTCTAGCGTAGCCATTACCTGAGACATAACGTCCGAAATTAACTGAGTGCCGTGATCCGACAGTATTTCTCCGGGGAATCCCAGACGAGAAAATACGAGCCAAAGAGCATCAGCGATATCGACAGTTGATATGCTCTTCAGAGGAATAGCCTCTGGCCAACGCGTGCACATGTCCACGCAAGTGAGGATAAATTGGTGTCCTCTGGCTGACTTAATTTTGAACGGACCAATGATGTCTATAGCCATTTTCTGAAACGGCCGAATCGGAATATCTGCAGCCTGAATAGGAGCAGCATGTCTCGGACCCCTAGCCTTGACCTCTTGACAAATTTTGCAAGATCGGCAATAAATTCGGATGTCTTTATTCACGAATGGCCAAAAGAATGACGCAAGGACTCTAGTTTTAGTTCTGGAAAAACCCATGTGTCCCGCACACTGAGAATCGTGTGCATGCCGAAGAATTAAGGCTCTCATACACTTAGGCACAAGAATTTGCGAGTGCATAGACTTGTCCGAGTGTTGTACCATTCGTACCAATATACCATTCTTCATAGTGATATACGATTTGTGATTCGTATTTTGATTGGGATCCCCTTTCTTTGCAAGAAGGAAGTATTTCTTCAAAGAAGGATCCTCTTCTTGACGTTTAACAAACGAGTCATGGGAAATCACCAAGTGCTCGTCTTGGCTATCAACTTCATTACTATTATCAGATGAAGTTGGGGGATTAAGAGCTTGAGCTCTTGTCACCACTGCATTGACCGTTTGAATGTTTTTTTCTTCCCAACTAGAAATTTGTTGCGGGGTGCATTCCTTAACCCCATGAATACGACCGATTATAAGATCCGCAATAGGATTAGGAAGAAGACATGCATGGACATCTCCTGTGAAGAAAGGAGTGTCAATCCTAATAATAGCAGTAGGATAGCTTTCCATAGTACCACCAAATGTAACACATTTGATTGTTTTTCCAGTGGCACAGCAAGGATCTATCAGAGACTCCTTA
Organism: Oreohelix idahoensis; assembly: GCA_024509875.1. Lineage (NCBI taxonomy): Eukaryota > Metazoa > Mollusca > Gastropoda > Stylommatophora > Oreohelicidae > Oreohelix > Oreohelix idahoensis. The sequence continues at coordinate 333,546 of JAMPIV010013576.1, forward strand.
ACCCCGACGGTAGTACATCCCGAATCGAAAAGTACTGAGACTAGCCTATCATTTATTAGACCTTTATGTAAGATGAGAGATCCTCTCCCATCATGCGCAACTGTAGCAGGTAGAGCAGGAAGAGGGTGACCACAACTTAGCGTAGATACAGTTGATGAGTCAAACAATGTTAAGCATTGGGGGCATTCAGTTGCTCTCCCAAAATCGAAAGCACAACCAGTGATAGCCCTAGAGTTACCACTATCATTTACTGTATTACAGGCTCCATCAAACTCTTGTTGCGCAGAGTTTGCCTGTTGGTAAGGTCTTTTTTTGTTAAACCTAGGTCTACCTCGATTATCATTTCCCCTGTAATTATTTTGACTATCATTTCCCCTGTAATTATTTCGACTATCATTTCCCCTGTAATTGTTATCATATTGCCTATTGTAATCATCATTCCGGTTTGAATCCCGGTTTCTAAATTCACCATCGTCATAATCTTGACGTCGAGAATGATTACCTCGAAAATTTGAATAGTTATTATTTGGATAGCCTTTACGAAAGTGTCTCAAATTATTACCACTAAAATTACGAGAACTACCATCTTGTCTCCACTGCATAGACGAAGAACCATCATGTGTTGGATTACTCCGCTTCTGAGTGTAATTTTGATTACTTCCCCTATTCCAATTTTGTTGAGCACCCTGAAATTTTTTTCTGAAATTAGGGCCATATGGTGTTGCCGAAGCAGCTGGCAACCCTTCTTTCACTTTAGAATTGCTAACTGTAGCATGGGGATGTGCTGTGGCATACTGACAACAGTATTCCTCCATTTCTTTTAAGTTTTTAGGCTTACGCTCATGAAGGAATGCAAGAAAAGAATCATTAACAGATGACAAAACCTTATCTCGCAATAATAAGTCCATTAGACCTTCATATGTTTTCTCAATCTGAGACAACTCAACCCATCGTGTAAATGTACGACGTATCTTTGTAACAAAATCAGAGAAATCTACTCCATTTTCTGGCAACATTGTCCTAAAACGAAGACGATAGTCTTCTTGTTTTAATTGGTATTTTTTTAGTAATGCTGCCCTGACAACATCATAATTAGTCCTCTCATGTTCGTCTATTGTCATAAGAGTAGTCACTGTGTCACCTGTAAAAAATGGCATCAGTTGTTCAACATATTTTTCCTTTTTTATGTTATGCGTATCGCACAAAAATTGGAATCTATCTAGATAATCTGCTACGTCATCCTTTAAAGGATTGAAATGAGGCAATTTAATCCTACTAACAAACTCCTTTGTCGTACTCGAAGTTGTTTGCTGAGCACCCGTACTCGCCAATTTCAATTTCTCTAACTCCAAAATTGCGAGTTTTTCATCAAGTTCCATCTTCTGTTTTCTTTCCTCATGTTCCATTTTTCTAATTTCAGCCTCAGCAGCAGCTTGAAGTTTTTTTTCCTCTGCAGCAGCTTGAAGTTTTTTTCCTCTGCAGCAGCTTGAGCTTGAATTTTTTTGTCTTCCATTTCCATCTGGAATTTTCTTTCATCAGCTTGAGCTTTTCTCTCCTCAGCCTCTCTTTGATACCTTCTTTCTTCAAGTTCTAATCTTCTATTCTCAGCTTCTAGCTTCTTTAGTTCAGCTTCTGCTTTCAATTTAATTTCCTCTTTTTGTTTCTTTTCTTCTGACTTTAATGCAATGGCGAATTGAGCAGATGAATATTCTTCCAATTCTTTACCAGACTTACCAAGGGTCAACCCTTGCTGGATGAAGAAATCCAATGTAGACATTCTGTCTAATGAGATCAGAAACCTGAAAAAAAATTAAATAAATTACCTTATCCCACTTCAATGGGAGACAAGTCTGAAATGCTAGACTTGTATACTCACTTCACTTTATTTTACTGTCTTAGTCTTAGACAAAGACTTTGTATGTTCCTCTTGTTTATAATGTACCCAAAAAATCACTTGAGTACCTGTGGAAAAAAAAATTCCCTTATATCCCACTCACTATGGGCACAAGTCTTTTTTATAAAGAACTTGAATATGTATTTACCTTGTCTCAATCTTTGTAGATAACAAGTCTTTTATCAAAGAACTTGTATAAATATCTTATATAATATTATTTAACAAACTCTATATGAAGAGTCTACCTTATCAATAATATCAAAACATGACCAAGTATGTGTATGTAGACTGTGCATGACAGTAATGTAGTACAACCAAAAAAAAATACAAAGACAAAAATACAAAACAATACAAATGGCAACACTGTTTTAACCAAAAATGTGTAGAGAAATACACAAGAAAGGAGAGACCTACAGAATACAAACAAAACAAATCGACAATCAAAACTGAAAAACAGACAAAATATTACAAAAACAACGTTAAGTACAATTACATCACAGCTAACATCAATAGCGACCAATTGTCACTAGCAAATTTCCAAATTAAGAAAATTTGCACCTACAGACCGCTTACAGTAAGCCTCGATCAAGTGGCATATTTACCGTAAGACCCACCAACCGAAAAACCCGCAGAAAAATACACAAAAACAGTAGAAGTGACATAAACATATAGCAATCAATTTCAATGTGTTGCAGAACAAGTTCAGTCACAGCTGAAACTAAAATAAATTTCTTGCTCCTTGCGAACACAGAAACGAAATGTCAAACGCGCACTGAACGTCAAATCCACTGTAACATAAAGTGGTATTCACGAACCAAAGTTACTATGACCTTCTCAAATTAGGGCTTGCACATTGAATGTTTACAATTTCACGTACTGTTTACAGACACTTGACCTCCAACAATGTAGCTTGAATGCTCTGACCTAGAAAAGTCTGTTGTTGAATGAAACGTGTAACAACCCGCAGTACTGTTTACAATAGGAACCCGCCTTCTATGCAGTTATGGTCCACGTAGCAAATGCCTAGTAGTTCACTTCAGTACTTGTCTTGTTATGCTTTATGTAGCATTATAATATAAATGCTCGTACTGTTTATTTGTGTCAACCGTTGATGACCTATATCTGTCCTGTTGTAGCCAAAACTTGCAAGTGTAGAATTAGCGCTGTGTGTTACGGCTGTCCCGTGTGTAGCTTAGACCCACAGATCAGAAGTGTAATGTGTACTTGTCCTTCTTGTAACTTTCTCGACAAAACTGGAGACATCATACATGTAACAGCCAACCAGGAATGTAAATTTCTGGATCCATAAATGTCAACAATAATGTCAAATGCTCGCTCTGTTCTTTTTAAACCCACAGATCTGGTCCATCAGAAATGTAAGTTTCTAGGCCACATTGGCGACAAGAAATGTATCATAAGAGCCCACGTAACTGGTCCACCAGAAATGTAACTGTCTTTTTTTCTTGTTGAGGTGATCACTGGCCCAAGACAGTATACATGTTGTTAGATGTGTAGTGCGAGCGTATGATGAATTGAGTGTGGGTGCGAATGAAGACGCGAATGTGTTTAGGCTCGTATAGATGTAGATCCTGCAACCCATACTCTCACATGCAGTAATCAAGGATGCTTTGACACTGCAGGCATGTTTCAAGACATTTATTGACGGGAACACACATAATATCAACAGGAACAGTCAGTGTAACAAGGTCATGCTGACCTGACATCGATAGGTATACATTTGGCATTCAAAAAGGTAAACATCAGAATAGACGTGCATGGTCAATAGCAAAGTTCTTCAATAATGACAGTTCGTAGCGTCGCCCTTGGCGTCTCTGACTAAACGCGTCAGATGCCTTAGTTACCTTGACACACAGGTGCAACTTGGCACTCCCTGCCAATTGCACATATCAGGCTGTAGTATAATAGCCGGAAGCACAGGCCTCGTCCTAACGTCGGCCGTGTACTTCTGTTAAATAGGTTATCATCAACCCTGCAGTAATACTTATTGTAGATAGAAGTTCCGCCAATCTGCGGCTCCCACAATATATCTTCGTCACTGGATTTCTGGACAATATAAGACTAACAGTCTTGGATGGCTACCTCGAGCACAAATATATAAGTTCTGAAATGGCGGATCCGTGAACTGCTGTTCACCCTAGGTAATCCTTTACATGTTCTGCCACCGAAAAGCGTAATAATGCATAAAGGTCGGTATTACCTGGTAAATGAATCCTCAGAACTACACAAGGAATTCTGTCGTCATCCCGACGCACAGAGACTCACTGGGGAAAACTGCCATAGCAGTTACTTCGAAGATTCTCCCCGAAAAACAATGGACTCTTGGTCCCTTCAGAAAAACAGGACCTCCCGGCTTCCCGGAAGTATATCTCACTCCCGCTTAAAAAACCTTCCCATAGGCCTACGCCGAACTGTCAACCTCTGACCCTAAAGGTCAAACACAATGAATGAATAAACAAGGGAAGACAACCCCTAATCAACCTGACATCGCAGGTAAAGACACAATTATACTTATGATACAAACATAAGCAAATAACTTGACAGATGACTCCGTCGAAAATGACAGCAACAGTCAGCTATATTCAATATTCACTCCACCAATCTCAGATCAATTTATACTTGCAATAGTAGATGTATCCAGCTAAACAATATGGAGTAATGAAAAAAAAAATAGAACCACAACAAGTGAGAACAGCAAGACAGGGTTAGAGCAACTAAAGGAAATACAAATGGGAAAACAAAGGAATAACTAAAAAATATATATGAATTAATTTAAAATAATGCTCTATTACACATAGACAAGACAAGACGCATATCACAACAATTATGACATCTATGAAATAAATGATAGTAAGATGAGGCTAGACAATATTACAAACAAAATGTAACAAACTAAATAAAATATAACAATGACAGTACTTATGAGAACAAACAATAGATAAACATGACTACACAGCTAACAAAAATGGATCTGTTAAATTCAATAGAGGCAAACTTTTATACAACCAGCAGAGTATGCTGGGTCCTCTATCTGAATCACACAGATACTGCCTTATAGAACGCTTGATTTCCTCATTCGACCTAGCTTTCGCGGTATTGAATGATCACAAACCAAGTCCCTTCCAACCAGCCTGCTAGTTACAAAATCAAAAACACGTAATGAAAACACATATATGGCGAAGTCAGAGATCAGGCAAACAGATTATATTTACAGCCACGCTGCATGTAACAATAAATAGACTTATCTGTTGCCGAGAAACCACTCCTTCTTGAGACTTCGACAAGCAAAGGAGGTAGCGATGATTGAAGCCTAGTATCTGGTTAGGTTTAGAATGGCTTCATGCTGACATCGAAGGACATCGATATGGTCCATGATTTTTGATATAATATTTGCTTCTTGAATGAAGATAGTCAGTTCCTATGACTTCTGTGTAATAATAGGTCACTTTAATAACTTAGTGACAGCTTGAGGCACATTTATAATGATGGAAATCCCTTCCATTTATTAAAACAGTCTGGCAGACGATGCGTGCCGCCATTTTGAAAAAATAGTCCCCGATTCGTTAGGCGCTGTTAGGCATCCAATGGCTTTGGCCCCCAAGAAACTGAGGCGGGTAAATCTTAAGAATGATTATCCTTTCAGGAACCGTCCTCCCGACGTCCTGTGGTAAGAGTGCATTAGACTTCAGGCTTGACACTCCTTAATACAATGGCCTGCTGAATACCTTCCAGGGTTGTCCTTGCATGTTCCGTTTCAGGAATTAATATATATATATTTATGTTTGGCCAGTCACACATAATCTCCCTGGCCCGCACCTCAGGTACTCAATAACAAGGCACAACTTCTTGGCACAATTCACATCCATTTAATATACATATTACTCCATTTGAGTATCGTATGACATCTTAGCCTTTACTAGCACATGTCTCTACTGTCCTTGATTTTGCTCCTCACAGTTTTAATGGAACAGTCAACTTACGTGCCCAAGAATTTCCAATACACACTGCTAAGACTAAACTGACATTATACTGTTAGATGAAAGCATAAGGCAGTGATGGTAATCGATCTAGCAGGTGAAATATCAAAATGCCCAAAGGCAATTAACACATTTTAACAGCAGGTCCTACTGGACACATTCCGTGCGTACTGGTCAAACGACACAAGCAGACTCCTCGTTCGAGACGCTAGCTCGTCCCACATCGAAACTGCCGTCTGCCGATAATTCAGGGCAGAAGTCAAGACGTCACTTCCTGCAACCACGGGATACCGTGTGTAAACAATATATATCAGGAAGTGATCGACATGATATGATATTTACTCATATCAGTCACTCTCCAGCGTTCCGCACCATAGAGAAGCACAGAAAGCACACAGCTCTGATATAATCTTAATTTTGGGCTGTACTTCCAAATGTTGTTTAGAATAAAAAAGGCTGTTCCTTCTTTTTTCATCTGTTGATGTCTTTACTCGCTCCGCCATCTGGTGTTACTGTGCATCCTAGGTGTGTGAAGGTGTCTGTCTGTTCCAGTTGTTAGTTCCTTACTTTCAGCCAGTCAGTCTTTGCCCTTTCAGGTCTTTTTATATTAGGTATTATCATGTTTAGTACTGCCTTTAATGGCTTTTAACTTATTCCACACATCTGTTGTAGAGTTAGTTGTAGGGTTCAGTGTTTGGCAGAAATTTCTCCAATGATTTTCTTTTGCCTTAAGTATTATTCTGTTTGATTCATTTCTTATAAATATCCAAATTATCTTCAGATCTATGCTTTCTATATTCTTGTAGAGCTTGTTTTCTTTGAATTTCTGTACATCTAACTGTCCACCATGGTACTGGGTTTTTGTTCCAATGTTCATTCTTTTTTGTTTCCTTAATGCGGTGTGTAATTATGTGTCCAGGCATATATGCATTTGGAATATGTTTAACAGCTATTAGTAATATTTCTTTTGTGAGATTATCTGCAAATACATCTAAATTTTCATTTTCTATATTATTCATCTTTATCTCTTCCATTTGGAGCCGCGCTGGTGTAATGGCTTCGGCGTTGTACTGGCGACCAGGTGTTCATGGTTCAAACCCGGGCGTCGGCGTTTGAAGAAATGTTTACGGCCGGAAATTTGACTGAATAGCCTGAACGGCTCCTGTGATAAACCCTCTGTGGATGGGAAGGAGCGAAGCTCCTGACCGGGTTGGAAGGAAAGTCCTCAGGTTCCCCAGCCTCGCAATGACATATCATTGGGCCGAAGGGCTGAAAGCCCAAGTGCCGCTGGTTAAAAAAAAAAAAAAAAAAAAAAAAAAAAAAAAAAAAAAAAATCTCTTCCATTTCTACCTGAAAAGCTACCCAATTAGCTTTATTATAGTAAAGTTTCGGTTTTTCCACCAGTTTGTTAGGTTTGTAATTATCTGTTAGTGTTATTTCAATGCGTAAATGATCTGAATTTGTATCCCCAATAACTTCACATTTTGCATTAGCAAGATTAGGTGTTACAATGCTTATCAATAGCTGTGTCTTGCTGATTTGCACAAGGGTTAATTCTTGTTACTGATCCATCATTCAGTATTATTAGTTCATTGTTTTCAATGAAGTCCAACAGTAGTTTTCCTGATTTGTCTATTACATTGCCTCCCCAAGCTGTATGATGAGCATTGAAGTCTCCCACTATGATAGTTCTGTTGTTTATTCTTAAGGACAGGTGGCAGCTGAAAATAAAACTTTCAAACTATGCAATATGAAAGAACTAACATATGCCGCCCTCTCGCAGATAGACACAGATTATTGGTGTAAATGTGACGACCATGTCTTAAAAGATGAAAATGACTATTGGAAAAAAGATGGACTGTCGTTCGTTCAGCCGAGAATAGTCATCAATATGTTAGACTCGTCTAACTCAGAAAAAGTGTGTAAATACCTTATATGTTTTCTCCTCTACATATGTGTATATGTATGTAAACCAATTCATTTCTTTTTTATCTTCGCGATTTCATTCACGTTTTAGTATAAAAAGTAACATTTACAACGAATAGGCGTTATTTTTCTCTCAAATATTTCGAAGAAATAAAAAAGGACCGCACGTAGTAATCAGTTAACAAACCCCTCTAACATTCGAATTGTATAGACGCCTTTGCCGAAAATATGCAACTTCCTTCATTTACGGTAAATTATTTTCTTCCTGGACAAAATAATTACTTCGTTAAAAAAGATCAAAGGAATTAGCCGTTGCAAGAAAAGAACACTACCTGCAACATTGAATTTTATAAAAACTTTGTGACATTGAAAATATAAGACCACATGCAAAAAATCATGTTTATCAGTGCAAGGAATATGGAGATATTTGAAGTCAATCGTCGACCGACCTTTTTGAAACGCACTATAATTTAATCTTAAGGAGCCGCGGTAGCATAGTGGTTAGTGCACTGGCTTCGTAGCGCAGTGGTCTATGGTTCGATCCCCAGATGAGGCGGGAAAATTTTTAGGCCACAAAACGGCTCCTGGGTCGACCCAGCCCCAAATGGGTACCAGAGCAACTCTGGGAAGGTTAAGGCGGCCGGCGTGATGCCGACCACATCACCCCTAGTGTGCCGACGGTCAAGATAATATGGGCCTAACACCATATTCCCAATATGCCTCAATGGGCGTGTAACGGGTTCCTTTACCTTTTTTTTTTTTTTTTACTATAATTTAATCTTGTTACTGTGTGCATATAGTATGTTTCCCTCCCTTATGTGTAATATATTATACTTCCATAATCTATTTTTCCTCAACTACTGGCTGCGAGTCCGGACATTTCAGTACAGCATCAGCTACTTTAATTATGTCATTTTCCGGTCTCCTAGCCTTGACTCAATTTGTCTGCAATTGGGCCGCTTCGCTTCGCTTGATCATAATTCACCCTACAAAATAAATTCTTCATTCAATTTACACATTAATCAAAACATGCATTTTTTATTCAGATTGGTAACTTTCTTAGCTTTTCAAGCTCGTGAAATAATAGATTGATGCGTGACAAATTATTTTCTACAATTAAAAATAATTGATAAACCACAAAGATTTCACACCTACAAACCACAAAGATTGAAAAATATTTGAGCGCGAAAAGGCACTGAAAACGACGCATTTTCCTGTTTGTGTGCAAACCGATGAAGGACATCAGCCCAACTGTTTAGCCTGCACAAAAAGCAAGTCAGAGTCTCTGTAATTCAGACAAAATATGAAAATGTGCTTTTCCTGACGTTGTATTTCCATGGTCAGTTCTGTTCAGCTACTGTTTTTGCATTTAAAGCATAATTAGTTCCATTATTATTCTGTCCAATATAATAATTCTCCTTTGGCATTCCAAGCCAGCCATGCCACATATTTTAAAACATACCTTTTGGCTTCAACGCCACACACACATTGATCTATATCAGTGTTTCCCAAACTTTTTTGGGTCACCGCCCCCTTGGCTCCCATGGCATATCCCCAGCGCCCCCCTGCATTTCCCCACACTACATAAAAAAATGTAAAGAGGGAAAAATAAGAGCAACTGTTAATACAGTAACAACTAATTGCTCAATTTATCACATTCTAATATAAAGCTACAGATACGCTTATTTATTAATTTAATATTAAAAGAAAAACTTAATTACTTAATGCTGTAAAACAAACAGCAGTATGCGAAAGTCAATTAGTAACAAACTTACTTCATTTTTAACTTCAGTGAGATGGATGTGCCTGGTGTAGTGATATCAGCTTCTCAATATCAGGCTGAAAGTTACTTAGAAGGAGTCTCAGATCCCCACGTTCAGTAATCTGCAGTCTGTTTCTCTGCTTCGAAAGAAGTTGGACAACCGCGCTGAAACCACGCTCTACTAAATACGATGTTGGAAAGGCAATACAGAACATCTTAACCTTTCCCCACACTGCAGGGTAGCGTTCAGAGATTTCTTTCTGCAACCAAAAGTCTTGATATGATTTCCTGAACATTGGCTTAAGCTCAGCGTCATTTTGTAGCGATATCAGTTCCTCTTCCACCCTTCCTAGTTCATCACTGCACGCGTCTAGGAATGGATTTATTATCCAGCCTGGAATCGTGATCAAAAGAAGATCCTGAAACCTCTGAGACATGTCTTTCTGCAGCATATCTAGATGTGCACAATATACTTGAAGATTATCCTCTGGTATTTTGTCTTCCTCTTCCAACTCTAAGAGGCTGGGAAATTGGATTAACTCGCGACGGCCAATATTACGTTTGAATAGCGTTAATTTGGCCAGAAACGTGGAGACGACAGATTTGACTTTAATAAGATTAATATCATTTCCTTGCAGTTGTAGATTTATTTCGTTAAACTTTGTGAATAAATCTGACAAATATGCAATGTCATGCCTGATATTCGTTAGTTCTGTACTGAGCGAAGCATGCGAGTCTTTGAAGAATTCTACCACAGTTTCAAAAAGAGCATAAAAGCGTCTCAGACAATTTCCTTTTGAGAGCCACCTAACTTCTGTGTGCATCAGCAAACGTTCAAACTGTTCATCATTCTCAGTACAAAGCTCTCGAAATAGTCGAGAATTGAGAGCATGGGACTTAATTTTGTTAATCGCTGTGATACCAGTACTTAATGATTTGTGAAGCCGATCACTTAGATTTTTTGCGACAAGATGTTGTCTGTGAATTACACAGTGTATTGTAAATATACCAGGTACAGCTTCTTTTAAGAAAGCGATAAACCCGCGGTAACAACCTATCATTGATGGTGCCCCATCTGTTGCACAAGCAAGAATATTAGTAAGCGGAATGTCCTTCTCTTTGAAAAATTTCTATACTACACGAAATATTGACTCTCCTTTTGTATCAGTTACTAGTAGCTTAGCAAATAACAACTCTTGAACCAAGCTTCCATCTTTTACGAAGCGAACATAGGCAAGAAGCAAAGATTCGTTGCTAGGCAAAGTTGACTCATCCAACTGCAATGCGAATTCTGTTGTCCTAAGTATGTTGCACAATGTATTTTCAACATTCTCAGCCATTTCATCTATTCTTCTTTGAACAGAGGTATTGCTGAGCGGAATTGCTTTAATTATTTGTTCAGGTGACTTATGCATAACTGTACTCACAAACTCCCTTATAGCTGGCAAAATCAAATTTTCTGCGATTGTATGAGACTTTCCAGATTTAGCTATCAGCAATGAAATTTTGTATGAAGCTCGCAAACCATCACAGCTTTGTTGTGAAGTGTTGACAAACATGTCACGGACTGTTTTACGTTTCTGAAAGTTTTCACGAAGTGACTGAAAATATGTCAAACTTTTATCTGTTTTATCTGGGTGAATTTTTTTCAAATGTTCAAGTAGTCTGGAAGGTTTCATCGCCTCATTTGAAAAGGCCCTCTCACATAATAGATACATTGGCAGTTGTTGGTTATTTAGTGCTGGAATAAATCCATATTTCAGATATTCCACGCTGTATTGTCTGCACTTCTTTTTGGTTTGTTCTGCTTTTGCCATATTTGTTTTGAATTCTGGAACAAAGAATTGATTTTACAATTTTGCAGATAGAAAAATATTCGTCGAGTAAACAACACAAGCTGATTTAAAAGTGGCTTTACAAAAATGTTGACACAGATGTTCTTACCAGTTTACTCTTCAATTTTATAAAGTTTCACAGCCATAAATAAATTAGCAAAAATACAACAATCAGAAGGGGGAAAAAAAACACAATTAGCAACAGCCACACCAACACTGAAGTAACGCAATAATCATTTCATAAAGTATAATAATAGTTATTTAATATGAACAAAATATAAAATAACGCACTATATTGATAGGTCTTCAGATTTAAAAATTGAGAGACAGTAGCCTAACTACAAAGAGTGGAGTTCCCGGTAACAAATTAAAAGGATGTAATATAATAGATTGAATAGAAATATTCAATATACGGCAAATCAGTATCAAAATTTATCTGCTTAATTAATAATTAATGTTAGTAAAACCGATGCTAGCTCTGTGCAAACAAACAAAAAATATAAGTAAGAAAACGTACCTTATCGACAGGTTGAAATTGTTTGATACCCGGTACACGCTTATTTAAAACCACTGTTCACAAGAAAAGCTGAGAAAGTTTGTTGGTTTTGCTCATAGCCAGCGCAAAGTTGAAATAGACGGGAAACGTACATCGCGTAGTCGATTGGTGAAAGTCTGAATGTAAGGTAGGAAAGCCGGTTCAGAGGATCAAAGACTGATTTATAATGCCAAGTACCGTTAAAATCTTTCTCCCTTGAACCTTTTCTCTTATTTATTACCAATCTGGGAATATCTAGTTACCACTAGCCCCCGCAAATACCGAGACAATAAATTCCGCAACAAAGCAAAGTTGGTACTTTCTGAATCACCGGCAGGTATCTAATTTTGTCCATGCCATCGGCACGGGTCATTTCTCTTCCTTCAGGAGTGAACGAATGGACAATAGGTGTTTGGTTAACCACTTTACTAACAGTTCCCGATTACCGTTTATGGTCAGCGATGGTTACCTGAGCTCAGAACGACACACATAGACGAAGCTATGCCCTGCTTAATGATCCTAGTAATACAACCATCCACATCGTCCCCGCTTCACTGATGTTGTCTCTCAAATCCACAATTCCTTTCTCTCCCGCACGTACTGAATTTAGCTTGTCAAATCCTGAACCCCCTTACTACTAAACGCCCACTGTTTACTACTGAACGCCCCCCTCTGGCCAATTTTTTTCCGTATCGCCCCCTTGGACCCTTCCAAAGCCCCCAGGGGGCGGTACCGCCCACTTTGGGAACCACTGATCTATATAAATTCTTTTTTTGCACAAGCACCCTCTTTCTTATGTTGTCAATTTGACTGTAATCTCAATTACGATTGTTAGAAGGGCCTCTCCTTTACTGATAGGATTCTTTATTCATTTGACAACTTATATCAGTATTGTCATTCAATTTCCCAGCGATCATGCTGATTGATGTTGTGTGCGAATGGTGAATAAAGTCCCAACACCAATTTATATATTTCATAACGAAGTGTGGGTTGAGTCTACAAAAGTACAAGACGGTTTATTTCATATTTATATATTCAATCAGTTCATGGCATTATCAATAATTCAATATACTTATTAATTAATCATTCGCCAACTTTGAAGGTATCACTTTCAGTTGTCCACACGGCGACAACGCGTATACACAGCCCACCTTGTTGTCGACATTTATAATTTAGTCTAGGAGACTTAAATGGACTGCATGGAGATGATGTATAATTTCAATGCCATAAATAATTGTGATGTGCATGTAATAAAGTGTTGGACTCTACCAAAGGAACTAGTCAATCAATCAATGTCAATTCAGAAGGCAGCAGGCTTCAATGGACTAAAATTAACGAGCCAGGACTATCAAATTAAGGAACCAGCTCACTCAATGCCTGAAATATCATTCGAAACATCACTATGTTGCAATCCATGCTTTCATGCTTTAGAGGTGACAGATTAAAATCATTTGCCATGACACGGGTGGCTATATCAAATTTAGCGGCAAAAGGAAAAGTACCTAGTGAGGAAGAATTGGAAGTTGAGATAAGGCGTATTGAGGAATTAGAAGAAAAGAAAAGTACGGTTGCATTAGAGGAGAAGAAAATGCAACCGGATTTAGTGGATGTACAGAAGAAGATACGAGATTTGGAGAATAAAAAGCATCTTAATGACTTAAATAAGTTCTCTAAGGAACATGTGGATGTTCAAAACAAGTTACTTGTGGAAGAAAAACTTGTTGATGTTATAGAATTAGATAAAACGTCTACGTTGGACATAATGTCTGCTCTGGAGGATCTTCTCCAAGAGGGTAAGGATGATGGTTTGCAAGGCCCAGACCATGAAGAGTTTGTAATGGACCGTTTCTTATGTCGTACAGCATCAGATTTGGCAGAGTTTGCGAATTTTAGTTTTCATTCTGTTCCACATGTGATAATGGCTAGGGATCTAGCAAAGTTACTAGGGGGAGTGTTTCGTGCTTTTGTGGAACGATACGTCCATGTACAACATGGTCATATAGTAAATAACATACGTAATGCTATACTCTACGACAATGCTCAGGATAAACATATAAAGGACAACAAATGGAGTGAGCCGGAAAGGGTGAACTTTTAGATGATATTGCTGAGGAAAGCAAAATTGATGAGTTGTCGGAGGTTCTTGAAGACGAGGAGAGATTGATTGAGAATTTAAACGAGAGCGTAAGGGCTTTGAATTTGCGGGCCGAGGTTACTAATGCAAACTTCACATCATTACAAGTGGAACTGGAAAATTCTAAGGAGTCGTTAGAGACTACCTTGATAAAGAATAATACTTTGAACTCGGTGATTCAAGAACTTCATGATAACATTGCAGCATGTAAAAAGAAACTTGAAAAACATAGTAATGGTTTGGATGATAAGATTGCTTGTATTAAGGCAAATTTTTTCAAAGCTTCTGATACTTTATTAAATAAAGACAAAAGTGTTGATGTTGAGTTAAATAAGGTTGATAGTGCTTTAAGGGCAGATTGTTATACACATATGGCTCAGATTCAGGAGCTGAAATCTGAAGTTTTACTTTTGAAATCAAAAGATAGCCTACTTTGTTTGACGACATTGATGAATTAGTCTAGGAGCATTTTAAAGTTACGCGTTAACATATTCTTCTTTTTCTTCTTTGATCCATAACCGCCAACCGTCAAAGCAGTCAGCGGCCATCATGCCTGGTGACGTCTTGTAGGGCAGCAACAAATTGATTCCACTTTGCTCGGTCGGCGGCCATCCTTCGTACAGTGCCCCAACTGTGGTTCATTCTTTGCATCTCAGCTTCCACAGTTCTCCGCCAAGTTGTTTTTGGTCGGCCTCTCTTTCGCTTTCCCTCGGGGGTCCATAGCATAGTTGTTCTTGTGATGGTATCAGGGTCCCTTCTGAGGACATAGCCAACCCAACTCCAGCGTCTGCCAGCTATGATGGTGTGCATGTCCTCCTGGTTACTCCGAATAAGTAGTTCTTGGTTGCTGATGGTGTTTGGCCAAAAGATTTGAAGAATTTTCCTTAGACAGATTGTGTGGAAGGAGGACAGTTTCGACATTTCCTTCTCTGTTACTCTCCAACATTCCGCACCATAGAGGAGCACATAAAGTACTGTAGCGAAAGGTTTTCCTAGTATGATAGTAGTGGTAGAGCAGAAGTAGAATCTCTCTCCAGAAAGTATGAAGTTCCAGTGCCCGAGAAGTACACTGGTATCACAAGTGAGTTACAGCTGTGAATACTCTGAGCTGGACAATAGATTTAGGCTTCAGAAGTATAAGATGCTACTTCGCTATCGTAACCCTATGTGATATTATAATTAAATTAGAAAAAGTAACTCAAAATTTAACAGTTAAAAATTTAACAAGTCAAATGAGTACAATTATCCAATTTATTATGTACATCTATATATTCTTGTAATGATAAATGGGTGTTGGAAGATGGTAAAATGTATGATTATTTACAGTTACAAATTAAAATAACTAATAGAAAAAGTCTTGGATTTATCTTCCACTGAATTTATAAAACAAGTTTGTCACATTATCTCTTGCCATCTAGTTTTCATCATTAGAAAGTCGTTTTAGAACTGCTCACAGGATTTGTTGGATGGAAATATATAAACTCAACTTTATCCACGTCTGCTCGAGGTTCCTCCGACACACTGGAGTACGGAAGACTTTCCTTCAGCCCGCCCTATAACTACGGGGGACTAAGGTGTTGAAGTTTGGTTGACCTCTAGGCTTCAGTGAGCTGGATCAACTTCTTCAAGTCTTTAGTTTCTCGATCAGGAATGATCATAAACATTGATCATAAAAACCTGGAACAAGAAGTAATAGGTGGCCATTGTTCTAACAATCTCACCACCCTCTGCTGTTCATGATGCGACCATGTCTTCAGTGTTTGTATGTAAATGAATGAATCATGGTAGTATATTACAGAGATAGCATGATAAGATAATGTATAAGGTGCAGAATTAACAATATACATGAATAAATCACATGTTATGATACATGGGTACGATATAACCTTTGCCTTCCACTTATGGATGTCAAGTCACTTATGTACTTGCTGGTATGTCGTAAGCTTCCAGGCAAGAATTAGCCATAATATATTTGGCTAACCAATTAATGGTTATGCTTCCTGACAATGCCGGTGAAGGTTATCTCTGGTTAGCGTCATTCCCTTTTTTATTATATCTGCTACAATCAATCAGAAATAAAATCTGAAATAAAATGATATTAGTAATACATATATTTTTAATAAACTTACATACCCTCTTAGGATTAATAAGCTCACGGTGAGACTGTATTGGCTTAACTTAATCTGCCCTGCATGCAGCGTGAAAATAGAACTTTTCTTGCAGAGGCTGTCCTCCAGTTTCTCACTCTGGCTTCTGGATTTGGTGTGTGATTTACAATGCGCCGCTCTGTCCTTATATTTCAGTCTCTCGCGCGTACGAGAAAGCAGCTCCCAAATTCCCCAAAAGATTTTAGTTTCATCTCCTGTTTTGAAGCTATTTGAAACAATCTGTGCTTTTCCTGTACTCGTTTTTCTCTTCTGTCACTCACACACTTATCTCCTTCCTTCCTTCCTATATATCATTTCCTTTTCCCCATATGGGGCTTTCATTACATATAAGTTTTATACAATTCCGTTGAGGCTTGTTAGTGTAATAAATTTTTAAAGATTATTAGCTAACTTTTAGCCGATGTGATGAAGGTGAAAAATATTAATTATCTTTAAAACTATTTATATTTGAATAATATCCTTTTGGATATAATTCCTAGCCTATCTCCTTTGTTGAGTTATATTTATTTAATATTATTCCAACCATGCGTTCTCCTGTAGTGAATAATTTAATGTCCAGTAAATGCAAACTTTTAAAGTCGGCCATACATTCCTATATAGCTATTTCCTCATTCTTCAGTAATACTGTATGGCTTTTAACCGTAAGTCACATTTCCGCTGTCTACCAACTTCAAAGAAAGACCGCAGCGCTGACCTTGCGCTGGTGTGTGTGGGTGTCGCGTGGGCGTGTCGCGCTACAACCAAGCAAGTGTTTACCAAATCTCGCTACAGAGCCCTCTTCTTTAAAACAGTGCCTGCACGGTTAACTTTTTGGTAACACATGCTGCAGTTCCTCCTTAATTTTCTGTTTCTCTATATCTCCTTTGATAGGATGCCTACTTAAAAAATCGGGTCCAAGATTGTCCCGTCCTGGTATGTATCTCACATTGAACGAATATGGAGATAACAGTAAACTCCACCTTAAAAGTCGTGAATTTAATTTTTTAGACACTGCTAAAAACATCAAAGGCTGGTGATCACTTTCCACAATGAAGTGTTTCCCGTAAAGAAAAGGGGCGAATTTGTTGATCGACCAGACCAAAGCGAGGCATTCACGTTCAACGGTAGAATAATTTCTCTCAGCTGTATTTAACTTTCTACTGGCAAAAGCTACTGGTAATAGCATATGTGGCGGTGTGTCTGCCCGCTGTAGTAATGTTGCTCCGATGCCTACATTGCTAGCATCCGTTCTTAGTACGAATTCTTGTGTGAGATCGGGAAGGGCAAGGATAGGTTTATTTGTCAGCTTATTTTTCAACTCTGTATAAGCCTGTTCACACTCCACAGTCCATTGTATTTTATCCGGCTGACCTTTTTTGGTTAAGTCGGTTAATGGCGCGCACAATGAGTTAAAATGGGGTATATATTTCTGATAAAACCCGCACAGTGACACAAAGGATCTTACATCCTTCTTAGTTTGTGGTCTTGGTGCTTTTCTCATTTTCTCTACATTCTTTGGGTCCGGAGACATTTGCCCTGTAGAGATAGTGTGACCTAAAAATTCCAATGTCTCACATCCAATATGACACTTAGTTGGGCGTGCTGTCAATCCCGTTTCTCTTAATCTACCTAACAACATGGAGAGTGCTACTACGTGTTCCTCGAATGTAGTGGTAGCAATCAGAATATCATCCATGAAGTTGGTGATATGAGGATTTTGTAATGGTTCCAACAATTTCCTCATCATTCTGGTGAAGATACTTGGAGCATTCTTTAAACCAAATGGGAGTACATTGAACTCGTAATGTCCATCCGGTGTACTAAAGGCTAACAGTTTCCTAACTTCTGGTTTCACTGGTATTTGGTAGTATCCCTTGCTTAGATCTACTTTTGAAAAATACCGAGCCTTACTCAATGTAGCAAACAACTGATTGGTGTCAGGTAATGGGTCTACCTGAGATTCAGTGATAGCATTTAGTTTCCTATAATCAATGCATAACCTGTGTTCACCACTAGGCTTCCTTAATAGCACCACACTTGAGCTGTAGGGAGATTCAGACTTTGAAATAATTTTCTCTTTTAAGAGATAATCAATCTCATCCTTGAGTGCCTGTCCTTTAGCATAAGGTATAGGGTATGTCCGCATACAAACTGGTGTAGGGTCAGTAATCGTCATGTCATACTCTAACAGATTAGTACACCCCGGCTTATCTGTGAGTACATCAGCATGGATTTCTAACACCTCCTGAACCTTTTTCCTCTGCTCAAGAGTTAAATGTTCACTCACATTAACCTGAGCATAGCTTTCCGTAGTTGATAGGGGGTATTCCATGGAGGAAATTGGTTCATCCTGCATTTCTGTTGCAATGGCCAGGGTCATGATATGGGCAACTTCTGATGCTTCCCTGTCATAATACTTTTTAAGAAGGTTGACATGATACACCTTCTCCTTTCCTTTCTTGTCAATCTTATAGTTGGTCCGGGAAAGTTTTTCCAATATGACGTAGGGTCCCTGCCATCCAATTTGCAATTTATTATTGCTGCTGGGCAACAGTAACAGAACCTTTTCTCCCACCTCAAGTTCCCTATCTTTTGCTGTTTTATTGTAGTAAGCAGCCTGCTTCCTCCTGGCCTGTCTCAAGTTATCATTTGCCAGTTTCCAACTTGTTTTCAATCGAGATGTCAACTCGTTGACGTATTGGTATGAAGAAGTCACGGTTTCTTCTGCTTTTTCATCAGTCCATGTCCGCAACAATGCTTCCAGTGGACCTTTGATTGGTCGTCCAAACAACAATGTAGCTGGAGCCAATCCTGTGGAGTTATGTGGGACTTCCCTATAGGCAAATAGTGCTGAGGGTAAGTATGTGTCCCAAGTTTCAGGTTTCTCACTAGCCAACTTTCTAAGGATTGAAATGAGCGTGCCATTGAACCGCTCTACTTGACCATTCCCTTGGGCGTGGTACGGGCTACAGTGATAATGTCTAGCTTGAAATAACCTGAATACTTCTTGTGTTAGCTTTCCCCTAAACTGAGAACCATTGTCAGTCAATATTTGATGTGGGAAACCTAATCGGGTGAATATTGTTAACAGTGCCTCTGCCACATGTTTCGAATCTATCGATGACATTGCTACTGCCTCTCCCCACATAGAGCAAGTATCGACCAAGGTTAAGATATATGCATTTCTCTTCTTGGTCCTACTGAGGGGTCCAACAATATCCACGGCAACACGTTCGAAGGGCGTTCCCATGATGGGCATTTCTCCCAGTGTTGCTGGTGCAGTCCTATGTTTAGGAGCTACTCTTTGGCATTCTGGACAGGATCTCACATACCTCTTTATGTCCTCTGTGATCCCTGGCCAAAAGTAGTGACAGGCTATCCGTTGTCCAGTGGCCCCTATTCCCATATGTCCACTGAAGGGTATAGCATGTCCTAGCTTCATAACCTGCTCCCTGTATGATTTTGGCACTACAAGCTGTCCATGTCCTTTTGGTCCTGTTCCAGCTTTTCTATATAGTAGGCCTTTTTTCATATATAAGTCTCCTTTCTCTGGAGGGTTATGGCTTTTAGGTAATTTGCCAAAGCAAGGCTTCAATGTACTGTCAGCAGTTTGAGCCTTTCTCATCTCTTCTGGATGAGTATTGATGATAGTGTCCTCCTCTTTCTTAGAGCTTGCCCTGGTCTGGACTGTTGCCATCACTATGGGTCTTATAGGTTCTCCTAGAAAGACATATCTACATCCCAGTATTAATGGGTAGATAGGGTTGTCCATCACTGCTGCTTTGATCTCTCCTTCCACATAGCGAGATCTTATGTTGATTCGGGCTATGGGCAGTGTCATGGTTCCTGCTCCCTTGACTGGTCCTCTGATTTCCACTGTTTCTGTGGTTATCTGTTCCGGACTCACCAGAGAAGAGCACACTACTGAGTCAAAGTCCAAGCCTGTATCATATAAGCACAGTACTTGGGTGCCATTCAAGGTCACTTCCTCACAGACAGGGGGATGATGGAGGTCATTCTGACTATCTGCCAGGTCCTTCCTTCCCTTGTTCTCTGTTGTAAGGCATGCAGCGTGATGAGGAGGGTTTTTCCGTCTGCATTCCGCAGTATTGTGGTTACTCATTTGGCAAGATTTACACCACTTTCCTTCCTTTCTTGGAGGTTTCTTTTCTGATCCTAGAGGGTTTTTGTCTTTATAATCAGTTCTGTGTTTGTTCTTGTTGGAATTGTCCCTGTGTTCATAGTTGGTAAAGTTTTGTGAAGGTTTGAAGTTCTCACCCTGCTTCTTCTTATTTCCTGATACTTCTGACTGAGCTGCTTGATATCTTTCAGCCATGGTTAAAATATCTTCCAATCTCTCAGCTCCTTGTTCCATAAGAAATTTTCTCATTTCTTGAGGCATGGATTCTCTCAGTTGCTCCATCATGACCATTTCTTTTATATCTTGACACTTTCCTAAGCTAATCCATTTTGTCAGATAAGTTTCCAATCTGGCAGAAAACTGGTGATAGTTTTCTCCTGGAAGTAGCTTAGCAGTTCGGAATCTCTTTCTATAAGATTCAGAATTCTTTTCGTACCTGACCAGTAAAGCTTGTTTTAAGATTTCATAATCTTCCTGGTCTTCTTTTGAGAGTTTTAAATAAACATCGTATGAAACTCCCCTCAACCCCTGAGATAGCTTAAGGCTCCATTTTTCCTTTTCCAATCCATAGGTAGAGGCCAGTCTCTCATATCTATCCAGGTACGACTCAATGGCGTCCTCTTTTTCAATAAATGGATCCAGGTGGAAACTCATGGCTCCATTTGCCGCGCTATGGTTGGAGCTACTCTCAGAGTGAGGTGAGCTAGCACCATGATTGCTAGCTGCTCCCTGGAGTTCAAGTTCCTTTAAACTTAACTCATGCGCTCTTTGTAACCTTCTTTCTTCAGCTTCCAAAATTAGTCTCTTTTCTTCTCTTTCCAGTCTTTTGGCTTCTCTCTCTGCTTCTAATTTCTTAGCTTCAGTCTCAACTTCCATTCTTTTAGTCTCTCTTTCTGCCTCTAATTTCTTAGCTTCAGCCTCAACTTCCATTCTTTTGGTCTCTCTTTCTGCCTCTAATTTCTTAGCTTCAGTCTCAACTTCCATTCTTTTAGTCTCTCTTTCTGCCTCTAATTTCTTAGCTTCAGCCTCAACTTCCATTCTTTTGGTCTCTCTATCTAAATATTTATCCACTTCAGTTGTGATATATCGAATTAGAGCATCTCCTGTCATACCCAAGTCTTTTCCTTCCTGCATAATCGCAGCTCTAAACTTCACCAATTCAGCCATGATGCTTACTTACCAGAGGGTATATAATTTTATCTTCACTAACAAACTAACTTAATTAAAATCAATTAATTACTTTGAACAAGACAAATCCTTAAAACCTTGTGAGCGTTTCCTATTTACTTCGTACTCAATGGTACTACTATTACAAACAAATTTCTAAGTTTTTAGAATTTTTTCCAAAAAAAAAAATTTATTTTTACAAACTATTTGTGGCTCAAGATAGAAGAATACATAGATAGTGGCCCAGGATACAAAATAATATCCCGCGAAAGAGCCCCCAATGTAGCGAAAGGTTTTCCTAGTATGATAGTAGTGGTAGAGCAGAAGTAGAATCTCTCTCCAGAAAGTATGAAGTTCCAGTGCCCGAGAAGTACACTGGTATCACAAGTGAGTTACAGCTGTGAATACTCTGAGCTGGACAATAGATTTAGGCTTCAGAAGTATAAGATGCTACTTCGCTATCGTAACCCTATGTGATATTATAATTAAATTAGAAAAAGTAACTCAAAATTTAACAGTTAAAAATTTAACAAGTCAAATGAGTACAATTATCCAATTTATTATGTACATCTATATATTCTTGTAATGATAAATGGGTGTTGGAAGATGGTAAAATGTATGATTATTTACAGTTACAAATTAAAATAACTAATAGAAAAAGTCTTGGATTTATCTTCCACTGAATTTATAAAACAAGTTTGTCACATTATCTCTTGCCATCTAGTTTTCATCATTAGAAAGTCGTTTTAGAACTGCTCACAGGATTTGTTGGATGGAAATATATAAACTCAACTTTATCCACGTCTGCTCGAGGTTCCTCCGACACACTGGAGTACGGAAGACTTTCCTTCAGCCCGCCCTATAACTACGGGGGACTAAGGTGTTGAAGTTTGGTTGACCTCTAGGCTTCAGTGAGCTGGATCAACTTCTTCAAGTCTTTAGTTTCTCGATCAGGAATGATCATAAACATTGATCATAAAAACCTGGAACAAGAAGTAATAGGTGGCCATTGTTCTAACAATCTCACCACCCTCTGCTGTTCATGATGCGACCATGTCTTCAGTGTTTGTATGTAAATGAATGAATCATGGTAGTATATTACAGAGATAGCATGATAAGATAATGTATAAGGTGCAGAATTAACAATATACATGAATAAATCACATGTTATGATACATGGGTACGATATAACCTTTGCCTTCCACTTATGGATGTCAAGTCACTTATGTACTTGCTGGTATGTCGTAAGCTTCCAGGCAAGAATTAGCCATAATATATTTGGCTAACCAATTAATGGTTATGCTTCCTGACAATGCCGGTGAAGGTTATCTCTGGTTAGCGTCATTCCCTTTTTTATTATATCTGCTACAATCAATCAGAAATAAAATCTGAAATAAAATGATATTAGTAATACATATATTTTTAATAAACTTACATACCCTCTTAGGATTAATAAGCTCACGGTGAGACTGTATTGGCTTAACTTAATCTGCCCTGCATGCAGCGTGAAAATAGAACTTTTCTTGCAGAGGCTGTCCTCCAGTTTCTCACTCTGGCTTCTGGATTTGGTGTGTGATTTACAATGCGCCGCTCTGTCCTTATATTTCAGTCTCTCGCGCGTACGAGAAAGCAGCTCCCAAATTCCCCAAAAGATTTTAGTTTCATCTCCTGTTTTGAAGCTATTTGAAACAATCTGTGCTTTTCCTGTACTCGTTTTTCTCTTCTGTCACTCACACACTTATCTCCTTCCTTCCTTCCTATATATCATTTCCTTTTCCCCATATGGGGCTTTCATTACATATAAGTTTTATACAATTCCGTTGAGGCTTGTTAGTGTAATAAATTTTTAAAGATTATTAGCTAACTTTTAGCCGATGTGATGAAGGTGAAAAATATTAATTATCTTTAAAACTATTTATATTTGAATAATATCCTTTTGGATATAATTCCTAGCCTATCTCCTTTGTTGAGTTATATTTATTTAATATTATTCCAACCATGCGTTCTCCTGTAGTGAATAATTTAATGTCCAGTAAATGCAAACTTTTAAAGTCGGCCATACATTCCTATATAGCTATTTCCTCATTCTTCAGTAATACTGTATGGCTTTTAACCGTAAGTCACATTTCCGCTGTCTACCAACTTCAAAGAAAGACCGCAGCGCTGACCTTGCGCTGGTGTGTGTGGGTGTCGCGTGGGCGTGTCGCGCTACAACCAAGCAAGTGTTTACCAAATCTCGCTACAAGTACACAGCTCTCATACAGTCTTAATTTGGTGTTTGTGCCGTTAACATATTGTTATGCCATAAATAGAAGATGTTTCGCGCTTAAATATATTTTATTGAACGCGAATTTGTATAGTTGTCTAGGATTTAGTCATCACGCGGTACGTTGTTATGATACCGCGTGACAACGTTCTAGATTCACCCTTCATATGTTTAGATTCGTCCAAGTGAGACGTGAATCTTTAATGCTCCCGATGTAGAGTAATTGTGCATATATTTCTATGAATACAAGCTACAGGGTCAACTGTTTTATTGTAAGATGCAGTGATGGAGCATCGTTATTCAATTATAATGTTTTTACTGGAATCGAGTTATAAGGGAGTATATACTTATTAATTAATCATTCGCCAACTTTGAAGGTATCACTTTCAGATGTCCCCACGGCGGCATCCTGTATATATAGCCTACTTTGTTTGACGACATTGATGAATTAGTCTAGGAGACTTAAATGGACTGCACGGATATATTGAATTATTGATAATGCCATGAACTGATTGAATATATAAATATGAAATAAACCGTCTTGTACTTTTGTGGACTCAACCCACACACTTCTTTATGAAATATATAAATTGGAGTTGGACATTATTCACCAGTGTTCTCCATGTTTCCGACCCGTAGGACGCTGGTGAGGAGAGAGTGTTGAAACAGGCAACATACAAAAAAAAAAAAAAAAAAACCAATGAGATAGAAAATAAAAGTTAGAAACGAAAATGATAATTCATGACGAAGGGAAGAAAATCACAGAAACCGAAAGGCTTCATCATCATCAACCCTTCATATTCATCATCATTACTTCAAATTTTACATCATTTCCCCTTGCACAATAAAGTTTGATGTATTTCAAATTGATTTGCCAAAATAATTCAAGAATTTTTTTTTTTATAAATATTTTTGCAGCGGTTTCATCATCACGTTCAAGTTAATTGTTGACTAGAACGCGGGGTTCGGCCATATTCAATCATCGGACAGGATTGTGCGAAAACAAGAATGGCCGCCAGGGCATCGTCGTCCCCTATGAGGCCTTTGAATCGAGATCATACAGCAGCACCCCAAGTGGCACCACCGCACTGGGCCCACCATGGCGAACATAATAGGGACATGCATGGTCACTGGTATCAGCCCCCTTGCGCCCACCTCACTACTACTGAAAGGGACATGCATAGTCAGTATGCCCAGCAGCAGGGACATCATGGCACTGAAAGGGACATGCATAGTCAGTATGCCCAGCAGCAGGGGCACCATGGCACTGAAAGGGACATGCATAGTCAACAACAGCTTAGGGACATGATGCATAGCTATGCGCAGCAGCAGGAGCACCATGGCACTGAAAGGGACATGCATAGTCAACAACAGCTTAGGGACATGATGCAAAGCTATGCGCAGCAGCAGGAGCACCATGGCACTGAAAGGGACATGCATAGTCAACAACAGCTTAGGGACATGATGCAAAGCTATGCGCAGCAGCAGGAGCACCATGGCACTGAAAGGGACATGCATAGTCAACAACAGCTTAGGGACATGATGCAAAGCTATGCGCAGCAGCAGGAGCACCGTGACACTGAAAGGGACATGCATAGTCAACAACAGCTTAGGGACATGATGCAAAGCTATGCGCAGCAGCAGGAGCACCGTGACACTGAAAGGGACATGCATAGTCAACAACAGCTTAGGGACATGATGCAAAGCTATGCGCAGCAGCAGGAGCACCATGGCACTGAAAGGGACATGCATAGTCAACAACAGCTTAGGGACATGATGCAAAGCTATGCGCAGCAGCAGGAGCACCGTGACACTGAAAGGGACATGCATAGTCAACAACAGCTTAGGGACATGATGCATAGCTATGCGCAGCAGCAGGAGCACCATGACACTGAAAGGGACATGCATAGTCAACAACTGCTTAAGAACATGATGCATATCTTTGTGCAGCAGCAGGAGCACCATGACACTGAAAGGGACATGCATAGTCAACAACAGCTTAGGGACATGATGCATAGCTATGCGCAGCAACCACCACCACCCCCTTGGGCCCACCATGCATATCCCTTACCAACAATGGTGGTTGTCTACCACTTTCAAGAGGATCGCCATTATTACGCACGCCCACCAGATACGGGTCGCTGGGGCCCTCCTTTTTCGGATGAGGAGGAGTTTAAAAGACAACATAATCATGGTCAGAGATGAGGAGGAGTAAGAAAGATGTGCCAGTGACATCTTCGAAGGCACAAAATTATAGGGACATTGCTTTTTTTTTTCTTTCTGGTCTTATAATTTCGCGAGCTAGAAAGTGCCAAGGTTTAAAGTGCTGTTGATAACCCTGCTCCATGCAACATCAGAATCTTTTCTCCAAAATATGTCTGTGAGGCATATAATGACTTTGGGGACACAGATACTTTTTGCTTTGTAGAAGTGAGAGTATACTTGCTGAAGGGATGCGGGACTTCTTCTCTAACTAAATTGCCTCCACTAACTAACTAGTTTTACTCTGAGAAATCGAGAAAGTAATGAAATCATAATACTGTCCAGGGGAATTCGCTTTTTTTTTTCTCTTTCTGGCCTTTTAAGTTTCGCGAGCTAGAAAGGTGCGAGGTTTCAGTTCCAATGTTTCATAAAGTGCTGTAAAGACATGGCATATCACAGTCATCAAGTTATTAAATACAAACAAACTCATACATGAAAAAAGTTTTTTGTTGTTTTTGATTTTTGTGGAAGTATAATTTAAAATGATTTGTTGTTGTTTGATTGTTGTTGTTTACTTCTCATAGATATTATATTTAGACGAAACATGGGTTAATTCGCACCATACAAATGAGAAAGAATGGCAATCTTCTCTTCATTACATCAGGTAGTTTTTTTGAAAACAAATTTCAAAGTTGAAAATCAATTGGTGAACGGACTTATACCTTAGAAAACAAGAATGCTACGTGCAACGCTTTGACATGAAAGAAAAGCAGAGATGTTATATTTACTTGTAACGAATTAAGAACTTATAGGAAGTCGACTATACAAATTAAGTTTTCGAAAATGGCTAATCCATCTCTCTCTCTCTCTCTCTCTCTCTCTCTCTCTCTCTCTCTCTCTCTCTCTCTCTCTCTCTCTCTGTGTGTTTGTGAACTCTTTGCCAAGTGATAATTTTCAAACTGAGAACCGGCTCCTGCAGACTCAAACACCTTAAGTTCAACAAATTAAACATCGGCCCTACAGACCTGTGTCCATGTCTGGAAGACAAGCAAACAATAGGACACGCCCTCGGAGAATGTCGTCTCCACGAGCGAAACAGTTTGACAGCATGGCCTACGCCAACGCCTGTGATGGAGAAACTACACGGCAATGAGAATAAAAAAAGAACTTGTACTGGCAACAAACAGCAGCTCTAAGAATCAGCAGCAAGATAGGAAAATTTCAACAGGTAAAAAAGGGTGTTAAACAGGGATGCGTGCTGTCACCTGATCTGTTCAAACTTTACATTGAAAATATAATGAAATCCATAGAGGACATGTCAGGAATATCAGTTAGTGAGCATAATAATACAATATAAGATACAGTCTTTGATAGCAAACATGGGAAAGGAGTTGCAGGAAATAATTGACAAAACAGTGACAGAAAGTGAAAATAAAGGCCATTTGCCTTAATAGCAAAATGTTCAGGGCCGGATTTCGACATGGTGAAGCCCTATGCAATAGGAAGCTGTGGGGTCCCTTGTAAGCAATTGGTAACAGAGAATAAGGCAGTATAACAACTGAACCTTGGCAAGTATGCCACCAAGATGCATAACAAATCCATGCAAAGTGGGCGGAAGGTTTGATCCACTTGACCACTGTTAGAGAGGCCCTTTCAGACTGTGAGGCTATAAGCTGTAACGTGTTTAGCTTATGCCTAAGTTTTTTTGTTGTTTTTTTTTAAATTAATGAAGAAAAATATCCCGTTCAACCTCTGATGGGTTAAAATTAGGATATATATTGTTTTCAATTCCAAATAATATGAAAAACTGCTGATATGAGAAAGTGGCATCACATTTGTCAAATCATTGTAAATAGGGATAATCACAATTGTGCTTATACATTAAATAAATAAATAAACAAACAAACTAAGTAACTAACCAACAAACAAAATCAAGAAGAAACTCTGAACAAGAATAATATTAAAGTGAAGTGGTGTAAAGGCCTGGCGGTTCCAGTTATATAACTGAGAAGAAAAGAGATTAGCTGCAGAAAGAGAAGAGAAGAGACTGGCTGCTGAAAGGGAAGCAGAAAATAGAAGATTGCAGAGGGAGCACGAGTTACGACTAAGGGAGTTGGAATTACAAGGCCATGCTCCTGAAAATGGTGCCAGCCCTTTACCTTCGATGCCACTGTTAGTCAGGGAGCCTCAACCTCAGCTATGGGGTTTCATTTAGACCATTTTGTTGAGAAAGACGATGACATAGAAAGTTTTCTGGGTAGGTTTGAACTTTTGGCTACCACGTATGGGTTAGAGAGAAAAAGATGGAGCCTAAAGTTATCCCAGGATCTCAGGGGAACAGCTAATGAAGTTTTTGCCAAAATGAGCAGGGATGATCAAGACAATTATGACATGTTAAAGCAGGTTCTTTTGCTAAGGTATGAAAAGAATGGAGAATTTTACAGAACAAAATTTAGGAATGCCAAGCTACTGTCGGGTGAGACCTATCACCAGTTCTCTGCACGTTTAGAGACCTACTTGGAGAAATGGACTGCTCTGGGGAAAACCCAAGATCTTAAAGAAATGATCCTTATTGAGCAATTGAGAGAGTTCATGGTATTGGTTTGGTGATTGTGATGGCCAAAAGATTCGGAATTTTTCTTAGGCAGGTTGTGTGGAAAGAGGACAATTTCGACATTTCCTTCTCTGAAACTGATGCGGGTAAATCTTAAGAATGATTATCCTTTCAGGAACCGTCCTCCCGACGTCCTGTGGTAAGAGTGCATTAGACTTCAGGCTTGACACTCCTTAATACAATGGCCTGCTGAATACCTTCCAGGGTTGTCCTTGCATGTTCCGTTTCAGGAATTAATATATATATTTTTATGTTTGGCCAGTCACACATAATCTCCCTGGCCCGCACCTCAGGTACTCAATAACAAGGCACAACTTCTTGGCACAATTCACATCCATTTAATATACATATTACTCCATTTGAGTATCGTATGACATCTTAGCCTTTACTAGCACATGTCTCTACTGTCCTTGATTTTGCTCCTCACAGTTTTAATGGAACAGTCAACTTACGTGCCCAAGAATTTCCAATACACACTGCTAAGACTAAACTGACATTATACTGTTAGATGAAAGCATAAGGCAGTGATGGTAATCGATCTAGCAGGTGAAATATCAAAATGCCCAAAGGCAATTAACACATTTTAACAGCAGGTCCTACTGGACACATTCCGTGCGTACTGGTCAAACGACACAAGCAGACTCCTCGTTCGAGACGCTAGCTCGTCCCACATCGAAACTGCCGTCTGCCGATAATTCAGGGCAGAAGTCAAGACGTCACTTCCTGCAACCACGGGATACCGTGTGTAAACAATATATATCAGGAAGTGATCGACATGATATGATATTTACTCATATCATTTACTCCCCCCCCCCCACCCCCCGGATTAAAATAATGAAAAGGAACTTTTCATTATTTTCATAGTACAATCTTACAAGGTCACTGGAGAAACCATGTGACAATATCCAAATACTCAACTGTCATCATTATGATAGCACCTAGAGGCGTGCTCCATAATCGACAATTTAACACACAAGGTGTGGTATTTAGTAATAACATACTAAACCCATTATCGTTAGCAGACGCTCTTTTGACACAAACGTGAGGTAACTACATTAAATAGAAGGCAGTGAAGAAAAGTCAATATGTCAGTCATGGCACTCACACAGCATACCATGTCAACAAACGCCCTAAGTCGTGTCGGTATGTAAGTCTACCTATCTATCAAATGAGATGCATAATAGCAATCAAAGATAGAATAGAACAAATGAGGCAGACAAGTTAAAATATAAGTGGTGACTGTGACAATATGTCAAAATAGTTATTAACATTTGTATGTATGCAATGTCATGTGGTGAATGACAATGTTAGTGAGATGTCATATGAAGATATATTACTTAATATCTATACATATGAAGGATATAAGTTATAATAAGTGGAAGCACCACTGTAATTCATTTGATATAATGATACATCAATGAACCAATGTAATGTATCAAGTGATAATAAAAATGGTCATGTTAGACCAAACACAGTTCTTCCTGTAGAAGTATTTAAAAGAACCAAAGTTTCAGTGAGTCATTAGTTTGCACATTAGTGATACATTATGCCGGAAAGGAATAGTTCATTGAAGAAAAAATCCAATTTCCATCTATGTTGGTTGTCGATGTTTGTCTTCCATGCAATATCATATGCAACACCGATACTATTGTTCATTCTGTACCTGAGAATTTCATACGTATGTGATGACGTGTCATTTGTTGGTTATGTCCCTTTTTGAACTTTGTAGTCAGTAATTTTAGTGACTTCCCTTTCTACACAATGTTTGAGATAGTCCATTCGTGCAAAAAGTTTTTTGAAAATGTAAGAAAGTATCTGAATTGCACCGACTTGGGTTGATATACTGTCAAAAGTCATTGTACACTGTGCATGAAGTAACAAAGTATTGTTCTTGAGCAATTGCATTAGACATCATGTGACGAACGCTTGAATATATATCTTGATTTTGGATGTACAGAAATTCATCATCATCATGTTGCTTGGCATAGTGTCTCTAGTTTTTCAAACGGTTTAAGTGCATGACGAAGCAATGTGGCTGTACTATTTGAAGTATGCAATATGAGTTAAAAGAAGGTATGTTCCTTAGTTCGTGATGCTACCTTTGCGAAATAATTCCTGACTTGTCCCAAAGGAAGTAGTGTTATTATTGAGCATCACAGTTGACCTGAAGCAGCATTTGCGGATACAACTGGCGATATTGGATGCTTCATACATCTGGATAGCACATCGGCCATCACATTCAACTTTCCTGCGATGGGTTTAATCTGGTAATTGTAGGGTTGAAGTGCCAGTGAGGCACGCGCTGGTTTAGCATTCTTGAATCTCGCTGTTTTCAGGTCTGTCTCGAGTGTGAAACTTGCACCAAGCAGGTAGCGTTGAAGTTTGGAGAAGCAGAACACAAGAGCCAGTAGCTCTCTCTCGATGACGGAGTAACGTTGCTCCGTCGGCGTTAGCTTCCTGCTAACATACAGTGTTGGATGTAAACAGCCTTTCCATTCTTGCAAAAGCACACCTCCAATTGACATGTTGGAAGCGTCTACTGTAAGAGTAAAATGTTTAGATGGATCAGGCAATCTCAATATAGGCAACTTGGAAAACAGACATTTTAATCTATTTAAGGCCACATTAACATCATGACTATAAACACACCTATTTGGTGACTCCTTCTTCACCAGTGATGACAATACAGACGTATACTCTGCAAAATTAGGGATAAACTTACGATAAAAGTTTAGGAGCCCTAGAATACTTCTGACTTGTTTTTTGGTCTTAGGCATATCAAGGTTTAGAATCCTAGAGATAGTAGTATCCTCTGTTTTCAAAAAACCTCCTCCTACTTTATAACCTAAAAATGAAATCTCCTGAAATCCAATTTTAGTCTTAGATGGACGTGCAGATAGATTATGACGACGTAGAGTGGTAAGTGAGGATTGAATACCCCTCAAATGTTCATCCCATGATTGATGAAACAGACAAATGTCGTCAATGTAAGTAATAAGGTCGTCTCTGTCAGAGAAGAGTCGTCTCATCATGCGAACGAAGGTCGCAGGTGCGTTAACTAAACCAAAAGACATATAGTTAAATTGAAAGAGTCCTAATGGAGTTGCGAAAGCAGTATAAGGCTTGGATCGTTCCGTTAATGGTACCTGAAAATAGCCTTTAGATAGATCAAATTTAGAAAAAAATGTAGCTGTAGCTAGTCTATCTAATAAAGATTCCAACACGGGCATTGGTTCCGCGTCTTGGATGGTGACCGAATTTAGACGTCTAAAATCTATGCATATACGTATAGATTTGTCTTTTTTCCTGATCAAAACCATAGGAAAACTATAAGGGGAATGAGATGGAGAAATGACATTTAATTTCACCATCTGTTCTAGTTCCTCTTTAACCTGACATTGTAAATGTATAGGAATAGGGTAAGGTTTCAACTTAATGGGTTGAAAGTCTGTCAGAATGATATCATGTTCGATGATATCAGTGTGTCCTGGGACATCAGTAAGGACATCAGTAAAAGAACGTAAGATATAAGTAACCTGTTCTTTCTGGGAAGAAGATAGAGTTGAAGATATATCAACATCTTTCCAACTTTCAGTAGACAAGTAGTGAAGACTAGGTAATACCAATAATGAGTCATTACCATCAGTCAAATCCGAATTTTCTTCTTGTATGACAGCCAAAGAAGAATGACGACAGACAGATTGATCAAGAGCCTCAAAGACTGGTCTCAGATATGGTGGACGTGTATGAAACTGCTGTAACATATTGATATGAAAAGTTTTCTCTTTTCCCTCTACTGAGACAATATAATCAACATCAGACAGTTTCTCCACAATCCTGTAAGGTCCTCTCAATGAGACTAATAATTTGTTATCTCTCCTGGGTAATAATACGTAAGCTTCATCACCAGGCCAAAGTTGGCGTAATTTACGGTTTTGGTTAATAAATAACCTCGCCCTAAGCTTTGCCTTTTCAGATGAACCTACTGCTATCTGGCATGCGTCTATTATTTTTTTCCTCAAATTGACCACATACTGATATGAGGTCTGAACCTCCGTGTTCATCTCAGCACCAATTAAAAGTTGTTTTAATATAGACATTGGGCCGCGTGGTCGGGCGCCAAAAACCAATTCAAATGGACTAAAGCCTGTATGTTCGTTTTTTATCTCTCGATAAGCAAATAATATAGCTGGCAGGACTCTGTCCCAATTTTGAGGATATTTAATTGTAACCTTATGTAGCATTTGCTTTAAAGATCTGTTGAGGACTTCTATTTTCCCATTCGACTGAGGATGGTATATTGAACTAAGGGATCTTTGAATCCCAAACATATCCATAACCTGTTTCATAGCATCTGAAACTAACTGAGTTCCTCTATCAGATAGGATGTTTTCAGGAAAGCCTATTCTACTGAAAATCAAAAATAATGCATCAGCAATATCTACTGTGGTGATGGTTTTTAAAGGAATAGCTTCTGGCCAGCGTGTGCACATATCTATGCAGGTCAACACATATTGATGACCTCTGGCTGATGTCACCTTTAAAGGGCCAATAATGTCAATGGCCATCTTTGCGAAGGGACGCAAAGAAATATCAGATGCTTGAATGGGCGCATCATGTTTTGGTTTTCTGGTTGCCACACTTTGGCAGATGGTACATGTACGACAAAATAATTTGACGTCTTTCGTAATTCCGGGCCAAAAAAAAATATGACAAAACTCTTTGTTTTGTTCTAGCAACACCTAAGTGTCCTGCACATTCAATGTCATGTGCATGTCGTAAAATGAATGGTCGAAAACAAGCTGGTACCATAATTTGTTTCTTTAAGGAATTAGCAAATTGATAGTTTCTTACTAAAATTCCATTTTTGATAGTATACCAGTGTTTTGCACAGTCATCTATCATTACATCATTCAAATGAGCAATATGAAAATATTTTTTTAAGGAAATATCATCCTTCTGTCTTTGTATAAAGGTTTCCTTATCAATGAGCTCCATCTGAAATAAATTGTCATCATCATCATTCTCAACAATATTTATCTTAATATCATCATTATTTTCCTGTTGATAATGACTTATATCATCATCATTATTTTCCTTTTCTACTTCATCTTCTGAAGTGATATCTTCAGTTATATCTTCAGGTAACACATCAAAGACTGGTTTGTGATGATCATTGTCCATGCGAGACTGAGCTCTGGTAGTCACAGCATTTGAACATAATAAGTGTTGTCTTTCCCATATCTCAATATCTTCCTGTGTACATTCATGCAATTTAGGTATGTTTCCCATAATAATTCCAGCAATTGGATTGTCCAAGAGGCATACTAGTGTTCGTCCTGTGAAATAAGGTGTGTCCAAAAACACTTCTGCTGTGGGGTAATATTCCACAGTTCCACCTTAAGTTATGCATTTCACTTGTTTTCCTGTATAATCCACCTTATCAACCAAGGCCTTGCGCACTCCAACGGTGGTTGCCCCTGTGTCTCTGAGTAAAGATGCTAATTTATTATTGACAAAACCTCTGTTCAAGATCAATGAACCAGTACTTTCAAAAGATGACATGACTGGGAGAGGGTGTCCGCATAATAATCTTGGCACTCCCTGAGGCTGAAATAAAGAATTGCAATTAGTGCAGTTATCACTATTTGCTAAATCTACACTGCATGAATTTGCATGTGCTACAATATCATTATGGTTCTGATTATTATCATGAACAATGGCATTGGTACTTTCAGTGTTTCTTGATTGTCTGGAAGTATTGTTATGATAAGATCTTTTATTTGCATTTTGATCATTTCCTCTATAAAATGATTTCTGACCTCTATTTGCTTTTGAGTTATAATCTCCTTTATTTTGCCAGTTATTGGACTTAAATGAGGTTTGTGGATAAAAATTATCCTCCTGATATGAATTCCAATGTCTTTGAGGTTGGTATTTGTTAAAATTGTATCTACCTCTATTTTGACAGTAATTATGTGATGGTTTAAATCTTTGATTTCTATCCATGCTGTTAGATCTATACCTAGGTGCATTTTCTTGGAATGATCTGGCCGATGCAGCCGGTAATGAGTCTCTTACATTGTTTTTGCTCAGTACTCTATTAGGATGAGCAACTTGATATTGACGTCCTAAGGTTTGTAATTTAGTCAGGTTCTCTGGTTTTCTTTCCTGCAGGAACGCAAGAAAATCAGAACTAATAGATGACAAAACCTTGTCTCTTAGAATTAAATCTGACAAACCCTCAAAAGTTTTTTTCAGTTTTGGATAGTTCAATCCATCTAGAAAAATTCAGTTTAACAGCTGAAATAAATTCAGTGAAATCTTTTCCAGAATCAGGGTACAAAGATCGAAATTTCTGACGATAGCCCTCATCATCCAATTGATACCTCTGCAATAAAATGACATTAACAGCTTCATAATCCTTTCTAGTCTGGTCATCCAAAGTGGAGACTACAGTTAATTGTTCGCCAACCAATAAGTTCATAAGTCTACATGTCCATGTAGATTTGTCAATCTTATATTCTTCACAATAAATTTCAAACCTATTTAGGAAGCATGAAATGTCATCTATGGATGCGTTAAATTTTGGCAAATTAATCCTTATGGCAGTAGTATGATCTTTACTTTTATCTTCACCTACCCCAGGATGCAACAGTGGTTGTTGTAATTTTAATTTTTCCAGTTCAATCTCAGCTAACCTTATAGCTTGTTGAGATTTACTCTCTTCTTGAGCTCTAGTATAGGCTAATTTTTCTCTTTCAAGAGCCAACTCTTCTGATCTCCTTTTTTCCTCCAATTCTTTTTCACGGAGCTCTTCTTGTCTCCTTAATTCTTCCTTATGGAGCTCTTCTTGTCTCCTTTTTTCTGCCAATTCAATTTCTTTTTCTTGTTTGTGAAGTTCCTCTTGTCTCTTTTTTTCTGCCAATTCCTCTTTGCGAAGTTCTTCTTGTCTGTTTACTTCTTTATCAATAAAAGCTTGCAAAGCTGGACCCTCCAAATTAAGTTCTTTTCCAATCTTCAATAAATCCTTTAATGAAGTCATGGTTGCTTATTTTTGTGTTTATCAATAATACACAATATTTTAACTTTTATATATATGAATATGTCAGCTATATTCAATATTCACTCCACCAATCTCAGATCAATTTATACTTGCAATAGTAGATGTATCCAGCTAAACAATATGGAGTAATAAAAAAAAGAATAGAACCACAACAAGTGAGAACAGCAAGACAGGGTTAGAGCAACTAAAGGAAATACAAATGGGAAAACAAAGGAATAACTAAAAAATATATATGAATTAATTTAAAATAATGCTCTATTACACATAGACAAGACAAGACGCATATCACAACAATTATGACATCTATGAAATAAATGATAGTAAGATGAGGCTAGACAATATTACAAACAAAATGTAACAAACTAAATAAAATATAACAATGACAGTACTTATGAGAACAAACAATAGATAAACATGACTACACAGCTAACAAAAATGGATCTGTTAAATTCAATAGAGGCAAACTTTTATACAACCAGCAGAGTATGCTGGGTCCTCTATCTGAATCACACAGATACTGCCTTATAGAACGCTTGATTTGCTCATTCGACCTAGCTTTCGCGGTATTGAATGATCACAAACCAAGTCCCTTCCAACCAGCCTGCTAGTTACAAAATCAAAAACACGTAATGAAAACACATATATGGCGAAGTCAGAGATCAGGCAAACAGATTATATTTACAGCCACGCTGCATGTAACAATAAATAGACTTATCTGTTGCCGAGAAACCACTCCTTCTTGAGACTTCGACAAGCAAAGGAGGTAGCGATGATTGAAGCCTAGTATCTGGTTAGGTTTAGAATGGCTTCATGCTGACATCGAAGGACATCGATATGGTCCATGATTTTTGATATAATATTTGCTTCTTGAATGAAGATAGTCAGTTCCTATGACTTCTGTGTAATAATAGGTCACTTTAATAACTTAGTGACAGCTTGAGGCACATTTATAATGATGGAAATCCCTTCCATTTATTAAAACAGTCTGGCAGACGATGCGTGCCGCCATTTTGAAAAAATAGTCCCCGATTCGTTAGGCGCTGTTAGGCATCCAATGGCTTTGGCCCCCAAGAAACTGAGGCGGGTAAATCTTAAGAATGATTATCCTTTCAGGAACCGTCCTCCCGACGTCCTGTGGTAAGAGTGCATTAGACTTCAGGCTTGACACTCCTTAATACAATGGCCTGCTGAATACCTTCCAGGGTTGTCCTTGCATGTTCCGTTTCAGGAATTAATATATATATTTTTATGTTTGGCCAGTCACACATAATCTCCCTGGCCCGCACCTCAGGTACTCAATAACAAGGCACAACTTCTTGGCACAATTCACATCCATTTAATATACATATTACTCCATTTGAGTATCGTATGACATCTTAGCCTTTACTAGCACATGTCTCTACTGTCCTTGATTTTGCTCCTCACAGTTTTAATGGAATAGTCAACTTACGTGCCCAAGAATTTCCAATACACACTGCTAAGACTAAACTGACATTATACTGTTAGATGAAAGCATAAGGCAGTGATGGTAATCGATCTAGCAGGTGAAATATCAAAATGCCCAAAGGCAATTAACACATTTTAACAGCAGGTCCTACTGGACACATTCCGTGCGTACTGGTCAAACGACACAAGCAGACTCCTCGTTCGAGACGCTAGCTCGTCCCACATCGAAACTGCCGTCTGCCGATAATTCAGGGCAGAAGTCAAGACGTCACTTCCTGCAACCACGGGATACCGTGTGTAAACAATATATATCAGGAAGTGATCGACATGATATGATATTTACTCATATCAGTCACTCTCCAGCGTTCCGCACCATAGAGAAGCACAGAAAGCACACAGCTCTGATATAATCTTAATTTTGGGCTGTACTTCCAAATGTTGTTTAGAATAAAAAAGGCTGTTCCTTCTTTTTTCATCTGTTGATGTCTTTACTCGCTCCGCCATCTGGTGTTACTGTGCATCCTAGGTGTGTGAAGGTGTCTGTCTGTTCCAGTTGTTAGTTCCTTACTTTCAGCCAGTCAGTCTTTGCCCTTTCAGGTCTTTTTATATTAGGTATTATCATGTTTAGTACTGCCTTTAATGGCTTTTAACTTATTCCACACATCTGTTGTAAAGTTAGTTGTAGGGTTCAGTGTTTGGCAGAAATTTCTCCAATGATTTTCTTTTGCCTTAAGTATTATTCTGTTTGATTCATTTCTTATAAATATCCAAATTATCTTCAGATCTATGCTTTCTATATTCTTGTAGAGCTTGTTTTCTTTGAATTTCTGTACATCTAACTGTCCACCATGGTACTGGGTTTTTGTTCCAATGTTCATTCTTTTTTGTTTCCTTAATGCGGTGTGTAATTATGTGTCCAGGCATATATGCATTTGGAATATGTTTAACAGCTATTAGTAATATTTCTTTTGTGAGATTATCTGCAAATACATCTAAATTTTCATTTTCTATATTATTCATCTTTATCTCTTCCATTTCTACCTGAAAAGCTACCCAATTAGCTTTATTATAGTAAAGTTTCGGTTTTTCCACCAGTTTGTTAGGTTTGTAATTATCTGTTAGTGTTATTTCAATGCGTAAATGATCTGAATTTGTATCCCCAATAACTTCACATTTTGCATTAGCAAGATTAGGTGTTACAATGCTTATCAATAGCTGTGTCTTGCTGATTTGCACAAGGGTTAATTCTTGTTACTGATCCATCATTCAGTATTATTAGTTCATTGTTTTCAATGAAGTCCAACAGTAGTTTTCCTGATTTGTCTATTACATTGCCTCCCCAAGCTGTATGATGAGCATTGAAGTCTCCCACTATGATAGTTCTGTTGTTTATTCTTAAGGACAGGTGGCAGCTGAAAATAAAACTTTCAAACTATGCAATATGAAAGAACTAACATATGCCGCCCTCTCGCAGATAGACACAGATTATTGGTGTAAATGTGACGACCATGTCTTAAAAGATGAAAATGACTATTGGAAAAAAGATGGACTGTCGTTCGTTCAGCCGAGAATAGTCATCAATATGTTAGACTCGTCTAACTCAGAAAAAGTGTGTAAATACCTTATATGTTTTCTCCTCTACATATGTGTATATGTATGTAAACCAATTCATTTCTTTTTTATCTTCGCGATTTCATTCACGTTTTAGTATAAAAAGTAACATTTACAACGAATAGGCGTTATTTTTCTCTCAAATATTTCGAAGAAATAAAAAAGGACCGCACGTAGTAATCAGTTAACAAACCCCTCTAACATTCGAATTGTATAGACGCCTTTGCCGAAAATATGCAACTTCCTTCATTTACGGTAAATTATTTTCTTCCTGGACAAAATAATTACTTCGTTAAAAAAGATCAAAGGAATTAGCCGTTGCAAAAAAAGAACACTACCTGCAACATTGAATTTTATAAAAACTTTGTGACATTGAAAATATAAGACCACATGCAAAAAATCATGTTTATCAGTGCAAGGAATATGGAGATATTTGAAGTCAATCGTCGACCGACCTTTTTGAAACGCACTATAATTTAATCTTGTTACTGTGTGCATATAGTATGTTTCCCTCCCTTATGTGTAATATATTATACTTCCATAATCTATTTTTCCTCAACTATTGGCTGCGAGTCCGGACATTTCAGTACAGCATCAGCTACTTTAATTATGTCATTTTCCGGTCTCCTAGCCTTGACTCAATTTGTCTGCAATTGGGCCGCTTCGCTTCGCTTGATCATAATTCACCCTACAAAATAAATTCTTCATTCAATTTACACATTAATCAAAACATGCATTTTTTATTCAGATTGGTAACTTTCTTAGCTTTTCAAGCTCGTGAAATAATAGATTGATGCGTGACAAATTATTTTCTACAATTAAAAATAATTGATAAACCACAAAGATTTCACACCTACAAACCACAAAGATTGAAAAATATTTGAGCGCGAAAAGGCACTGAAAACGACGCATTTTCCTGTTTGTGTGCAAACCGATGAAGGACATCAGCCCAACTGTTTAGCCTGCACAAAAAGCAAGTCAGAGTCTCTGTAATTCAGACAAAATATGAAAATGTGCTTTTCCTGACGTTGTATTTCCATGGTCAGTTCTGTTCAGCTACTGTTTTTGCATTTAAAGCATAATTAGTTCCATTATTATTCTGTCCAATATAATAATTCTCCTTTGGCATTCCAAGCCAGCCATGCCACATATTTTAAAACATACCTTTTGGCTTCAACGCCACACACACATTGATCTATATCAGTGTTTCCCAAACTTTTTTGGGTCACCGCCCCCTTGGCTCCCATGGCATATCCCCAGCGCCCCCCTGCATTTCCCCACACTACATAAAAAAATGTAAAGAGTGAAAAATAAGAGCAACTGTTAATACAGTAACAACTAATTGCTCAATTTATCACATTCTAATATAAAGCTACAGATACGCTTATTTATTAATTTAATATTAAAAGAAAAACTTAATTACTTAATGCTGTAAAACAAACAGCAGTATGCGAAAGTCAATTAGTAACAAACTTACTTCATTTTTAACTTCAGTGAGATGGATGTGCCTGGTGTAGTGATATCAGCTTCTCAATATCAGGCTGAAAGTTACTTAGAAGGAGTCTCAGATCCCCACGTTCAGTAATCTGCAGTCTGTTTCTCTGCTTCGAAAGAAGTTGGACAACCGCGCTGAAACCACGCTCTACTAAATACGATGTTGGAAAGGCAATACAGAACATCTTAACCTTTCCCCACACTGCAGGGTAGCGTTCAGAGATTTCTTTCTGCAACCAAAAGTCTTGATATGATTTCTTGAACATTGGCTTAAGCTCAGCGTCATTTTGTAGCGATATCAGTTCCTCTTCCACCCTTCCTAGTTCATCACTGCACGCGTCTAGGAATGGATTTATTATCCAGCCTGGAATCGTGATCAAAAGAAGATCCTGAAACCTCTGAGACATGTCTTTCTGCAGCATATCTAGATGTGCACAATATACTTGAAGATTATCCTCTGGTATTTTGTCTTTCTCTTCCAACTCTAAGAGGCTGGGAAATTGGATTAACTCGCGACGGCCAATATTACGTTTGAATAGCGTTAATTTGGCCAGAAACGTGGAGACGACAGATTTGACTTTAATAAGATTAATATCATTTCCTTGCAGTTGTAGATTTATTTCGTTAAACTTTGTGAATAAATCTGACAAATATGCAATGTCATGCCTGATATTCGTTAGTTCTGTACTGAGCGAAGCATGCGAGTCTTTGAAGAATTCTACCACAGTTTCAAAAAGAGCATAAAAGCGTCTCAGACAATTTCCTTTTGAGAGCCACCTAACTTCTGTGTGCATCAGCAAACGTTCAAACTGTTCATCATTCTCAGTACAAAGCTCTCGAAATAGTCGAGAATTGAGAGCATGGGACTTAATTTTGTTAATCGCTGTGATACCAGTACTTAATGATTTGTGAAGCCGATCACTTAGATTTTTTGCGACAAGATGTTGTCTGTGAATTACACAGTGTATTGTAAATATACCAGGTACAGCTTCTTTTAAGAAAGCGATAAACCCGCGGTAACAACCTATCATTGATGGTGCCCCATCTGTTGCACAAGCAAGAATATTAGTAAGCGGAATGTCCTTCTCTTTGAAAAATTTCTATACTACACGAAATATTGACTCTCCTTTTGTATCAGTTACTAGTAGCTTAGCAAATAACAACTCTTGAACCAAGCTTCCATCTTTTACGAAGCGAACATAGGCAAGAAGCAAAGATTCGTTGCTAGGCAAAGTTGACTCATCCAACTGCAATGCGAATTCTGTTGTCCTAAGTATGTTGCACAATGTATTTTCAACATTCTCAGCCATTTCATCTATTCTTCTTTGAACAGAGGTATTGCTGAGCGGAATTGCTTTAATTATTTGTTCAGGTGACTTATGCATAACTGTACTCACAAACTCCCTTATAGCTGGCAAAATCAAATTTTCTGCGATTGTATGAGACTTTCCAGATTTAGCTATCAGCAATGAAATTTTGTATGAAGCTCGCAAACCATCACAGCTTTGTTGTGAAGTGTTGACAAACATGTCACGGACTGTTTTACGTTTCTGAAAGTTTTCACGAAGTGACTGAAAATATGTCAAACTTTTATCTGTTTTATCTGGGTGAATTTTTTTCAAATGTTCAAGTAGTCTGGAAGGTTTCATCGCCTCATTTGAAAAGGCCCTCTCACATAATAGATACATTGGCAGTTGTTGGTTATTTAGTGCTGGAATAAATCCATATTTCAGATATTCCACGCTGTATTGTCTGCACTTCTTTTTGGTTTGTTCTGCTTTTGCCATATTTGTTTTGAATTCTGGAACAAAGAATTGATTTTACAATTTTGCAGATAGAAAAATATTCGTCGAGTAAACAACACAAGCTGATTTAAAAGTGGCTTTACAAAAATGTTGACACAGATGTTCTTACCAGTTTACTCTTCAATTTTATAAAGTTTCACAGCCATAAATAAATTAGCAAAAATACAACAATCAGAGGGGGAAAAAAACACAATTAGCA
The DNA here is from genome assembly GCA_024509875.1 of Oreohelix idahoensis. Taxonomy (NCBI): domain Eukaryota; kingdom Metazoa; phylum Mollusca; class Gastropoda; order Stylommatophora; family Oreohelicidae; genus Oreohelix; species Oreohelix idahoensis. The sequence continues at coordinate 375,785 of JAMPIV010013576.1, forward strand.
ACAGCCACACCAACACTGAAGTAACGCAATAATCATTTCATAAAGTATAATAATAGTTATTTAATATGAACAAAATATAAAATAACGCACTATATTGATAGGTCTTCAGATTTAAAAATTGAGAGACAGTAGCCTAACTACAAAGAGTGGAGTTCCCGGTAACAAATTAAAAGGATGTAATATAATAGATTGAATAGAAATATTCAATATACGGCAAATCAGTATCAAAATTTATCTGCTTAATTAATAATTAATGTTAGTAAAACCGATGCTAGCTCTGTGCAAACAAACAAAAAATATAAGTAAGAAAACGTACCTTATCGACAGGTTGAAATTGTTTGATACCCGGTACACGCTTATTTAAAACCACTGTTCACAAGAAAAGCTGAGAAAGTTTGTTGGTTTTGCTCATAGCCAGCGCAAAGTTGAAATAGACGGGAAACGTACATCGCGTAGTCGATTGGTGAAAGTCTGAATGTAAGGTAGGAAAGCCGGTTCAGAGGATCAAAGACTGATTTATAATGCCAAGTACCGTTAAAATCTTTCTCCCTTGAACCTTTTCTCTTATTTATTACCAATCTGGGAATATCTAGTTACCACTAGCCCCCGCAAATACCGAGACAATAAATTCCGCAACAAAGCAAAGTTGGTACTTTCTGAATCACCGGCAGGTATCTAATTTTGTCCATGCCATCGGCACGGGTCATTTCTCTTCCTTCAGGAGTGAACGAATGGACAATAGGTGTTTGGTTAACCACTTTACTAACAGTTCCCGATTACCGTTTATGGTCAGCGATGGTTACCTGAGCTCAGAACGACACACATAGACGAAGCTATGCCCTGCTTAATGATCCTAGTAATACAACCATCCACATCGTCCCCGCTTCACTGATGTTGTCTCTCAAATCCACAATTCCTTTCTCTCCCGCACGTACTGAATTTAGCTTGTCAAATCCTGAACCCCCCTTACTACTAAACGCCCACTGTTTACTACTGAACGCCCCCCTCTGGCCAATTTTTTCCGTATCGCCCCCTTGGACCCTTCCAAAGCCCCCAGGGGGGCGGTACCGCCCACTTTGGGAACCACTGCTCTAAAGCATGAAAGCATGGATTGCAACATAGTAATGTTTCGAATGATATTTCAGGCATTGAGTGAGCTGGTTCCTTAATTTGATAGTCCTGGCTCGTTAATTTTAGTCCATTGAAGCCTGCTGCCTTCTGAATTGACATTGATTGATTGACTAGTTCCTTTGGTAGAGTCCAACACTTTATTACATGCACATCACAATTATTTATGGCATTGAAATTATACATCATCTCCATGCAGTCCATTTAAGTCTCCTAGACTAAATTATAAATGTCGACAACAAGGTGGGCTGTGTATACGCGTTGTCGCCGTGTGGACAACTGAAAGTGATACCTTCAAAGTTGGCGAATGATTAATTAATAAGTATATTGAATTATTGATAATGCCATGAACTGATTGAATATATAAATATGAAATAAACCGTCTTGTACTTTTGTAGACTCAACCCACACTTCGTTATGAAATATATAAATTGGTGTTGGGACTTTATTCACCATTCGCACACAACATCAATCAGCATGATCGCTGGGAAATTGAATGACAATACTGATATAAGTTGTCAAATGAATAAAGAATCCTATCAGTAAAGGAGAGGCCCTTCTAACAATCGTAATTGAGATTACAGTCAAATTGACAACATAAGAAAGAGGGTGCTTGTGCAAAAAAAAATTTATATAGATCAGTGGTTCCCAAAGTGGGCGGTACCGCCCCCTGGGGGCTTTGGAAGGGTCCAAGGGGGCGATACGGAAAAAATTGGCCAGAGGGGGGCGTTCAGTAGTAAACAGTGGGCATTTAGTAGTAAGGGGGGTTCAGGATTTGACAAGCTAAATTCAGTACGTGCGGGAGAGAAAGGAATTGTGGATTTGAGAGACAACATCAGTGAAGCGGGGACGATGTGGATGGTTGTATTACTAGGATCATTAAGCAGGGCATAGCTTCGTCTATGTGTGTCGTTCTGAGCTCAGGTAACCATCGCTGACCATAAACGGTAATCGGGAACTGTTAGTAAAGTGGTTAACCAAACACCTATTGTCCATTCGTTCACTCCTGAAGGAAGAGAAATGACCCGTGCCGATGGCATGGACAAAATTAGATACCTGCCGGTGATTCAGAAAGTACCAACTTTGCTTTGTTGCGGAATTTATTGTCTCGGTATTTGCTGGGGCTAGTAATAATAATAATAAATTCTTTAAGCACCAAACACGGCGCATAAGGCAGAAACCAGTGCTCTCCAGGTTGTTCGTTGTGACGCCACTCCTCTTAGCTCTTGCACATTATTTAGGCCCAACGTTCTTCCTTCTCTTATTATTGTTCTTCTGAGTGTTTCTTTTGGTCTTCCTTTTTTCCTCTTACCCTCAGGAACCCAAGTGAGCGCCTGTAGTGGTATTCTGTTGTTTTGCATTCGTAGGACATGACCGATATATGACCATCGTCTTTTCCTTATATAGTCGGAGACATATTTCTGCCTAGAGTCTTCTCTTATTTGTCGATTAGTCTTGAATTCTTTCCAACTGATGTTCATGAGTTTTCTAAGACATTTGTTCTCGAATGTATTCAGCTTGTTCTCCAATGATTTTGTTATTTTCCAACTCTCACAGCCGTATGTTAACACTGAGATAACATTTGAATTAAACAGACGAAGCTTGGTATGTATATTCAATGATCGTAATTTCCAAATGTTAGATAATCTATTGAAGGCGCTAGCTGCCAAAGCAATTCTAGTATGGATTTCTCTTGTTGTGTCACCATCCTGAGTCATTTTACTGCCTAAATAATTGAAACTTTCAACTTTCTGTAGTTTTTCCCCGTTCAAGATGATATCAAAGGTCTCGTTAGAAAAGTTCATAGCTTTAGTTTTAGAGGCATTTATTTGGAGACCTATTTTAACCGAGAGATGACACAAATTATTTATTGCTTCTTGGGATTGTCTTGGTGTTGAACTTAAGAATGCTACATCATCTGCGAAATCCAGGTCCCCCAGGAATTTTCCATTTGTCCATTTTATACCCAATTGTTCATTGTGGGTATAGTTTCTCATAACCCAATCAATAGCTATTCCAAAAAGTAGTGGTGACATAATACAGCCTTGTTTCACCCCTGTTTCTACTGTAAACCATTCTGTATTCCCTTTATTTGTTCTAACACAACATCTTGCATTGTCATATAGCGCTTTGATTATATTCACATATTTTGTTGGAAAACCATAGATTGTAAGTATCTTCCACAATGATGGGCGGTGTAGACTATCAAAGGCTTTTTGAAAATCGACGAAGGTGATAATAAGTGGCGATTGCCTTTCCACTGATTCTTCTATAATTGTTCTTAGTGTGAATATTTGATCAATACATGATCGTTTCGGCCTGAAACCCGCTTGTTCTTCTCTGATCTTTTCGTCAGCATGCAATTTAAGTCTTTCTAACATCATGCAACATAATAATTTTCCAGGTACTGATAATAGAGATATACCACGCCAGTTATTACAGTCTGATAGATCACCTTTCTTCGGTAACTTTACAATAATACTGTCTTTCCATTGTTGTGGTGGTTGTTCTTCTCTCCATACTTCATTTATAATATCTAAAATTCTCAAGAGGTTGTTGTCATTAACTGCTTTAATCATTTCCCCTGAAATTTCGTCAACTCCAGCAGCTTTAAAATTTTTTAATCTTTTAACGGCTTGTTTGATCTCGTCCAGCGTGAATTCATCGCAAGTTATTGGCAAGGTGGTTGTGGGTGTTTCATTATTAAAATCAGGTGTTACTGTTGGTGGTGGTCTGTTTAGCACCTCCATGAAGTGCTCAGCCCATCTCTTCATTTGTTCTTTTTCTGTTGGTATTGAATTCCCTAATTTACCTTTAACAGGTGTTTCCATAGCAGTAGGCTGGTGACATAGTTGTTTTGTAATTTGATAAAGGCACCTACTATTACCAGTTCTTGCAGCATTTTCAGCTTCTACGGCCAGTTCATTGATGAAATGTCTTTTATCTCTTCGAGTTTTTGTCTTCACTTCTTTATTTAACAAGTTATAAGTTAGTTTGCAAGATTCAACTGCATTATGTGTACTTGCCGCTAGTAGTTTAAGTTTTGCTGTTTTCCTTTCTTGTATTTTATCCCAAGTATCTTCTCTCATCCATTTTTTCTTTTTATGTACTAGGTATCCGGTGGTCGCTACTGCTGCTTCTGTCATTGCTGTTCTCAGTTGTTCCCATTTAGTATCGATTGTCTTGGTGGTGATATCGTTGTCAATTTTGCCTAAAGCATCGAAATAGTTGTTCATTTTGACATTATATTCCTCCTTTATATCATTTGATTGCAGTCTGTGTACATCTATTCTTCTATTTTTATTCTGTTGGTATAACTTCTTCAGTTTAATTCTCAGTTTGGCTATGCAGAGGTTATGATCACTTCCGATCTCTGCACCTCTGTATGCTCTGACGTCTTGAACTGATGAGCGAAATTTAGCGCTTATGCAGAAGTGATCTATCTGGTTCTTAGTTCTGCCATCAGGTGAATTCCATGTTATCTTGTGGATATTCTTATGTGGAAAGATGGTGTCTGCCACAACGAATGTAAGGTAGTGGTAACTAGATATTCCCAGATTGGTAATAAATAAGAGAAAAGGTTCAAGGGAGAAAGATTTTAACGGTACTTGGCATTATAAATCAGTCTTTGATCCTCTGAACCGGCTTTCCTACCTTACATTCAGACTTTCACCAATCGACTACGCGATGTACGTTTCCCGTCTGTTTCAACTTTGCGCTGGCTATGAGCAAAACCAACAAACTTTCTCAGCTTTTCTTGTGAACAGTGGTTTTAAATAAGCGTGTACCGGGTATCAAACAATTTCAACCTGTCGATAAGGTACGTTTTCTTACTTATATTTTTTGTTTGTTTGCACAGAGCTAGCATCGGTTTTACTAACATTAATTATTAATTAAGCAGATAAATTTTGATACTGATTTGCCGTATATTGAATATTTCTATTCAATCTATTATATTACATCCTTTTAATTTGTTACCGGGAACTCCACTCTTTGTAGTTAGGCTACTGTCTCTCAATTTTTAAATCTGAAGACCTATCAATATAGTGCGTTATTTTATATTTTGTTCATATTAAATAACTATTATTATACTTTATGAAATGATTATTGCGTTACTTCAGTGTTGGTGTGGCTGTTGCTAATTGTGTTTTTTCCCCCTTCTGATTGTTGTATTTTTGCTAATTTATTTATGGCTGTGAAACTTTATAAAATTGAAGAGTAAACTGGTAAGAACATCTGTGTCAACATTTTTGTAAAGCCACTTTTAAATCAGCTTGTGTTGTTTACTCGACGAATATTTTTCTATCTGCAAAATTGTAAAATCAATTCTTTGTTCCAGAATTCAAAACAAATATGGCAAAAGCAGAACAAACCAAAAAGAAGTGCAGACAATACAGCGTGGAATATCTGAAATATGGATTTATTCCAGCACTAAATAACCAACAACTGCCAATGTATCTATTATGTGAGAGGGCCTTTTCAAATGAGGCGATGAAACCTTCCAGACTACTTGAACATTTGAAAAAAATTCACCCAGATAAAACAGATAAAAGTTTGACATATTTTCAGTCACTTCGTGAAAACTTTCAGAAACGTAAAACAGTCCGTGACATGTTTGTCAACACTTCACAACAAAGCTGTGATGATTTGCGAGCTTCATACAAAATTTCATTGCTGATAGCTAAATCTGGAAAGTCTCATACAATCGCAGAACATTTGATTTTGCCAGCTATAAGGGAGTTTGTGAGTACAGTTATGCATAAGTCACCTGAACAAATAATTAAAGCAATTCCGCTCAGCAATACCTCTGTTCAAAGAAGAATAGATGAAATGGCTGAGAATGTTGAAAATACATTGTGCAACATACTTAGGACAACAGAATTTGCATTGCAGTTGGATGAGTCAACTTTGCCTAGCAACGAATCTTTGCTTCTTGCCTATGTTCGCTTCGTAAAAGATGGAAGCTTGGTTCAAGAGTTGTTATTTGCTAAGCTACTAGTAACTGATACAAAAGGAGGGTCAATATTTCGTGTAGTAGAGACATTTTTCAAAGAGAAGGACATTCCGCTTACTAATATTCTTGCTTGTGCAACAGATGGGGCACCATCAATGATAGGTTGTTACCGCGGGTTTATCGCTTTCTTAACTTAAAAGAAGCTGTACCTGGTATATTCACAATACACTGTGTAATTCACAGACAACATCTTGTCGCAAAAAATCTAAGTGATCGGCTTCACAAATCATTAAGTACTGGTATCACAGCGATTAACAAAATTAAGTCCCATGCTCTCAATTCTCGACTATTTCGAGAGCTTTGTACTGAGAATGATGAACAGTTTGAACGTTTGCTGATGCACACAGAAGTTAGGTGGCTCTCAAAAGGAAATTGTCTGAGACGCTTTTATGCTCTTTTTGAAACTGTGGTAGAATTCTTCAAAGACTCGCATGCTTCGCTCAGTACAGAACTAACGAATATCAGGCATGACATTGCATATTTGTCAGATTTATTCACAAAGTTTAACGAAATAAATCTACAACTGCAAGGAAATGATATTAATCTTATTAAAGTCAAATCTGTCGTCTCCACGTTTCTGGCCAAATTAACGCTATTCAAACGTAATATTGGCCGTCGCGAGTTAATCCAATTTCCCAGCCTCTTAGAGTTGGAAGAGAAAGACAAAATACCAGAGGATAATCTTCAAGTATATTGTGCACATCTAGATATGCTGCAGAAAGACATGTCTCAGAGGTTTCAGGATCTTCTTTTGATCACGATTCCAGACTGGATAATAAATCCATTCCTAGACGCGTGCAGTGATGAACTAGGAAGGGTGGAAGAGGAACTGATATCGCTACAAAATGACGCTGAGCTTAAGCCAATGTTCAAGAAATCATATCAAGACTTTTGGTTGCAGAAAGAAATCTCTGAACGCTACCCTGCAGTGTGGGGAAAGGTTAAGATGTTCTGTATTGCCTTTCCAACATCGTATTTAGTAGAGCGTGGTTTCAGCGCGGTTGTCCAACTTCTTTCGAAGCAGAGAAACAGACTGCAGATTACTGAACGTGGGGATCTGAGACTCCTTCTAAGTAACTTTCAGCCTGATATTGAGAAGCTGATATCACTACACCAGGCACATCCATCTCACTGAAGTTAAAAATGAAGTAAGTTTGTTACTAATTGACTTTCGCATACTGCTGTTTGTTTTACAGCATTAAGTAATTAAGTTTTTCTTTTAATATTAAATTAATAAATAAGCGTATCTGTAGCTTTATATTAGAATGTGATAAATTGAGCAATTAGTTGTTACTGTATTAACAGTTGCTCTTATTTTTCACTCTTTACATTTTTTTATGTAGTGTGGGGAAATGCAGGGGGCGCTGGGGATATGCCGTGGGAGCCAAGGGAGCGATGACCCAAAAAAGTTTGGGAAACACTGCTTTAGAGGGTGACAGATTAAAATCATTTGCCATGACACGGATGGCTATATCAAATTTAGCGGCAAAAGGAAAAGTACCTAGTGAGGAAGAATTGGAAGTTGAGATAAGGCGTATTGAGGAATTAGAAGAAAAGAAAAAGTACGGTTGCATTAGAGGAGAAGAAAATGCAACCGGATTTAGTGGATGTACAGAAGAAGATACGATATTTGGAGAATAAAAAGCATCTTAATGACTTAAATAAGTTCTCTGAGGAACATGTGGATGTTCAAAACAAGTTACTTGTGGAAGAAAAACTTGTTGATGTTATAGAATTAGATAAAACGTCTACGTTGGACATAATGTCTGCTCTGGAGGATCTTCTCCAAGAGGGTAAGGATGATGGTTTGCAAGGCCCAGACCATGAAGAGTTTGTATTGGACCGTTTCTTATGTCGTACAGCATCAGATTTGGCAGAGTTTGCGAATTTTAGTTTTCATTCTGTTCCACATGTGATAATGGCTAGGGATCTAGCAAAGTTACTAGGGGGAGTGTTTCGTGCTTTTGTGGAACGATACGTCCATGTACAACATGGTCATATAGTAAATAACATACGTAATGCTATACTCTACGACAATGCTCAGGATAAACATATAAAGGACAACAAATGGAGTGAGCCGGAAAGGGTGAATTTTTAGATGATATTGCTGAGGAAAGCAAAATTGATGAGTTGTCGGAGGTTCTTGAAGACGAGGAGAGATTGATTGAGAATTTAAACGAGAGGGTAAGGGCTTTGAATTTGCGGGCCGAGGTTACTAATGCAAACTTCACATCATTACAAGTGGAACTGGAAAAATTCTAAGGAGTCGTTAGAGACTACCTTGATAAAGAATAATACTTTGAACTCGGTGATTCAAGAACTTCATGATAACATTGCAGCATGTAAAAAGAAACTTGAAAAACATAGTAATGGTTTGGATGATAAGATTGCTTGTATTAAGGCAAATTTTTTCAAAGCTACTGATACTTTATTAAATAAAGACAAAAGTGTTGATGTTGAGTTAAATAAGGTTGATAGTGCTTTAAGGGCAGATTGTTATACACATATGGCTCAGATTCAGGAGCTGAAATCTGAAGTTTTACTTTTGAAATCAAAAGATAGCCTACTTTGTTTGACGACATTGATGAATTAGTCTAGGAGCATTTTAAAGTTACGCGTTAACATATTCTTCTTTTTCTTCTTTGATCCATAACCGCCAACCGTCAAAGCAGTCAGCGGCCATCACGCCTGGTGACGTCTTGTAGGGCAGCAACAAATTGATTCCACTTTGCTCGGTCGGCGGCCATCCTTCGTACAGTGCCCCAACTGTGGTTCATTCTTTGCATCTCAGCTTCCACAGTTCTCCGCCAAGTTGTTTCATAGCTGTTCTTGTGATGGTATCAGGGTCCCTTCTGAGGACATGGCCAACCCAACTCCAGCGTCTGCCAGCTATGATGGTGTGCATGTCCTCCTGGTTACTCCGAATAAGTAGTTCTTGGTTGCTGATGGTGTTTGGCCAAAAGATTCGAAGAATTTTCCTTAGACAGATTGTGTGGAAGGAGGACAGTTTCGACATTTCCTTCTCTGTTACTCTCCAACATTCCGCACCATAGAGGAGCACATACAGTACACAGCTCTCATACAGTATTAATTTGGTGTTTGTGCCGTTAACATATTGGTATGCCATAAATAGAAGATGTTTCGCGCTTAAATATATTTTATTGAACGCGAATTTGTATAGTTGTCTAGGATTTAGTCATCACGCGGTACGTTGTTATGATACCGCGTGACAACGTTCTAGATTCACCCTTCATATGTTTAGATTCGTCCAAGTGAGACGTGAATCTTTAATGCTCCCGATGTAGAGTAATTGTACAGATATTTCTATGAATACAAGCTACAGGGTCAGCTGTATTATTGTAAGATGCAGTGATGGAGCATCGTTATTCAATTATAATGTTTTTACTGGAATCGAGTTATAAGGGAGTATATACTTATTAATTAATCATTCGCCAACTTTGAAGGTATCACTTTCAGATGTCCCCACGGCGGCATCCTGTATATATAGCCTACTTTGTTTGACGACATTGATGAATTAGTTTAGGAGACTTAAATGGACTGCACGGATATATTGAATTATTGATAATGCCATGAACTGATTGAATATATAAATATGAAATAAACCGTCTTGTACTTTTGTGGACTCAACCCACACACTTCTTTATGAAATATATAAATTGGAGTTGGACATTATTCACCAGTGTTCTCCATGTTTCCGAGCCGTAGGACGCTGGTGAGGAGAGAGTGTTGAAACAGGCAACATACACAAAAAAAAAAAAAACCAATGAGATAGAAAATAAAAGGTAGAAACGAAAATGATAATTCATGACGAAGGGAAGAAAATCACAGAAACCGAAAGGCTTCATCATCATCAACCCTTCATATTCATCATCATTACTTCAAATTTTACATCATTTCCCCTTGCACAATAAAGTTTGATGTATTTCAAATTGATTTGCCAAAATAATTCAAGAATTTTTTTTTTTTTTAAATATTTTTGCAGCGGTTTCATCATCACGTTCAAGTTAATTGTTGACTAGAACGCGGAGTTCGGCCATATTCAATCATCGGACAGGATTGTGCGAAAACAAGAATGGCCGCCAGGGCATCGTCGTCCCCTATGAGGCCTTTGAATCGAGATCATACAGCAGCACCCCAAGTGGCACCACCGCACTGGGCCCACCATGGCGAACATCATAGGGACATGCATGGTCACTGGTATCAGCCCCCTTGCGCCCACCTCACTACTACTGAAAGGGACATGCATAGTCAGTATGCCCAGCAGCAGGGGCATCATGGCACTGAAAGGGACATGCATAGTCAACAACAGCTTAGGGACATGATGCATAGCCATGCGCAGCAGCAGGAGCACCATGACACTGAAAGGGACATGCATAGTCAACAACTGCTTAAGAACATGATGCATATCTATGTGCAGGAGCACCATGCCACTGAAAGGGACATGCATAGTCAACAACAGCTTAGGGACATGATGCATAGCTATGCGCAGCAGCAGGAGCACCATGACACTGAAAGGGACATGCATTGTCAACAACTGCTTAAGAACATGATGCATATCTATGTGCAGGAGCACCATGCCACTGAAAGGGACATGCATAGTCAACAACAGCTTAGGGACATGATGCAAAGCTATGCGCAGCAGCAGGAGCACCATGACACTGAAAGGGACATGCATAGTCAACAACAGCTTAGGGACATGATGCAAAGCTATGCGCAGCAGCAGGAGCACCATAACACTGAAAGGGACATGCATTGTCAACAACTGCTTAAGAACATGATGCATATCTATGTGCAGGAGCACCATGCCACTGAAAGGGACATGCATAGTCAACAACAGCTTAGGGACATGATGCAAAGCTATGCGCAGCAGCAGGAGCACCATGACACTGAAAGGGACATGCATAGTCAACAACAGCTTAGGGACATGATGCATAGCTATGCGCAGCAACCACCACCACCCCCTTGGGCCCACCATGCATATCCCTTACCAACAATGGTGGTTGTCTACCACTTTCAAGAGGATCGCCCTTATTACACACGCCCACCAGATACGGGTCGCTGGGGCCCTCCTTTTTCGGATGAGGAGGAGTTTAAAAGACAACATAATCATGGTCAGAGATGAGGAGAAGTAAGAAAGATGTGCCAGTGACATCTTCGAAGGCAGAAAATTATAGGGACATGCTTTTTTTTCTCTTTCTGGCCTTATAATTTCGCGAGCTAGAAAGTGCCAAGGTTTAAAGTGCTGTTGATAACCCTGCTCCATGCAACATCAGAATCTTTTCTTCAAAATATGTCTGTGAGGCATATAATGACTTTGGGGACACAGATACTTTTTGCTTTGTAGAAGTGAAAGTATACTTGCTGAAGGGATGCGGGACTTCTTCTCTAACTAAATTGCCTCCACTAACTAACTAGTTTTACTCTGAGAAATCGAGAAAGTAATGAAATCATAATACTGTACAGGGGAATTCGCTTTTTTTCTCTTTCTGGCCTTATAAGTTTCGCGAGCTAGAAAGGTGCGAGGTTTCAGTGCCAATGTTTCATAAAGTGCTGTAAAGACATGGCATATCACAGTCATCAAGTTATCAAATACAAACAAACTCATACATGAAACAAGTTTTTTGTTGTTTTTGATTTTTGTGGAAGTATAATTTAAAATGATTTGTTGTTGTTTGATTGTTGTTGTTTACTTCTCATAGATATTATATTTAGACGAAACATGGGTTAATTCGCACCATACAAATGAGAAAGAATGGCAATCTTCTCTTCATTACATCAGGTAGTTTTTTTGAAAACAAATTTCAAAGTTGAAAATCAATTGGTGAACGGACTTATACCTTAGAAAACAAGAATGCTACGTGCAACGCTTTGACATGAAAGAAAAGCAGAGATGTTATATTTACTTGTAACGAATTAAGAACTTATAGGAAGTCGACTATATAAATTAAGTTTTCGAAAATGGCTAATCCATATCTCTCTCTCTCTCTCTCTCTCTCTCTCTCTCTCTCTCTCTCTCTCTCTCTCTGTGCGTGTGTGTGTTTGTGAACTCTTTGCCAAGTGATAATTTTCAAACTGAGAACCGGCTCCTGCAGACTCAAACACCATAAGTTCAACAAATTAAACATCGGCCCTACAGACCTGTGTCCATGTCTGGAAGACAAGCAAACAATAGGACACGCCCTCGGAGAATGTCGTCTCCACGAGCGAAACAGTTTGACAGCATGGCCTATGCCAACGCCTGTGATGGAGAAACTACATGGCAATGAGAATAAAAAAAAGAACTTGTACTGGCAACAAACAGCAGCTCTAAGAATCAGCAGGAAGATAGGAAAATTTCAACAGGAAAAAAGGGTGTTAAACAGGGATGCATGCTGTCACCTGATCTGTTCAAACTTTACATTGAAAATATAATGAAATTCATAGAGGACATGTCAGGAATATCAGTTAGTGAGCATAATAATACAATATAAGATACAGTCTTTGACAGCAAACATGGGAAAGGAGTTGCAGGAAATAATTGACAAAACAGTGACAGAAAGTGAAAATAAAGGCCATTTGCCTTAATAGCAAAATGTTCAGGGCCGGATTTCGACATGGTGAAGCCCTATGCAAAAGGAAGCTGTGGGGTCCCTAGTAAGCAATTGGTAACAGAGAATAAGGCAGTATAACAACTGAACCTTGGCAAGTATGCCACCAAGATGCATAACAAATCCATGCGAAGTGGGCGGAAGGTTTGATCCACTTGACCACTGTTAGAGAGGCCCTTTCAGACTGTGAGGCTATAAGCTGTAACGTGTTTAGCTTATGCCTAAGTTTGTTTTTCTGTTTTTTGAAAAATTAATGAAGAAAAATATCCCGTTCAACCTCTGATGGGTTAAAATTAGGATATATATTGTTTTCAATTCCAAATAATATGAAAAACTGCTGATATGAGAAAGTGGCATCACATTTGTCAAATCATTGTAAATAGGGATAATCACAATTGTGCTTATACATTAAATAAATAAATAAATAAATAAACAAACAAACAAACTAACTAACCAACAAACAAAATCAAGAAGAAACTCTGAACAAGAATAATATTAAAGTGAAGTGGTGTAAAGGCCTGGCGGTTCCAATTATATAACTGACTTTAACAGATAATTAATTGACTTTCATCTGTTAAAAGTCATAAGCATTGTAATAACAGCATCAGACCTTCACATTCCCAGCCACTATATATTAACATTTGTTCGTGTTAAATATTGTTTTACTATATTAAGCATTTCCCTAGGTCTGTCTACTCTTAACACCTCTTCTATATTTATAGGTAAATTGGATGCTTGCAAATAATCTAATATGGGTATTCTCATTTGTTCATATCTCTTACATTTTAACAAGAAATGCTCTATATTATTGTCTTGAAGACATACTCCACAGTAAGGTTCTTCTATTCTGAAATAGCCTTTTCCCAGCTGTAGTCTGAGAAGTTTCTTATTACTGGGAATTTTTAATTCCCTAGATATCTGACATTTTCTTGTTGGAGCCTTGAACAACTTATATGCATGTCTTCCTTTCAGATTTGTATCCCACTCTGCTTTCCATTCATCTGTTATTAAATCTTTAATTAAGCTCTTAATCTCTGATTTACTCGTCCCTACATTTATTAGATTTTTATCAGATCTACCTTTCTTGGCTTCTTTATCTGCCTTTTCATTTCCCTCTATGCCAACATGTGAAGGTATCCAAGCAATTAAGACTGAACATCCTCTGGAATATAAGTATGTAGTAGCCAGAAATATCTCCTCTGCTATATCAGGTCTACTACATTCTCATAAGTTTCTAAGTGCTTTCATTGCTGAAAGAAACTTAGTTTTTTGGGAGGGTTATTAGTATTGCCGCCATCTCTGCAGTGAAAATGGATGTATTTTCCGTGATGCTATATTCTTTTGCCATTTTCCATATTGGAATACATATTCCTATCCCCAATTTGCCATCCTCTCCCTTGGATCCATTTGTGTACACAGTAAGGCTGTCTTTTGATATTTGTTGTATATATTTATTGGCTGTGTTTTTAATATTTTCTATATTAATTGTTTTCTTAAGTATTTCTGGTTTCTTGATCTCCCAGGGCGGAATCACTGGCTTGTATTCACAAATGTTATTAATTGATGTAATTAATGTACCCAGATGGACAATTTCCTCCATACACGTCCATCCCGTAGGGTATCTAGTGGTATTCATTGGCTTGGCCTGAGTTGTCAGTTGACATCTGGTAAAAGTTGTATGTGCTGGGTGAGACTTATCTAACATAACTCTGTTCATGTAATTTAGTCTTAACTCCTTTCTCCGTAATTCCAAGGGTAGAATTCCTAAAGCCACCTCTATAGCTCCCATTGATGTTGATCTGATTGCACCTGCTATTGTACATAAAGCCTGATGTTGAATTCTGTCTAATTTAATCTTGTTACTGTGTGCAGCAGAGTCATATATTATACTTCCATAATCTATTTTTCCTCTAATAAAAGATTTATAAAAAGTGAGCATTGTCTTAGTGCTTGCACCCCATCCATTACCTTTCAAATATCTTAACAAGTTAGTCAATCCTCTGCATGCCTAAGTCCGGCACCGAATGTAATGGTCGTCTCAAAGAAAATTACTTTTGTAAATTGCCCTATCAGAGTAAATTGATTAGTTTTAAAACAAGTCTATAGATTCAATTATCTAGGCACGTTAATAGCGATCATCTCAGAGGTGAAAAGTATAATAGTCCAGACGGAAGCAGCATTCCATAAAATGAAAAGTATTTTATGCAACAACTCTTTGTCAATGGAAGTAAAGAAGAACAGTATTGTAGAACAGTCCGGACATTTTGGTTTGGTCTTTGGTCCATACACAGGAAAACAGGTGTTTGTCCTATGAATAGGAGACCCCGCTCAGCCCCATGTGGGTTATAATTTGGGTATACTGAAACCCATCGCTTAGCGCTGTTAATTCGAAAAATCGAGTGCTACATTGATTTCTCGTAAGAATTATTAAAAATCATATTAATTCGTTCACAAGGCTCAGAAAACTATCAAAATAGAGTGAAAAGTGTTTTAAAAATAAAAACTAAATATACTTATAATGAGCCATTGAACACAAAAGAAATCTTATGCATATACTATATACAATTAAAAAAAAAAAAAAAAACTATTACTGAACTTTTATCGCTGCTACTTCCGTCGCTTGTGACTACATCTGTCACGGTGGAGCTGTCTTCATCATGAGATGACTGGTTAGCAGACGGTTTTGTGGGTATTGAAAAAGTGTTCTGGGTCCAGATGTAGAAGGCACGGCTACACGGGGAATGGGGTTAGGAGATATTCGAAGAAATTCGAAAAAAGAAAGAAAGAAAAAAGAATCGAGCATGCTTTGCTTTGTCAATTTTCTTTCTACACGAAGCACCTGGTGCAATTAAAATCGTGTTCTATGTTACGGATTACCAGTGAGACATGTGTTTCATTCTGGGGTAATGCTGTATTATGAAAGCAAGGACAGAGCTCCTTGGCCATCCCATAACCTTGAGTGAACTTGATGGAGCTTGTGAAAGTTATATTCCTGTCTCCTTTGGAATTTAACGCACACCGTAAGATCGAATTTTTTAAAGCGAAAAACGGGCATGTGGCATCAAATAGAAACCGCGTTATATAGAAAAAGCGTTAATCGAGCAGCGTAAGACCGGGGGATTGCTGTATAGTGTACTTTATTCCACATAGCATATTACATTGATTGTTTTTATTTGAAGAGAGTCATGGACAATTAGTAGGAAAAGCACTAGAGGCCACAAAGATGTGGTTTTACAGAAAAATGTTAAAAATGCCGTGGACAACTAAAAAGGGTAATGAGATTCCTTCTGTGAGGAAATGTATTTTCGTTCGTATTTCTGAGTCCACAGTGGAAGGTAATTCAGACAAAATCTTAATCTAACAGCTCTGTTTGGTTAAGTATTTAGAGCAACATTAGTCATACGGATGTAGACATACATTTCACGCTATAGTGATTAATCTAACTATAGCTTTACAGTTACAGATAATAGGTTTAATAATCTTTAAAAAAAAAAAAAAGAAGCGATGATAGTTATCATCATCGGATGATTTAAACTGTGGTGGAAAATTTTGAAATGTTCGTTAGTTGCGCTGTTATAGTACTTAGCGTCCGGTGTGGGGTCGGTAAGCGTCTGCTTCAGCCGCTGTTGGTTCCCACAGGTACTTTGGACTGTGCTTCTCTAAAGTCTGGTGCCTCTGGCACGTCTCATGCAGTTAAGGCTGAGGTAACTACAAGTATTGTCAAGTGTCTTCAAAACCCGTCTGATGTTGGTGTCTAGCGTCGACTGCTAGCAACTTGTACCACAAACTGAAAGAAGGCAAATGTCGCTGGTAAGTATTGGGTCTCCTGACATAGTCATCAGGGGACCCCCGCTTCCATCCACCACTTCATCTTCCTCAGAAATGTTACTCCAGTGAGTCGGATGAAAGTGTTTTTTGGACAGCGGAAGGCGACAACTGAAATACACACATACATACACACATACATACACACAAATATACATACACACATACACATGCATACACACATACATCATACAAGCAGGCATGCATACATAGATTTACACACACACACACCATGTTATCAACATCCACTCCCTGCTCTCTATGGAGCCTGTGGCACCTGTGCTGTTGGTTCCTTGGGAGGAAACCTGCAAGAAGCAGTCACCAGCTCTTGCAGTGGTGGTTCATGTGCCAAGTTATTTGCGGTGATGAGGTTACCAGCTTCATATGCTTCTGTACATCCACAAGCAAATTATACATATCAAAACGCAAATATAAAGTGATAAAATGTATATATTATAACTTACCCCGAGTTTTTTTTTCAGGCGAGCACAGACGTTTTTGCACTGATAGTGTCAGAATATTGTCGGGCAACTGTTTAAGATGCCGTACCTTTCAGGTGTGTTAGGTGTCTGACTGAGTGCACTTCAAATTGAATCCTAGAACTTAAGATGCAAAGTGATGTCTCTTGGGTTACTCTCTTCTAATCTTAGAATTCACGTCCAGTCTTATGGCCTGTCCTATATTTTGGTCATAATATTCCGTGTTCCTGGCTTAAATTTTCTTCTTAATGAAATTGTGAGTCAGTGAAGTAGTCTTAAAACACTGTAGAATATAAGCGAAGACTTTCGCCTACACACCAAGGTTGCTACTTAGAAGAGAAGTCCAATCAGGAGCAATCTGTCTGAGCATCTCAAACGTCAAACCAATTGCGAATAAGTATCTGATTTTGGTAGGGGTCCGACACTGTAGGAC
This sequence comes from Oreohelix idahoensis, assembly GCA_024509875.1. Taxonomy (NCBI): domain Eukaryota; kingdom Metazoa; phylum Mollusca; class Gastropoda; order Stylommatophora; family Oreohelicidae; genus Oreohelix; species Oreohelix idahoensis. Next base: position 393,272 of record JAMPIV010013576.1, read on the forward strand.
ATTACTACATGACAGTATAAGATATTGCCCTTTTCATTTGATTTTAAAACTTCATTTCCATATAAGGTCTTGCTTCTTCCATTTCGCCTGTATGTTTACAAACTCATTACTTCACAAATCTAACATTATAATTTCCTCCAAGATGTTACTTTCTTGTAGTTGATTATCTCAACCAATTCCATCTGCCAAAGTATTACATCACTTTTCGTATCTTAATCTTTACCATGATTGTTATCCTCTTACATCCGAGTGAGATAGACCGTGTATTTGGACACGTCTTGTTTGCAAACTAGCGCATTATCGTGCGACAACATGGTTTCGTGTATCTTCCTATACAAAAAAGTATGTGTTAACAATAGGAATGTCGCCCAGTGTAGCTTCTTACTCCGTCTGTAGCTGGTCGACTACATTCATGTGCATGTCTTAGTGCTTGAAGAGCTGAACGTGAGTCGGTTAAGATTGTGATTTTTTTATTGGGAGTGGGGGGGGGGGGGGGGGGGGGGGGTCGGTAATTATTTCTAGTGCTTTGCTATTGCCACAATTTCTACTGTGAATATAGATGTATTTTCAGTTGCACTAACATTTTTCTTCAGCTTCCAGACTGGAATGCGTATTCCTAGCCGAGTTCTTCATTTTGTGTTTTTGATCCATCAGTTTATACTGTTAAGCTACCCTTAGTTATCTGTTCTATATATTCTCTGGCTATATTTTAAATGTCGTTTTCACTTGCTTTGTTATTTATTATTTCTGCAATGTTTAGTTTCTTGCGCTCCCAAGGAGGAATCACTGACGTTTATCTACTACAACAGTTTATAGCATTTGTCATGGTATTGTGTTCTATTTCCTCCATGCACTTCCATCCTATTGGGTATCTTGTGGGGCCAAGTGGTGCATCCCAGGTCGGAGGGAGATTCTTCACAAACATTGCATGGGCTGGGTGGTTTTTGTCAATTAGGACTGTGCCCATGTAATTCAGTCTAAGTTCTTTTCTTCTTAGCTTGGGGGGTATTATTCCTAGTACTACCTCTAGTGCTTCAAGTGATGTTGATCTTGAGGCTCCAGCTATTGTACTTAGTGCCTGGTTGTTAAAGTTGTATATATTGGCTATCAATTATTCAAGTCAGTGTTAGTGAAAAGGGTTCTTCCTTGTATTGAGGATTCGTATTAATTATTCTAGGCCCCATACTTAATATTATTCTTGATTGCTTATCTATCGTGCTGGTGATGTTTGTTCGCGAATGGTGGTGAATGACTTCAATACAACTGGATGAAGCGTACAACTCCGGTTTGGTAGATTCCACAAAAGAATACAATTTATTACGTATACAAAGTTCATCTAATTCATGGCATCAATATAATACATTCATTCCGTGCAGTCCATTACAATTCTGTGCAGTCTCCTGGATTAATTAATGTATCGTCAAAATCTCTGACTATTTACATGCGATGACGTGGGACGGTCATCCGGTAGCGAATAGTTATAGTTTTGGCGAGATAATAATTCTAATAATTATAATCACGATACTTCCTTCTGTTCCTGATTCAAGGAAAAATGATACATCAAATAAGCTACTCCATTACTACTCTGGCCGATCCTTTGGCCTAACTTCAAGTGCACGACCACTAAACATCGGGAGCGCTGAAGATCATGTCTGACTAGGACAGAATTCACATTATGAAGGGTATATAAAGATCGTTATAACAACGCCCCGCGTCATGTCTAACCATAGACAACCATACGAATTCGCGTTCAATAAAAATATCTTTAAGCACAAAATATCTTCTGTTTATAGCCCACCAATATGTTAACGCGTAACTTTAAAATGCCAACATATTGTAGTGGCTAACATAATTAAACCTGTCGTAACACTGGTGTTGTATTGTGTCCATTTTTTTCTTATTGCTGTGAGCTGTAGAGTCATATATTATGCTTGCTTAGTCCATTTCCCCCCTTACAAATGACCTGTAGAATATGAGAAGTGACTTGATTCTTGCTCCCCATCCCCTGCCTTGTAGGTATCTCATCATATTTGTATCCTGGATTCTCTGCTTCCCACTTGTTCCCGTATCTGCTCCTGATAAAACTCTTGGCCTTGTCATCAGTTCTAATTGCCACTTTTGTCTTCCACGTGTATTTATTTGGTTATTTATTTATCTAGTACTACCTACTCAAAATAATAAATAACTGATTATAGTATCCAAAACAAAAAAACCCAATGACTCTGTTTAATGGCGGCATACAGACAAGTAATAAAAATACGTTTTGGAATATAGCCTACTCTAAGAGAAAGATGTATTTTGATTCTTCTTTTTTTTTTTTCTTAACCATTTCAATTCCGCATGGAGCATCATCCTTAAGCACAGAGCCACCACTGTAGATAGTCCCCCTTGAAGGAAGTCTGCAACAAACATTCACATGCTCTTGTAACGGTGGTTCTGTACTAATTTGTTTTATTGTTACAAGGTTACCTGCCACATGCACAACATCATAAGGGATCGTCCACACATGACGGCATGCAGTGAGGTGGGGTACACATTTTGTGACGTTGTGTGACGATAGGGGTAGGGTTTTTTTTTTGGGGGGGGGGGATGTGACGTCACAATAGCTTCTTTCATAAATGATGTTCCTTCTTGTATCCGTAATAGTTAACTTTTATCTGCATAAGTCAACTTTCATTCACAATAGTTAACTTTTATTCGCATAAGTTAACTTTCATCCGCAACAGTTAACAACTCCCTCGCCGACGACCTATATTAAAGTTATGATCTCAGCTGAAATAACGGTGAACTGTTATTACTAGGACTACGATTTTAATGACTTTGCATATTTTCAAAAAGCCTTTGATAGTCTACACCGCCCATCATTGTGGAAGATACTTACAATTTATGGTTTTCCAACAAAATATGTGAATATAATCAAAGCGCTATATGACAATGCAAGATGTTGTGTTAGAACAAATAAAGGGAATACAGAATGGTTTACAGTAGAAACAGGGGTGAAACAAGGCTGTATTATGTCACCACTACTTTTTGGATTAGCTATTGATTGGGTTATGAGAAACTATACCCACAATGAACAATTAGGTATAAAATGGACAAATGGAAAATTCCTGGGGGACCTAGATTTCGCAGATGATTTAGCATTCTTAAGTTCAACACCCAGACAATCCCAAGAAGCAGTAAATAATTTGTGTCATCTTTCGGTTAAAATAGGTCTCCAAATAAATGCCTCTAAAACTAAAGTTATGAACTTTTCTAACGAGACCTTTAATATCATCCTGATCGGGGAAAAACTACAGAAAGTTGAAAGTTTCAATTATTTAGGCAGTAAAATGACTCAGGATGGTGACACAACAAGAGAAATTCATACTAGAATTGCTTTGGCAGCTAGCGCCTTCAATAGATTATCTAACATTTGGAAATTACGATCATTGAATATACATACCAAGCTTCGTCTGTTTAATTCAAATGTTATCTCAGTGTTAACATACGGCTGTGAGAGTTGGAAAATAACAAAATCATTGGAGAACAAGCTGAATACATTCGAGAACAAATGTCTTAGAAAACTCATGAACATCAGTTGGAAAGAATTCAAGACTAATCGACAAATAAGAGAAGACTCTAGGCAGAAATATGTCTCCAACTATATAAGGAAAAGACGATGGTCATATATCGGTCATGTCCTACGAATGCAAAACAACAGAATACCATTGCAGGCACTCACGTGGGTTCTTGAGGGTAAGAGGAAAAAAAGGAAGACCAAAAGAAACACTCAGAAGAACAATAATAAGAGAAGGAAGAACGTTGGGATTAAACAATGTGCAAGAGCTAAGAGGAGTGGCGTCACAACGTACAACCTGGAGAGCACTGGTTTCTGCCTTATGCGCCGTGTTTGGCGCTTAAAGAATTTATTATTATTATTATTATATTTTTTGGGCATAGCTAAAACGTTGCTCCGTTGAATATAAAATGGTTTCATAAAAAACTGATTTGAGAGCCTTTGTTAGAGCAATTTTTGCCATCTGTGGGCTTTTTTTTTTTTTTTTTAGATTTTTCGGGCATATCTGGTATATTAAAGCCTTATTTATTTTTTAGTCATTATTTTGCATATTTTGTCATTTTCAATAAAAAATAGGCATTAATTTTAGTGTTAACGTGTTCTTATTTATTTTTACAAATTTCCTTACTTCACTGTTTTCCCCCATGCTGTTTAATAATTTTCCCTAAACCCCTGAAAACAAATGTTGCTCGTAAATTTTCTTACATAAAGTCAAATTTTGGATTTTTTAATATATCCAATACCATAATTCCCGCCGTAAGGTACTTCAGTCGATCGGTCTGTCACACTTTGCACACCGTCATTTGCGCACTTTTTATATTTTCGAGAGAGTGCACCGTCTGATACAACATGTGCTAGTTCCATAACTTTGTCCCTGTAGCATAATGGCAGTACTAACTGTCCATACCCATTGGGTCCTGCTCCAGCCTTTCTGTAGAGCAATCCATTCTTCATATAAAATTCTCCTTTATTTGGAGGGGTATGGTTTTTTGGTAGTTTTCTAAAACAAGGCTTTAATGAGCTATCTTCAGCCTGTGCCTTCCTCATCTCCTCTGGATGGGTGTTTATAGGGTTGTCTTCCTCCTTCCTAGACTGTGACCTGGTCTGTACTGCTGCCATGATCACACGTCGTTTGGGGTTTCCCAAAAACACATATCTACACCCCAATATCAGTGGGTAGATTGGTTCCTTTATGACTGCTGCTCTAATCACTCCTTCCACATAGCGAGTTTTGACGTTAATTCTTGTTATGGGAAGTGTCATGGTTGCTATATCCTTGGTTGCTCCTTGTATCTCCACCAGGTCTGCCATTCTCATACATTGTTATCAATTACAAACTTTATATATATATATATATATATATATATATATATATATATATATATATATATATATATATATATATATATATATATATATATATATATTCTATATAATTAATTAAAAACCACTGTCAGCGTATTCAGTCACCAAACTTTTGTTTTGTACTCGTGGGTACTACAAATTGCTTTATTTAGCTTTTGTTTTTACTTAAATTTATTTTATTTATTAAATTTTACTACTACTACTAACTATAAGACTGAATGTCTCAAAGAAAAGGCCCCAGGGTAGTAAGAGAAATCCCGGACGAGCCCCCAGTGTCACGAAAGGGCGTTTTGATGTTATTGTAATCTTAAGTTATCCTGGACCAAAAAAGATGTATCAGATGATACCAGGATAGTGCCAGATAAGAGACTGGTCTTACGAAAAATACCCTCTTTTCTGAAAAGAATCAGTATGTATTGACATCAAAGGTAGAATCCAGCTGTATAAACCTCCAGGTGTGATGAGAGTGGATGTCCTGAAAGTCTATTTGCTCCCTTTCACGATTCTCCCCTGATATTATGTGTTATTATTATGGCTAATTATGCTAGGGGTACTAATTATGGTCTATATATATATATATATTATGTATCAACAAAACTTGGAACTCAATTTAAATAATTTTAGCAAGTCTGATGGTACATATTTACAATTTATTTAACCTATACCGTTTCTCTTTTCGGTTAGGTAACTTATAATGAATCAAATGTATTTATATAATGAAATAAATAAGCATGGAATATCAATTATCAAAATGAATCAATATGATGAATTTCACCTTTTGATTAACCATTATCTAATACATATATGTTTTGTCACTCTTACTGGACTGTGAAGTAGTAATTATCATATTTATGTCCACAAGGATTCATCATACACTATATTTTTATCTTTTTATTGTATATATTAGAGGTAGAGTCTGAATAGGCTGACCAGTGGCTTGGTTTTGCCACTTATCTTCTATGTAGAAATCAATCACACTCCTGCCATGGACTAACATGCAACAGTAACAGTAGACGCTGGGTATCTGGCTCCAATGACTTTAAGAGCACTTGCACCTCAGAGTTCAACAGAGATAGATGATTCATTTACTTCTGGTAGTTTGCAGGATAAAACCTGGAATACAAATAATCACAACCCCTGTATGGTCCAGCACTATTCTGTCCTCACATACAATGGACATAACAAACAGTGTCAGACATTGTGCTAACATATGCACAGGACAATTTACCTCAATACCACTCACAGCCAGTTCACTGTGACTACACTTTCCTTATAAATCCAGTTAGATCCAGTTGTCCATGATCCGCCTTCATACAATGATTTGGTCTAGTATAAAGCACTAAGTAATACCTTGATCAATTCCTTAAAACAATTCTTGTCATCCTTCCTTATGTTCCTGGTAAGTGTGTCATTCCTTTAAGAAATACTCCTTCAAACACTTTGTCAAACTTACAGATGTACTTTGGCCATCATTTCTCAATTATTCTACTTATTTTACAAGGCTGGCTTTCGTCACCAAGAGTTTACACATGCTACACACTTCCTAACGCACAAGTGGATTAATCACAGGAAAATTACATATATATATATATATATATATATATATATATATATATATATATATATATATATATATATATATATATATATATTATACATTCTTACCCTCAAGCAATACAAACAAGCTGTAACAGGCTGTTAATGGGCATCTAGGTCTGCCAGGCAGATGCGGTAGCAAAGTTATATGACTTTTACCGCTCTCTTCTGTTCAGCTGTATTTTTTAAATTTTGTGGCCTCAATTTAGCCAAGGGCAAGGTCTTATATACTAGCACATCCGCCGTATCGGATTCGAGAAAGTTTTTACACCTACCTCTAGCGTAACATTCCCGTTGTTGAATTATATAATCCTTTCCGGTGATACTTCTTTATTCTTTCCAAAATTAAATGGCATTGTACCATCGGTTACATAAAATGGGCCTCTATGTTCAAGCCTAGTACGTTTTACAACTCATACCAAGAATGATGCATTTTCATTGGCCAGTGTATCAGAGAGTTCTCAACATATGGCGTGTGGTATGGTCAGATTTACTCCTAAGTATACAAAAAACCGTGTTGTGAGACAGACTAAATCACGACAGTGGTTCGAGTTATATAACTGACTTTAACAGATATTTAATTGACTTTCACCTGTTATATGCATTGTAAGAACAGCATCAGACCTTCACATTCCCAACTATTATATATTAACATTCGTTCGTGTTAAATATTGTTTGACTATATTATGCAGTTCCCTAGGTCTGTCTATTCTTAACACTTCTTCTATATTTAAAGGTAAGTGATGCATGCAAATAATCTAATATTGGTATTCTCATTTGTTCATACCTCTTACATTTTAACAAGAAATGTTCTATATTATTGTCTTGAAGACATCCTGCACAGTAAGGTTCTTCTATTCTGAAATAGCCTTTTCCCAGCTGTAGTCTTAGAAGTTTCTTATTACTGGGAATTTTCAATTCCCCAGATATCTGACATTTTCTTGTTGGAGCCTTGAACATCTTATATGCATCTTCCTTACAGATTTTTATCCCACTCTGCTTTCCATTCATCTGTTATTGAATCTTTAATTAAGCTCTTAATCTCTGATTTACTCATCCCTACATTTATTAGATAGGATTTCTGCCGTATGCCATTACTTCCATGAAGAAGTCAGCAGTTTTATTAGTGGATCAGATAGATTTGATAAAGAAAATAGTGAATGACTTAGCAGTGTGAATGAAGATGTTGGAAAAATTGTGCATAAGACAATTGAACAAGTGTGGAAACAAAAATGTGGGATATGAAACGCTTTGTTAAATTTCAGATGTGCTAACGGGGAAAAAGTTTTCCCCTGGTGAATTTTCAGCAGACTTAGAACCAATAGACATCGTTTATTTCAGCTATCTCCTGTGGTGTCAGTAGTAGTGGAAATTGAGGGGAACTGCGGTAAGACGTGGAATACAATGGATGGGTTTGAAAAAAAATCGAAAAAAGGTGATTCGTCTTACGAGGACAAAAGACAAAGAAAATAGTCTACGTTACGGCCACAAGGCCTTCGTCAGGAAAGGAAAGAAAGTATTTTGCAACACTGCAAAAAGTTTTTATTTTATTTAGTTTTTATGTGTCCTATCTAGCCTTCACTTTCTTTCCTTTCCTGACGAAGGCCTTGTGGCCGTAACGTAGACTATTTTCTTTGTCTTTTGTCCTCGTAAGACGAATCACCTTTTTTCGATTTTTTTTCAAACCCATCCATTGTAGTAGTGGAAAGGAGCTTTTCAGTGTTTAAAGCTTTGTTGGGAGACTATAGAAAGTCGTTCTCTTTTGAAAATCTGCACATGGTTTTCATTGTAAATCTGAACTCATTAAATAAAGATTTTCAGTATGCCAATGAAAGTAAAAAATATTCAGTTGTGTTCTTTTGTGTGTGTGTAAAAAAAAAAAAAAAAAAGTTTTTTGTTAACATAAAATAAAATTTTCAATTTGGCACAGATTTCTTTAGAATAGCAGCAGCTGGGAGACTCTTTCAACTTGGTATTGGCTGTAAGAGAGCAAAAAACTCAGCAGCCCTAGTTAAACAACAACAACAACAAACTCTCAACATTCGAACCAGTTATGGTCAGTTGGAGATACTGACAGTATTCATTCAAGGATGCACGTGTTACTCCTGACTGTAAAGCTTTGATTTCAAATGCTGAGGAAAAACGATTTTGTGATTCATCTATGCTGTTTTCCATGTTACTTTTTCATACAAGAGCATTGTTCTGAGGTAGGCTGGATAAAATTTTAGCTTTGTTTTCAGACAAAAGATGATATGATGACCATCATCGTCATCATCATCCCCACATCATCCTTTTTGTTGCCCAAGTACTACCATCATTGTTCACCAAGAATTTCTATTGTGGGATATCTTCTTCAACTCTGCCAGTGAGTTCCCATAGCTTTGGCTTCCTCTTCTGCTGTTCTCCTTCAAGTTCTCTGTGAATTTCCCAGACTTCTGGAGCTTTATCTGAAAACACGTCTGGTTATATAGACTTGATTGTTTACCGAGGACATAATCTATCTCCAATTTTTTTCTGTAATCTCCAGATCTTAAACCTCCATATATGATAAGCAAGCAGCTTCAACTGAATATAACACATCAGAGGTTGAACAGGATGTTTGTCTCCATTAATTTTAATAAAATACAAAACTCAAACCATGAGAACACATTCACACACATGCTCGCATTCACATATTTACAAACATACGCAACACTGCAAAAAAACAAAATGGTTAGTCATAAAGTTCTTACATTTTTTATTTACCAAAATACACAAGGTAAAACAAATACTCGTATTACTAGTTATATGTTTCAAACAAACTATTTTAGAATAATATGCTTCAATTGTTTAAACAATTTTAATTGGGGAATAATTTCATATCTGCCTAAGCTCAAGCAATGTAAAGTGTAGAGGCAACTCAGCAGGAACTAGCCAGAAACCATCAGGTGGTAGACATCCAGTACAAGCATCCAAAATGTCAAAGAAGGATAGAGAAATCAGAGGCTCTACATAACATCTTCCTTACACACACAAACATGCAGATAGTAACCAAGATCTTGAATAGACAGCATCAAACAATTAAGAAAGGACAGAGAAACTACAGAATCCACAACACACACATGCAAATAGCATCCATTATTCTACAGTTAATAAAATCAAGAGTCAATTATACAAGTATCAAAACTGGTTATAAAATATAACATTAAAACAAGTTATGTAAAAAGTTTATTTGAATATTCAGGGCGGACAGCGTGGAAAATATGAAGCTGCAATGTAATTACATTTTTTGCTGTTGCAATGTATAGAAAAGTAAAGCATAAAAAGTGTATATAAAATGTTAAACAAAATATTACAGTGTGGCATTATTTTTGTCAGTACTCTACTGATGAATGCTAAATACAAAAGAATACATAATGTATTCATGATGTTTAAGAGATTTTTTATATTAAAGTTTAGATGTACTTAATAACAAAATAAACTATTGTATGTCTTCATCTGACATTCAATACACTTCCAGTGACAGTTTATGGCACAAAATAAAAATAATTTTGATTAAAGACTGACAGTACATTTATAACACATTACGGTACGGCCCCACTTCTGTAGCGAGTTAGGCTTCAGACTTCTGCTGAAAAGCGAATCATATTTATTTTAAGCTTGCAAATGCATATAAAATCCTAATAACATGTTTACACTATCACAGTGGTTCTCAAAGTGTGGTCTGCAGACCCCTGGGGGTTCCGGAGACCCTTTCAAGGGGTCCACGAGGTAAAAACTATTTCCAAAATAATCTAAGACGTTATTTGCCTTTTTTTCACCCTTATTATCTCACGGTATAACCCACATAAACACTAGGGCTGCTGAGCTTCTTGCTCTTTATCAGCCAATACCAAGTTGAAGACTCCTTGGTATTATCTTCACTGTAGATCTAGGCTTTTCTGCCATTCTGAAACGTGTTGAGTTGAAGTCATGAACTCCAGTTTCTCTAGCTTGGCTTGCATTTAAAGGACCATCACATCTGGTCCCAAGCTAGGAGTAAGAAGTGTGTGGCATACTGTGCATTCTCTGCCATCAAAGGGGGCACTCCAACTATGCAGAGATAAAATAATGTACTCTGGTTCTGGGCTCTGACAAGGAATTGTCATGTCCTGCATAGAGCCACTTGTCAGCTTCCCCTGCATATCACTGGGTCCATAGTGAGATCCTCCTGCATGCAGTCAACCAAGTCAAAGCCAAAGAATTATAACTGGGGCTCAAGTGACTTCTCCAAGCTTAATGTGCAATGCTGGGTTCTCAACAAGTTTCACCACACTGGAAGTGTGTGGATGATTTCAATGATGTAATTAGCCTCACAGACATAGGTTCACTTCCACGTACATAGATTGTAGCATTGTGCATAGCTGGTGGTCATATAAGGATGACTCCAGATGTGCCTCCATGCATTATCTCATCATGTAAAACACATGCCACAGAAGAAACAAAAACCACTACAAGAGCATGTGACTGCTTCGGCCAGGCTTCCTGCAAGGGGTGCTACAGTGGTGGCTCCGTGCTCTTTAAGGAGCGAAAAGAAAGATGATGATGATATACATTTTAGTATTAATGCCTCATGTTGCCCCCCAGGGGTCTTTGAGAGACAAAGAAACAACAGAATAGCTGCTCCCTCAAACATGTCTAAGAGCAGACTAACATGAGACTGTACATAGGGCTAGCAACCTCATCATATCAAACAAATTGCTAGAGAAACCACTAATGGAACAGCACATGAATCATTTGGTGCAGACTACCCACAAGGGGGGACCAGGTGTAGTTGTGTTTATAATATACTCTATACAGACAGTGCTGCCACTATCCACAAACTATAGAAACAGTGCTGGTTCTACACACACTCTATACATCAGAGTTGGTAGTGCTTATAATGTAGTGCCCATAATATTTATATTACACCAAGCATATTAGTACTGGCAGTGTTTATATTACACTCTATACAAACAGTGCTGGCACTATTCACACTCTAATCAGTAGAGTTGGTAGTGCTTAAATTAGAATGCCCATAGTATTTACATTACACTCTGGAGATTAGTATCGGTAGTGCTTAAACTATACACTTTATTAGAGTTTGTAGTATTCTTGTTACTATATTTTGAACAACCGTCACAATTTGGCTGAGAAAATCATTCTAAGATGCTGCATCAGTTATCCATTATCAAAGAAAGAAGATGTCTCCTTTTTCAATAACAAGCTGCATACTATTTATTCCTTCCCAGTGCATCTAAACATTTTGTCAGCGATAACATAAATCTAGCAATAACATACATCTGCCACAAAACATTTCACTTTCTTATGTACATCACATAATCATTCCAATATAAATATAATAAATGAATCTATATAAAAATTATACATTATTTCCAGGAATTTTTTTTTTTTTACAAATTTCTCTGTTAAAACAAACTTTTAAACATACTACTTGGTAAATGTAGTAATCGATGTACAAGAATAAAATGTTTTCATAAAATAATGTTCTTCCACAGCTTCAGTATTATAACTGGCAGAAAAGATCCAATAAACCCAAAAGACAATACAAATGATGAAATGCTTTAAAATGTCTTTGATTAAAATACGTGATTCAACATCAATATATCTGACATGAAATTACTCTTCAAGATATTTTCATTTCTTTTGTCACGCACTTTAACTTTTAAGGCCAAGATGTCACAAAGATCTGTGGTATTAAATTTTAAATGAACAAATCTTAAGTACCTGTCACTGCAACAGCTATGGTGACTTAATTCACCCACAGGTAAACATTAAAGATCAAACCTTAAACAATCATGTTCTAAGCAAATATAGGGGTAAGGAGCTCACTAAATTACAAGACTGTTAATTTGTCAATGCTGTTAAAACTCCTATATTTTATACATGACAGTAAAGAACACATTTTACAGTATTAAGTGGGGGATCTACAGCAGGGGTCGGCAACCAGTCAATCTTGATCTACCGGTACATCCAAGGGGATCATTTGGTAGAGCTTTAAGTGTTGGAGGGAAAAAAGGAATAAATTTCAGTCTAGCTCTCTACTGCTGCCACTTTAATGTGCGGTGTCCCCATCTTTAAAGGTACCTTTCCCAGCATTCCCAGTGAAAACCCGCAAGCTAGCTTAATAAAATTCACTTTACTCGTAAATTGTATAAAATAGAAAGCAGTGGTCTTTTCTTTGAAGTGAAGATAACATTCAGTAATGTATTTAGTTTTAAATTTCCAGCACTCTGTCACTGGGATTGCAGGAATCAGATCATGTGGCACAGATACAACTTACATTAGGCTGCAACTTATTCCAAATTCCAGACACTCTGAAACCTGAAAACTGGCATGAATTGATCAAGGTAGATCTTTAGCAGGCTCAGTGTTTATAAGTAGATCCCCACAGCTCTTGGGTTGCCCACCCCTGATCTACAGTGAAATGTTTTTTTCCCCCCATAAATAATTGTAGGATTTAAATTTAAAAATGCACAGGCTTAACTTACAACAATAACAGTTATGCATTATAAAGCATTTGAAGGTGCAATGGAAACAGCAGCTATATTGGATTTTAAAAGTTATATTTCAATTCATTAAAGCTTTTTTTATTTTTTATGCTGTGAGCACCAAATCTGAATTGGAAGCTCATTATTGCATTTCAGAAGTTTTGTCAGATTAGACTTTTGATAATGTTAGTAGATCCAGAGCTATATACTTTAAAGTTAGTATCTATAAATAGTAAAAGATTTTGAACAATTTTACAGCTATATTTCCAACAACTCAAAACTGTGACAAAATATCAGAAATCTGATCAGAAACACATGTTTTATCAAGTAACTAAAAGTATCTATGCCAAATCTCACATTCAATGATGAATAAATAAGCATGGTATAAGAAAATCAGTAACATAAAACAAAGTTCTGAGAAATTAATTGTTTTCTTCATAAGCAAGTCGCAGTTTCTTAATAAAATAGAATTTTCAAAATAAAAATACACCTGCTTAGAATATGTTCTACAATTGATTTAAACAAATTTAGATTTAGAAGACTGTAAATTATCAGAAAATAGACTAATCTCAATGTTCATTTTTCTTCTATTTTGAGTTAAAATACAGAGCTGCTCCTTCTCTTCAGTGTATGTTCTAGCTCAATATAAACACTAATGCTTTCTTTCAATGCTGTATTCATAGCCGATTGTTCAGTGGTGAACTTGGTGGACAATTTTCTCAGATTAAGACTCTTTGGTTGTCTCGGACAGAGTTTCTTTGGGGTTGTCAAACATAAAAGGAACATACCGATTTTCATTTTTACCTTTTGCATTTGGAACATACAGTTCCTCAGCTTGTGTAGGCCTTTGTTGCTCTACCACAGTTTCTAGGCTGTCGACAGACTCGTAGATGTTTTCATCATAAGAGTTATAGTACATCTGATCAGAGACTAGTAATTCATCACTATTGTCTGAGTCATTATTTCCATAGTGCTGCTGTCTAGAAGACCTGGGGATATCATAGGCAAGTTCGCTGTTTGGGCGCGGAAAGCGAACTTCGTCATAGTAATTTTCAGCATACTCTGGCGTGGGAAGAGCTTGAGTTCGATTATCTTCTTTGGAAACTGACTTCATTCCTGGAGGATGATGGGTCTTGTCCAAACCTCTCTTGTCAGAACGCACTAGCAACTGAGTGGTCAGAGCAGGTGGTATGTCATAGTTGTTCATAACTCGCTTTTGTCGTGAATGAAGTGGTGATGGTGGCTGCTTCATGTCTGTTCCTCGTCTGGGTGGAGCAGTGACTGTGATACCAACTGCTAAACCAACTTTACCACTGAAAACACCTGGACCTTCCTTTGCAGCATTATTCACATTTGTGTCATCTTCAGCATCAGTATCATCACAAATCCTGTAACTTCGCTTACCAGTACGACAGATTTTGGCCTCTTCATAGTTTGGATTTTCATAACTAATGCCCCTGTCATCCTCTCGGATTCGCTTTCTATGCCTGTAGATATGAAAACAAATGATATTTATACTTTATGAGTGAAAATTCCCACCAGAAAATTTAGCTGTCATTTTTATCTTTTACAAGTTCATAGCAAGGCAAACTCTAAATATACCAAGGTGTAACAAGGCAAACTCTAAATATACCAAGGAGTAATATGGCAAACTTAAAATATACCAAGGTGTAACAATGCAAACTCTAAATATATCAAGGAGTAATATGGCAAATTTAAAATATACCAAGGTGTAACATGGCAAACTCACAATAACTGTGATGACAGCAGAAACCTGCAATGTGAGGCAACTTGTACAGCCCCAATGTGAAGGTTACAAAGCTTAAAATTAACCATCTTGGTTATAAATTTGCCCCAAGGAGCATCATTAACATTTAACCATATATTACTACAAAGAGGTTACCATTTTACGTGTGTTGAAACACATGTGTGTCATAAAGGACTACAAAGCATGTTCTGAGCTTTTGAATTTAGAAA
Organism: Oreohelix idahoensis; assembly: GCA_024509875.1. Lineage (NCBI taxonomy): Eukaryota > Metazoa > Mollusca > Gastropoda > Stylommatophora > Oreohelicidae > Oreohelix > Oreohelix idahoensis. The sequence continues at coordinate 408,278 of JAMPIV010013576.1, forward strand.
AAAAAAAAAATTCAGCTGAGTATAGCTGGGTCCCTGAGAAGCTGTTTGGTAGACTATTTCATTATGGAAGATTGTCAAGATGACTTCGAACATAAAGGAGAATTTCTCAATGCTCTTCAACCAGACAAGAAATTACAATATAAGTATATCAACCAATAAAACGGTATTGAATCAGTTCTACAAATAACGGTTCATGTGAAACAAGGGACGTTTCGGGTTTTACCCTTCATCAGCCACAAACAGGTGACAAAGATAAGAATTACATATAGGCACTACAAAAACATACGATAATGAGAAACATACACCAAATGTGCAATACAAGCAGATGGAAAAAGTAAACAACCACAGTGATGTGCAAAAAAAAAAACAATAATAATACAATAAAATCGAAAAACCTAAAAGAAATACCGAAACAAGAAAGTAAATAATCAACGAAACGAAAAAAAGATTGAACAAAACTATGGAACAAGTAAAAGATCACTTAGCAAGATTCCTTCAAGTTTTCTTTGGAGAAAGTACCACGGTCGTCTTTCTACGAATCTTGCTAAGTGATCTTTTACTTGTTCCATAGTTTTGTTCAATCTTTTTTTCGTTTCGTTGATTATTTACTTTCTTGTTTCGGTATTTCTTTTAGGTTTTTCGATTTTATTGTATTATTATTGTTCTTTTTTCGCACATCACTGTGGTTGTTTACTTTTTCCATCTGCTTGTATTGCACATTTGGTGTATGTTTATCATTATCGTATGTTTTTGTAGTGCCTATATGTAATTCTTGTCCTTGTCACCTGTTTGTGGCTGACGAAGGGTAAAACCCGAAATGTCCCTTGTTTCACGTGAACCGTTATTTGTAGAACTGATTCAATACCGTTTTATTGGTTTATATACTTATATTCCTTACCAGTTTTACAGCAGCCCCTTATTTTATTTAAGAAATTACAATTAGTGCAGAATAAAGGTCTAACATAAAAGACTCCTTCACTGCGCTCTTCCCTTAAAAAATTAAGACTTTTCTATAAAATACAAACTGAATGTCTGGTGTTAAAAAAAAAAAAAAAAATAAAGAAAGAAAGAAAAAATGTGTTGTGGAATTTGTGCAAGCAATGGCATCAGTTAGTGTGAATGTGTATCTTATATGCATCTCTGTGATTTCAAGTTCCATAGAGTGAAGTTAAGAGTGTTTTATAATGGTGCCAAATAAACAGAAATACCATTAGTAAAACTAACCATGCTGCACCAAAACCAAGAGATGATTGTTAAATGCCTTTTGGATTAAAAAAAAACAACTCAGAAATGAAGTAATGCCTTGCTGTTTTTCATAAGGTTTGACTTGCTGCTTTCAATAAATCTGGGCTAATAGATGAACAGAACCAAAAAGTGCTCAATGTAGGTGGAAAACTAATAGTACTATCTGCCCAAACACACACACAAAAAGGCAACACTATTTAATTTTTTTTCAAAACAGTTCTTAATTAATGCCAGGAACATTGGTGGATATAATATAACCAAGTTGAGATATGATTATGATACTGTCTTAATAGCAACAAGTGAAAAAAATAGTAGCAGAAAATGGGTGACAGAAAGTAAAAATAAAGCTCTTAGCTTAAGTAGCAAAAAGACAGAAGTAATGGTTGTCTTGAAGAAAATGACTTGTCCAGTGGTGAAGAGTAGCCCACACAAAAGCAGTGTTCAATAAAATGAAATGTGTCATGTGCAACAAATATTTGTCAATTGAAGTAAGAAAGATAGTTCTGTATTATATAGAGCCAATCCCGACATATGGAAGTGATTCATGCACAATTAGTAAACAAGCAGGAAAATTCCCACAGGCCACAGAGATAGTTTTACAGAAGAATGATAAAAATACCATGGACACAAAAAAAAAAGTAATGAGAATGTTCTGAAAGATGCCAGTGACCAAAGTACTCACATTAGAGTGAAGGAACCCACCTTCTTTGGCCATCGCAAGAGACTTGACAGTGCTTTCAGATCACTCACCAAAATGATGGAGAAACGACTAACAGCTAGCTGTGAGGTCTTTGAAAAGAACTTCACTCTTTCAGAACTCAAGATGGCCCTAAACAAATGCAAGAAAGGAAAAGCTGCTGGACCTGATCGGCTCACTAACGAGATGATCTCAAATTATGAACTCTCCACCATCCTTGACCTCATTAACAAGACCTGGAGAGAAGGCAAGTTACCAACAGACTGGAGAAAAGCCAATATCATCCCAGTCCTTAAGAAGGACAAACCATCCAATAAAGTAACAAGCTATCGACCGATCTCCTTGACATCAAACCTAGGCAAGATCACTGAAAGGATGATAAATGAAAGGCTATATTGGTGGCTAGAAAGCAATAAGATCTTAAATACCAATCAATCAGGTTTTAGAAGAAACAAACAGACAATGGATCAGTTGATCGGTTCACCCAAGAGATAGGTGATGCCTTCTAAGACAAAACAAATGCGCTAGCAACATTTATTGATCTTAGACAAGCCTATGATCGAGTCTGGAGGATAGGCCTCCTCTTCAAAATGCGAAGAATGGGAATATCAGGGCGAATGTACAACTGGCTAAAAGGTTTCTTCATCAACAAAACAATCCAAACAACATTCAGTGGAACAACATCAAAACAAAGGACCCTGGAGGAAGAACTGCCTCAGGGATAAGCACTAAGTTGTACACTGTTTCTTATATTTATAAATGACCTCCCAGATGTCATCACCTGCCAAAAAGCACTATTTGCTGATGACCTAGTCATCTGGACAAAAGGAAAATACCTCCAAACCATCACCAAAAATATGAACAAAAACCTGACAATCATTTCTGCATACTGCCAGTTCTGGAAACTTGAAATCAATGTAGAGAAAACTGTGTATGGCCTGTTCAGTCTAAACAAGAGAGTTAATGAGAACAACATCGAGGTCTAGATGAATGGAGAGAAACTAGCATATGAAGAATGCCCAAGATATCTTGGAGTCGAGCTTGACCGTAGACTTACCATGAGACCCCACATAGACAAGCTGATTGAGAAAACATCCACAAGACTCAGGCTCATCAAGCACCTTTCCTCCTGTGGGTGGGGAGCAGACCAGCACTCATTACGCCAACTCTATACTGGATATGTGCGCCCAGTAATTGACTACTCGCTCCCCCTCCAAACTATTGCAAGTAAAAGCCTCCTACAAAAGCTAGACAGTCCAAAATCATACTCTACAGTTTATAAGTGGTGCCATGAAGACAACGCCGACAGATGCATGCGAAATCAACACCAATATTGAACCCTTAAACCTAAGAAGAGAACGTTCAGCTGTAGAAACATAAGGTATCTGAGAATGGACACAAAGGAGGAGAATAGGAAAATGATAGAGCAGTGGCACCAAAAACACAGAATACAAAAGACATCTTTTCCTAAAAATGCAAAAGAAGCTAGCATCAAACACCACCTACCAGCAGTTAGAAAGCCGATGGTAACTATCAATAATGAACCACCTTGTTGGCAGGCAACTACACCCATAGTAAGAACTGAACTCTCTGACCCCTCAGCAGACAAGAACACTCTAGGACCACTACTGAAAACCATCGCTTTAGAAACTATAGACTCATATCCACAAGACATCATCCATGTCTACAAAGATGGATCTGCATTTAAAGCTACCACCAATGCTGGATATGGCGCAGTGATAAAATACCCCAACCTGCACCCAGAAGACCACCCTCGCATCTTTGGCCCTTGCGGAGAAATTTGTTCCAGCTATGATGCAGAAATAACAGCACTAGAAAAAGCATTGTGCCGGATAATCTCAGACTTTGAAAGTGGCATCACTCCACCGGAGGATATTGTTATATTCTCAGACTCAAAATCAGCACTCCAAGCCCTAGAAAGCAAAATGTCTCCTAATATTAAAAACATCTGTAGATTAATTGACCAACTGTTCACTTCCTGTTGCGTCGAAGTTACACTCCAGTGGATCCCTGGGCATGTCGGAGTCCCAGGAAATGAAAAAGCCGATAAACTATCCAAAAGAGGAGCAGCACTGCCCCAGTTCCCATCAAGTACCACACTGCAAACAGATCCTGAGAACCAATTATAGGCAAGAATGGCTAAACCAGTGGGCTTCCTCCCAGACAGGGCGTCCATTCTTCATACATCAAGCTAAACCAAACCCTCAAGATCCAGTTAAACAACTGAAAAGAAGAGATCAGAGTCTAATTTTCCAGCTGAGAACAGGCCATGCACCCGTCAATAAACATTTAAATAGAATAGACCCACAACGGGAACCAAACTGTAGGCACTGCCACCACCATGAGGAATCAGTTGAACACTTACTGTTACAGTGCCCAAGACTAACTGACCTGCGACACCAGCTACTCCCATCGCACCCTTCTTTTCTTCTTTGATCCTTAGCCGCCGACCTTCAAAGCAGTCAGTGGCCATCACGCCTAGTGGCGTCTTGTAGGGCAACAACAAATTGATTCCACTTTGCTCGGTCGGCGGCCATCCTTCGTACAGTGCCCCAACTCTGGTGGTTCATTCTTTGCGTCTCAGCCTCCACAGTCCTCCGCCAAGTTGTTTTTGGTCGGCCTCTCTTTCGTTTTCCCTCAGGGGTCCAAAGCAAAGCTGTTCTTGTGATGGCATCGGGGTCTCTTCTGAGGACATGGCCAACCCAGCTCCAGCGTCTTCCAGCTATGACGGTGTGCATGTCCTCTTGCTTACTCCGAGTAAGCAGATCTTGGTTGGTGATGGTATTTGGCCAAAAGATTCGGTGAATTTTTCTTAGGCATGTTGTGTGAAAAGAGGACAATTTCGACATTTCCTTCTCTGTAACTCTCCAGCATTCCGCACCATAGAGAAGCACAGAAAGCACACAGCTCTGATATAATCTTAATTTTGTGCTTGTGCTGTACTGAGAGGACTTCCAAATGTTGTTTAGGCTAAAAAAAAGGCTGTTCTTGCCTTATTCATTCTGATGTTGATGTCTTTGCCTGCCCTGCCGTCTGGTGTTACTATGCATCCTAGGTATGTGAAGGTGTCTGTCTGTCTGTACCAGTTGCTGATTCCTTACTGATATGGGCTCAGGGTTGCTCATCGCACCCAACCATTCACAAAACACTCTACACATCACCACAACAACAGAGGAAGACTTGCACCTTTGCCAGAGAGGCAATGGGCTGTCAAGAGCTACCTGCTCATAGCTAAAGGGATTATATCATCATCATCATCTTTGGCCATGTTAAGAGAAGACAATATAAAATATTGTGACATCAAGAAAGACTGATAAAAAAAAGAGATAAGAAGATGATAAATAAAGAAGATACTCGACAGTTTGAACAGAAATGATAAAAAGTACTGAGAACAAGAAGTTGTGGAGAAACATGATCACCTAAGCCAATTGGCATGTTACTTGAAAAAGAAGAAGACATTTGATTGATATACGTCAATTAATGTTAAGAACATTAATTGTAGTATAGTAGACCCTTTAAGTCATAACTGACTCTGGGAATACGTCCTTGAGATGATAGCCCACTGCTAGGGTGTTTTTTTTGCCTGGTGCTCCTGTTGGCATGTTCTTTTCTCTTCTGCTTGAGTGAGAGCTTCTTTTTGCCCACCTGAGGTGTCCCCGTAGGGAGCACTGCCACTTGGTGCGGCTGGCAGCTTTCATACTCCCAGGTTTCTGGATTTATGTCTAGTGCCTTCATGTCTCTACTGCACACATCTTTGAACCTCAGCCTGACTGTTCTTTTGCCTTCTGCCAGTTGTCTGAAGAAAATATCTTTGGAGATTTGACAATCTTCCATGCGGTAGACATGACCAAGCCAGCATAGTCTGCACTATCTAAGCAGTGTATACACGCTATGAAAGTCAGAACATGACAGCACCTTGACATCTGTCACTTTCTACTTCCATGAAATATCAAGGATGTGGCGTATACACTGTACATGGACAATACACACTTACAAAAATATTAAAAACAATTCAACAATAGATAGAAAGTTTGAGATTCACAAGTAGAGCAGGTCTGTCAGGATAAGGTACTAGGGCAAATGTCAGAAGATGGTGAAACAGATCAAGGGTCTTTTGTTTAATACAACAGAAATTAAAGAAACAAAAAATTTATTTGGAAAAAAATAATTGACCGAAACAAGAGTGATACTACTAATCTTACCTCCTTCTCATGAAGATGAGTACAAAACAAAGTCCAATACCTAAGGTCGTCAAAACAGCAACAATAATTAAAGCTAAAGCACCTGATAGAAACAAAAGGACATGTACACATTATAATGCATTGAAATAAAATGTCAGGGAGTCAAGAAAAATCTTGTGTCTATTTATTTAACTGTAACATTAATATAAAGTATGAGATCAGCTGTCAACAGGTGAATATTGCCACTAAATAATGAATATAAACACAACAGATGAGACTGGTAAACAATACAGAAGAGACTGGTAAACACAACAGAAGAGACTGGTAAACACTACAAAAGAGACTGGTAAACACTACATAAGAAATTGGTAAACACAACAGAAGAGACTGGTAAACACAACAGAAGAGACTGGTAAACACAACAGAAGAGACTGGTAAATGATACTGAAGAGACTGGTAAACACTACAGAAGAGACTGGTAAAGACTACAGAAGAAACTGGTAAACACAACAGAAGAGACTGGTAAACACAACAGAAGAGACTAGTAAATGATACAGAAGAGACTGGTAAACACTACAGAAGAGACTGGTAAACACTGCATAAGAAATTGGTAAACACAACAGAAGAGACTGGTAAACACAACAGAAGAGACTGGTAAACACAACAGAAGAGACTGGTAAACACAACAGAAGAGACTGGTAAACACAACAGAAGAGACTGGTAAATGATACTGAAGAGACTGGTAAACACTACAGAAGAGACTGGTAAAGACTACAGAAGAAACTGGTAAACACAACAGAAGAGACTGGTAAACACAACAGAAGAGACTGGTAAACACAACAGAAGAGACTGGTAAACACAACAGAAGAGACTGGTAAACACAACAGAAGAGACTGGTAAACACAACAGAAGAGACTGGTAAACACTACAGAAGAAACTGGTAAACACAACAGAAGAGACTGGTAAACACAACAGAAGAAACTGGTAAACACAACAGAAGAGACTGGTAAACACAACAGAAGAGACTGGTAAACACAACAGAAGAGACTGGTAAACACAACAGAAGAGACTGGTAAACACAACAGAAGAGACTGGTAAACACTACAGAAGAAACTGGTAAACACTACAGAAGAAACTGGTAAACACAACAGAAGAGACTGGTAAACACTACAGAAGAGACTGGTAAACACAACAGAAGAGACTGGTAAACACAATAGAAGAGACTGGTAAACACAACAGAAGAGACTGGTAAACACAACAGAAGAGACTGGTAAACACTACAGAAGAGACTGGTAAACACAACAGAAGAAACTGGTAAACACAAAGAAGAGACTGGTAAACACAACAGAAGAAACTGACAAACACAACAGAAGAGACTGGTAAACACAACAGAAGAGACTGGTAAACACAACAGAAGAGACTGGTAAACACAACAAAAGAGACTGGTAAACACTACAGAAGAGACTGACAAACACTACAGGCTGACAAACACTACAGAACAGACAGACAGACACTACAGAAGAGGCTGACAAATAATGCAATATTTCTTGTTCAAGTACCATGCCAGCTGGCACTGGGGATCATGTCTCTGTACAACTGCTCGTCCACAGTACTTTTTATTCGTTTTGTTATAAACATCTTTCCATGCCACAATGTCAAGTTGTCCTTCTCTCTTTATTTATCATCTTCTTATCTCTGTTCCATCTATCTAATTGTTATTGTTGATCAAAATCAATGTCCTTGCACTCCAGGCAACCCCATAGGTGCTCAGTCTCCCTTAGTAAATGTAAGTGTATGAATGCTAACTGTTCCTGTTGCGCTGGTTGTGTACAAGCCAGAGCATCCTCTCATACGTCATTTCCTGGTGGTCTTTCCTGATGCCAAATTCCAGCATTCTTAGCCTGGATGATTTATTGATTGCAGTGTCATTCACTAATAGGAGATCATTAACTGCCCTCAGTATCTCTTTCTTATCCACATCTAATTTACCTTCTATGGATGCTCTTGAAGCTAGTCTGTCAGCTCTTTCATTGCTGCATATCCCTGCATAATCAGGACAGAAGATTCATGGAAGTTCTGAAGATTCGAGGCTTCTATGGAGGTTTTCAATTCATGCCGCAGCCATCCCTTATTGGATCTTCCGAAGTGTGGATTGCGAGTCTGATATGATAATCGCCCTTGAAAGGGAGCCGCGCTAGCGAAGTGGTTACCACACCGCTTTGGCGACCGGGTGATGCAGGATCAAACCCGGGCGACGGCATTTGAGGATTTTTCGTCGACCGGGATTTGGACTGGATTAACTCGAGACCTGGCGAGGACATTTGAAGGAGTGTTGTCGACCAGGGATTGGCTGCTCCTGAGCCGACCCAGCTCTAATGGGTACCTCCGAAATCGGCGAGTATTTGCCTGAATGGCGAGGGACACCTGTCTCTGTACAAGAAAAAGGGATACTCACGTAAAATCAATGTCAGGTTAGACATTAATAATAACCTGAGATTTCGCCTTGAGTATTAGCGGGCGTACGAAAAAAAAAAAGAAGAAAAAAAAATCGCCCTTGTTAATGAAGTTTCAGACAGATTATGGATGCAATTGCTGCCTTTACCTCCATTCTCATGCTGGAGTGTGTTAACATGTAAGCCCTGCTTTGTTCAGCGACGCTTCTGCCCTTTATTCCAGCAGAAAGCCCCCACCCTGATTTCTCATCATGAATTACAGACCCATCAGTGTACACAATGGCATCATCATCCCCAGCATGATCATTTATCTGATATCAATTTCCAGCTCTGCCCTAAATGTTGAAGGTAAAATAGGTAAAGGTTGTCCCACTGCAGATGCTATACTAGGTCCAGCATCAAGAGGTAGGGTGACCATTTCCCTTCCTGGCTATTTTTTCCTTCCCTAACTCAAGAGCAAAGTCAGGCTCACATTTACAGCTGGGTAGACTGGAGCTTGTCATTACCATGAATTGAACCCGGCACCTTTGCCGTGAGCGACTAGCGCTCTAACTATTCTGTCAATCGGATGCTCCAGTGTACAGACTGTTAAAGACACTATGAAATTTGCAGATGTTCATACGGGACTTCCTTTCTTTGTTGTTTGCGTTCGCTCTCAGCCATATCTCTCTCTTACAGTGCTGGCTGTTAGTTTTGAGTGGTAAGTACGTTGTGTCGTAGTTTACTGCTAAGCTGCGATATCTGCGCCTTTTGGTCCGACACATCCGATTTCGTCAAGCAATTTTTACGGGTTTGCTTCCCTGCCACCTCACGCCTACATGTATGCTATAACTTATATCCATCCAATAGTGCAGTGAGATGGCTGCACTAGTGAGTGTCATCGGAGCCGAGACGCAACTCTGCCCTAGATCTGGGAGGCCCTGTTTCCAGAACCACACACACAGCCAAATGAGGCTATTTGGGCTTCCTTTCTTTAACATTTTACTTTTCTCATCACAATGATCACAAACTGGTGTAACACAGCAGTACATGCGTTTATTCTTCACTTACCAACCAAAGCTGAAATATTACTAAACTTATTTCAAGATGGTAGATTCATTTATAAGCAGTTTGGCATGAGCATATCAGAGAACAATAATGCATCAGTCCTCTTTGAACTGTTAACAGACCTGACCATGAATAAACCCTGAACATTCCAGACTTAAATGGTAGAATAAATTCGGATATTTTTGTTGATAACTTTTAGAAAGAGTTCAAACTAATGAAAATCGCATGATATTTGATGAAATAATATTGCCTGTCGGATAAAGATATTTTACTGTGTGTATTCTGCTAAAAAAAAAAAAATAGGCAGAAATATTGTAATACATTGATATAGACACAACAAATATAAATTTATACAACAAAGTCTACAGACAGAATAGCACACCACTTTGGGGAAATCTTCTTCTTCTTCTGCGTTCATCCTGAAAAGGATGTTTGTTACGTTGTGTCGCCGTTTACAGCAAAGCTGCGATATTTGCGCCTTTCGGCCCGACACATCCAGTTTCAGCATGGCATTTTTGGGACCGGGTTAGCCTTCCCTCTTCGATCCCTACTCTCTCAGCCAGACTGCAGTGATGCAGCCTGTTTCCAGGACCACCACTTGGAGGTGGAGTAGGGTCTTGGTCAGCTCTGGTTCGCTGACCCTCAAGCAAACAGTCAAGCTATGAGTGGCTGACTGCATTTATCACTGTTGCTGCATCTTTGGTCACACTTTGGAGAAATGAAGGTGGTAATGTTATGACTTCAGGGCAAGATATATGTGCCGCTAGCAGAAAATTTATAAGAATGTTGAATTTAATACGTGACAGAGTGAATTGTCCCGTGTAGTTCTCAGAGGTCTCGGAAGTGACACAAAGAAAGACCAGGTCTACTGCACCTTCAGGCATGTCGTACGAGGTAACTAATATGAGGCTGACAGCCTCAACATATAAAACAAATTGAGACAAAAACCCCTGCCTCACAGTCATGCGACTGCCTGGTGCAGGCTTCCTGCAGGAACAGCTACAATGGTGCCTCATGCTCTTTGAGGAGTGCAAAGGAAAACGATGATGATGAAGTGAAGTAAATCACATCAATATTTCATTGATAAGTCACAAGTGCAACAAACCTGAATCCAACCTAGACGACGATGCTGACACTCTTTCTTGGACCTGCTCTGCTCTAGCACCATCTATACCTAATGGAAACGTAGGAAAATGGTCAGTGCTGGATTGTGAATGCAGAATAAAAAAGACTGAGTACAGTCAAATGTAAACACTGACAGATTGAATGTCCAAAATAGGAATACATTTCTCAACTTATAATCCAGTATATACGGTTTGTAAAAGGTATAAACAGGCTGAAGAAAATAAATGCTATAGATAACAAAAATATAGACTAGGCTGTGAGACAGATAAAGGTAGTCTTTGTTATGGAATCCATTTGGCAAAAGAATTAGAAGTAGACTGAAAAACGTGGAGACGAGAACTGGAGACAAGCAATGAAAATGATGAGATAGATTTGGCAAGACCTGGAGCTGATGGTACGGGACAGGAAGATTTGGCATAAGTTTCTTAAAGGCCTATTCTCTTTGGGAAGTTGAAGGGTGATAATGATGACGTGAGGCAGACAGGCTGAACCACTATGATGTGAGGCAGATAGGCTGAACCACTATGAATTAGGGCGTATAAGATTAATCACTATGATGTGAGGCAGATAGGCTGAACCACTATGATGTAAGATGTATAAGATGAACCACTATGATGTGAGGCAGATAGGCTGAACCACTATGATGTAAGATGTATAAGATGAACCACTATGATGTGAGACGGATAGGCTGAAGAATATACGAGCTTCAGAGAAAGAAAATTTTCTTTGCAGTGTGACAAGAAAAGATGAGCGATGATCACTTGTTAAAATATTTATAGAAAAAAGGGCATTCCCTTTGCAGATACTGCTATAGGAAAGTGCAGTGTTAGAGATTTCACTATACTTGGTCCAGCTTTATGAAATGGGATAACCAGTTTCCTTCATCACTGCCTTTACCTTTCCTAACTCATAAGCAGTCAGGTTCCCATTTACAGCTGGGTAAGACTGGAATGTGATGCTACCTGGTTTAAAGCTCAGAACTTGATAACCCTGTTGCAAGAGGCAAGTCCTCTTACAACTCTGCCGATCGGACACTAGTTAAAATATTAGAAATGTCTGATATGATGTAGGTACATGGATCCACCCTGTCACAAATGTCTGATATGATGTAGGTACATGGATCCATCCTGTCACAAATGTCTGATATGATGTAGGTACATGGATCCACCCTGTCACAAATGTCTGATATGATGTAGGTACATGGATCCATTCTGTCACAAATGTCTGATATGATGTAGGTACATGGATCCATCCTGTCACAAATGTCTGATATGATGTAGGTACATGGATCCATCCTGTCACAAATGTCTGATATGATGTAGGTACATGGATCCATCCTGTCACAAATGTCTGATATGATGTAGGTACATGGATCCATCCTGTCACAAATGTCTGATATGATGTAGGTACATGGATCCATCCTGTCACAAATGTCTGATATGATGTAGGTACATGGATCCATCCTGTCACAAATGTCTGATATGATGTAGGTACATGGATCCATCCTGTCACAAATGTCTGATATGATGTAGGTACATGGATCCATCCTGTCACAAATGTCTGATATGATGTAGGTACATGGATCCATCCTGTCACAAATGTCTGATATGATGTAGGTACATGGATCCATCCTGTCACAAATGTCTGATATGATGTAGGTACATGGATCCATCCTGTCACAAATGTCTGATATGATGTAGGTACATGGATCCATCCTGTCACAAATGTCTGATATGATGTAGGTACATGGATCCATCCTGTCACAAATGTCTGATATGATGTAGGTACATGGATCCATCCTGTCACAAATGTCTGATATGATGTAGGTACATGGATCCACCCTGTCACAAATGTCTGATATGATGTAGGTACATGGATCCACCCTGTCACAAATGTCTGATATGATGTAGGTACATGGATCCACCCTGTCACAAATGTCTGATATGATGTAGGTACATGGATCCATCCTGTCACAAATGTCTGATATGATGTAGGTACATGGATCCATTCTGTCACAAATGTCTGATATGATGTAGGTACATGGATCCACCCTGTCACAAATGTCTGATATGATGTAGGTACATGGATCCATCCTGTCACAAATGTCTGATATGATGTAGGTACATGGATCCATCCTGTCACAAATGTCTGATATGATGTAGGTACATGGATCCATTCTGTCACAAATGTCTGATATGATGTAGGTACATGGATCCATCCTGTCACAAATGTCTGATATGATGTAGGTACATGGATCCATCCTGTCACAAATGTCTGATATGATGTAGGTACATGGATCCACCCTGTCACAAATGTCTGATATGATGTAGGTACATGGATCCACCCTGTCACAAATGTCTGATATGATGTAGGTACATGGATCCACCCTGTCACAAATGTCTGATATGATGTAGGTACATGGATCCATCCTGTCACAAATGTCTGATATGATGTAGGTACATGGATCCATCCTGTCACAAATGTCTGATATGATGTAGGTACATGGATCCATCCTGTCACAAATGTCTGATATGATGTAGGTACATGGATCCATCCTGTCACAAATGTCTGATATGATGTAGGTACATGGATCCACCCTGTCACAAATGTCTGATATGATGTAGGTACATGGATCCACCCTGTCACAAATGTCTGATATGATGTAGGTACATGGATCCACCCTGTCACAAATGTCTGATATGATGTAGGTACATGGATCCACCCTGTCACAAATGTCTGATATGATGTAGGTACATGGATCCACCCTGTCACAAATGTCTGATATGATGTAGGTACATGGATCCACCCTGTCACAAATGTCTGATATGATGTAGGTACATGGATCCACCCTGTCACAAATGTCTGATATGATGTAGGTACATGGATCCACCCTGTCACAAATGTCTGATATGATGTAGGTACATGGATCCACCCTGTCACAAATGTCTGATATGATGTAGGTACATGGATCCACCCTGTCACAAATGTCTGATATGATGTAGGTACATGGATCCACCCTGTCACAAATGTCTGATATGATGTAGGTACATGGATCCACCCTGTCACAAATGTCTGATATGATGTAGGTACATGGATCCACCCTGTCACAAATGTCTGATATGATGTAGGTACATGGATCCACCCTGTCACAAATGTCTAATATGATGTAGGTACATGGATCCACCCTGTCACAAATGTCTAATATGATGTAGGTACATGGATCCATCCTGTCACAAATGTCTGATATGATGTAGGTACATGGATCCATCCTGTCACAAATGTCTGATATGATGTAGGTACATGGATCCACCCTGTCACAAATGTCTAATATGATGTAGGTACATGGATCCACCCTGTCACAAATGTCTGATATGATGTAGGTACATGGATCCACCCTGTCACAAATGTCTGATATGATGTAGGTACATGGATCCACCCTGTCACAAATGTCTGATATGATGTAGGTACATGGATCCACCCTGTCACAAATGTCTGATATGATGTAGGTACATGGATCCACCCTGTCACAAATGTCTAATATGATGTAGGTACATGGATCCACCCTGTCACAAATGTCTAATATGATGTAGGTACATGGATCCACCCTGTCACAAATGTCTGATATGATGTAGGTACATGGATCCACCCTGTCACAAATGTCTGATATGATGTAGGTACATGGATCCATCCTGTCACAAATGTCTGATATGATGTAGGTACATGGATCCACCCTGTCACAAATGTCTAATATGATGTAGGTACATGGATCCACCCTGTCACAAATGTCTGATATGATGTAGGTACATGGATCCACCCTGTCACAAATGTCTAATATGATGTAGGTACATGGATCCACCCTGTCACAAATGTCTGATATGATGTAGGTACATGGATCCACCCTGTCACAAATGTCTAATATGATGTAGGTACATGGATCCACCCTGTCACAAATGTCTAATATGATGTAGGTACATGGATCCACCCTGTCACAAATGTCTAATATGATGTAGGTACATGGATCCATCCTGTCACAAATGTCTGATATGATGTAGGTACATGGATCCACCCTGTCACAAATGTCTAATATGATGTAGGTACATGGATCCACCCTGTCACAAATGTCTGATCATCTACAAGTAACTAGGAATTCTTACCCTGCATCATGCCGGCTGGTGCGAACTCATTATCGGTGTTATTCTTCTCTTCTTTCTCCGTCTTATTTGTTTCTTCTTTCTCATTCTCTCCGTGTGCACGTAACAGATATTCAGAATTCAAGGTCCTTGCTGAGGCAGCCAGAATAGTTGAAGTGGTATTATCTGGGTCAACTTCTTTGGTTGATGAATTTATGGTACTGGGTACTGACGTTGATTCTGTTGACACGTCAACTGTAGTGGTTACTGCAGATGTGGTTGTTGGTGTTGTCTTTGTCGTCGGTTCTGGCATCATATCTGGAAAAAGTTCACAATTATAAAGATAACGTCTAAGCTGAATGTACTCCTTTTAAATTACTGCCTGCCTGTGCATGTTTTATCATTATCATATTTTTGTTACTGGCTTCTTATGGAGCATGGTGCCACCATTATAGCTGGTCCTCTTGCCTGAAGCCTGCACCAAGCATCCACTTGCTATTGTAGCAGTGGTTTCTGTTTTACATGATGAGGATGGCAGCCTCTACGCAAAACCTGATTTTAGTTGCCACATACGGCATGCCTGAGGCAGCAGTAGTCCCATTCTTTTCTTTGTTTCATCAGAGATCCCTGGGAACTAGACAGGGTTACATGCCTTATGGCAGCTCATCATTTTATTATTTGTTATGAATTACGTGTATGTCATGCTTTGCTTGTGTGCTGTCTACTTTGTCAATATTGAAAAACTATGCTACATGATACAAGAGCAGATGTCAGGGACAAGCAGTCCACTAAACTGACAGAAAACTTACAAAAAATAAAATCATCAGGCACTCTACTGAAACAGCAATATGAAACGAAGTGAGAGAAACCAGTTAGATAATTTGTCAGCTTCAGTTCAGTTATTAACTCTTTCAGTCCAGAGTTATTTTGCACGCTGTGCCAGACTTTTATTGTGGGCAGAATTTTATAGAGTGAAGTGTTAATCTTTCAGTCTAAATTTTTGTGTGAATTTTCCTTTGAACATGTACTTATTATATACCAAACTGTAGGGAAATGGATAGAGAATTGTAATATATAATGTCTTTGGTAGTATTAACACAAGTATGTTCGGTATACTTAAAACATTTTGCATGTAAAATTGAAAAACGCTAAAAAGTTGACTGTAGAATACAATCTTACCAAAGACAAATTACTGTTGTTGACAATAAAACTTTCTTTTTAGTCTTCAAACATCAAGTTAATCCATATACAAGTAAAAAAAGCATGCTTATGGCCACAATTAGTACATTTAGTGTTATTCACACCAGTTTTTCCGTGGTCCTTTGTAAGAAAAATATAAATTATGCAATCGTGCATCACGTAATTTTCAAACAAATAAAGAAGAATAACGTCATATAAAAACTTTTTTACTCTTGTTTAATGTTTTAATTGTATCCCTAGCTTCATCTTCTACCAAGAACTAGTGATTAGTTGTTACGGTAGGTCTAGTTTTGTTGCTTTTTTGATCGGCCAGAATACGACTATGCCTACTCATCAACTAAACCTAGTGTGTCTAGCTTTTCTGCACAGATTCCATATTTTGACAACAAACTGTGACTACCAAACAATCATCATCAATGTCAGCAATGTTTCAAAGTAGTTTGACACAATTATTTGCTTAGGAGACTTAGAAAACGTAAATATAAAGCGTGACATATTTCTCTAGCAATAACAACGAAAAACGCAAACACGCAAATTTTCACAAAAATTGTGATAATAACATCAAAACACGCATATGTTCTGATTAACTAGTCAAATTAGTTGTTTAGATAATAGCGAAAGTTATTCTACGAGTTTTAATATATGAACTGCATTAAACGGACGATTTTTAAGGTTTATGCGTGATAAACTAAAAACCACGCTGTGAGCGTTGCTCTGGCACGGCGTGTTGAATTTTGCAACGCTCAGAGCGTTGCTCTGGACTTTAAGAGTTAAGAAATACAGCTGGGTAAGACAGAAGAATTAGAAGCTGTCAGGAAGAGGATGACTCTAGAGATGATGAACTGAGGGTAACAGAAATATTGATTTTCTAGTTATTTGTTCTATGTGTATCTGGAACATCACATAGTACACGTTAATTTTCTTTAAAATTCATGTTAGCTTCCCCCTGCCATAAATACTATACAGATCATTGTTCCACATAACAGTTGTTTAACTAAGGTTACTGAGCTTGTTACTCTTTTGAAGCCAATGCCAAGTTAAACAATCCTTGGTATTATCTACAATGTAAATCTTGGCTTTTCTATCATTGTTGAGATCCAGTTTCTTTCCCAGGTATTCCATCCTGGCTTGACATACATTTAAAGGATCCTCACATCTGGCTTTAAGCTGGAACTGTGTGACATGTTTGTGTGTTCCCCGCCATCCATGGGGCTCTCCAAATATGCAGGGCTCTAGACTCTCCCAAGGGATCATCACATCCTGCACAGAGCCACCTCTCAGCTACCCTCACACGCAATCCATTTATTGTTGAGATCCTCCTACATGCAGCCAACAAGGTAAAAGCCAGAGTTAAGTCTGGGGTTGAAGTGACTCCCCCAAGCTTAGTGTGCAATGCTGGGTTCTCAGCATGTTTGACCACAGGGAGAATGATGATGTTCAGTCAGCATGTGTGGCTAGTCAATCCCTGAAACACTGGTCAGGCAACTTGAAGGTTGTCTGCTTCTGGTTGCACCTCGTTGAGGTGCTTCAGTCTAGGTTAGAGATCTAACTCTGGAATTCACGCAAGAGCAGCATGAATTCCTCTGCATCCTTCACCTGACAGTAATATTCTCCTCTCAACCACTGAGATATATATTTGCACATAAACTTCACTAGTGAATACACATATCTTCTATCAAATGACATCCATTGGGTATGGTGTTGATTTGAATACATGCCAAAAATGTTCCCCAAAAAAATTCATAACTGTTAAAAAAAAACTTTGTGTAAAGAATCATACCTCTTAAGATATCAGATCACATATAAACTATAAATGTTTAAAGTGCCTTGATGTTCAATGCTGATGACATAGATGAACTCACCATATTCACAGATAGAGGAGTAATCCTCCAACCAGTTACATCTGTAATCGTGCCACCTCCCACCCTCCTTCCATCTCATGAGAGCACAATCTTCAAAACATAAAAATCCACAACTTGGCTGTCCAGGGGCCCATCTGGTGTAGCCATCTTTCACCTTTTCACCTATAGATACAAATATTACATTCCTTCACTTTGTAGTGAACATAAGAATGTTAAAAAATGATGTAATTTTTAAAAACAAACATGTTTTCTAGTTTATTGATTTATCACACTGCTACAATCACGTGATACCAAGTTCCAGCTCCATAGACTCTGTGGTCTATGTATTTTGTATCTCAGTAAAGGGTTTGGTTTGAAGGATTATCATCAGTGCTCCGATCTCATCCCTTAGATGACACGAGGGTCTCAGCACAGTCTACGAACTCCTTAGCACCAGTGAGAATCCCGATGTGTGTATTTAGGAATCACGCATTCTATAAATATTTTTGTGGTGGGTAGGTTTTTAATTTTTACCAGGGCAGCAACCTTATGGACTACCCTTTATGATTTCCAACTGTCATGGGATTTTTAATGTGCGCATCTTGTACACGGGACCTCCAATTTTTTCCACCCTTATCGGAGAAGGCTAGGCATCAGACCTCACTACCCAGGAGACCGGGCGGGGGGGGGGGGGGGGGGGGGGGGGGGGGGGGGGGTATGACATCATTAGGACCACTGGTTCTGAAAAAATTTCCTTAAATTATATTCCCTATACTGGGAATTAATTGAAGCTGGTACCTTTAGAATTCGAGGTAGATGCCATACCTCTTAGCCACTCCGACCTCTTACTAGTAAAGGAAAACTGGGCTACCCCACCTTGTAGAAAGTTTATGTCACAAAAACCACAACCAACATGGACTCGTCAACTATAGAAAATAAAAACTCAGCCATGAGGGAACTCCTCAGCTATATCCAGAGAGAACAAAATTAGAATCTTTAACTCAAATGCGAAGTCAGTCTTGCTGTATGACTCAGAGACATGGCATGTCTCAAAGAGTATCACCTCCAAACTACAGATATTTGTAAATAGATGTCTCCGACGGATCCTCCGTATCAAATGGCCAGATGTAATAACAAATATACAGCTAAGGAAAAGATGTGGGCAACAGCCAATACAAATGGAAATTAAGGTAAGAAGGTGGGGATAGATAGGACATACGCTCAGAAGAGAACAATCAAGCATAACCAGACGTGCCCTCAATTGGAACCCACAAGGGAAAAGAAGAGTGGGGTGGCAAGAAGAACTTGGAGAAGAACAGTGGAAGAGGGGGCTAAGGAAACTGGAATGACTTGGGCACAGCTGAAAAAGACATCCCAGAATAGAAATCGATGGAGAGCAACTGTTTCTGTCCTATGTTCCACAGGGAACGAAAAGGAATGATGATGCTGGCCATGGACAGGACACATAATGAGGAAACCTGTTTGTAGCATTACCAGGCAGTCCTTGTTCTGGTATCCCCACGGGTAAGAGAAGATAACCATGTAGAGAAGAAAGCTTGAGACAGAAAAGAAAATGAGCAGGAAGACATGGAAAGACCTTATATGACGGCATGCATTTGTTGAAGGTCTGTGCTCCTTGGGGAGCAATGGAGGATAATGAATGAGGGGGAAACTCAAGCTCCACTATACCAGTGCAATGGGAAATACCACTGTTTGTTAATCTATAACATAACACACGTTACTTCAATCCCATTGTGGATAAAAGGACAATAATCTGTAACATGTTACTACAATCCCATCCTGGATAAAAAGGCAATAATCTATAACACAACACAAGTTATTACTACAATCCCATCCTGGATAAAAGGGCAATAATTTTTAACACAACACAAGTTACTACAATCCCATCCTGGATAAACGGGTAATAATCTATAACACAACACAAGTTACTACAATCCCACCCTGGATAAAAGGGCAATAGTCTTTAACACAACACAAGTTACTTCATTCCCATTCTGGATAAAAGGGCAATAATCTATAATGCAACACAAGTTACTACAATCCCATCCTGGATAAAAGGGCAATAATCTATAACACAAGTTACTACAATCCCATTCTGGATAAAAGGGCAATAATCTATAACACAAGTTACTACAATCCCATCCTGGATAAAAGGGCAATAATCTATAACACAACACAAGTTACTACAATCCCATCCTGGATAAAAGGGCAACAATCTATAACACAAATTTACTTCAATCCCATCCTGGATAAAAATGCAATCACTTTCTGTGCGGACACTGCAGGACCTGTACTGCTCCGGAAATTTATCTAGAAACTACATTACTCACAGCAATGCTGTCACAGCCATCAGGACTCTGTGCGTTTCTTTCGTATACATAAAGATTTTGTTTTATCCTTATGATACATATATATATATATGTATATGGAGAAGGGAGATTATACAGTAACATGGTTGCCGTGGGTCCCTCGAGGAGACAAAAAGAAAGAATAGGCATACTACTCTATCAGGCATGTCATACAAGGTGGCTAATATGAGGTTGTGTATTGGGCTGACAACCTGACTATGTCAAACAAATTACTACAGAAACCACTGTCACAAGAGAATGTGAATGCTTCATACAGGGCTTCCTATAAGGGGACCAGCAGAAGTGGTGGCTACATGCTTCTTAGGGAGTGAAAAGGAAAAAGATTTAAAAAAAAAAGAATGATGATGATGATTAGTCTGTGACTACCAATAGTCAGATTGCACTGTCACATACATCCCTCCAAGACGTGGATTCATACATATACGATCTTGGCAGCAAGACAGACATAGTTGGATGAACAGACAGTTATATCTTTTGCTAGAAAAGGCAATACCTGTGACCCACACCCACTCCATTTCTTTATCCTTATCTGTAGCCCCAATCCACAAACCATTTCTTGGCCATTTGTACTCTTTCAAGGCTTCGATGAGGAATTCCTAAAGAAAATAAAACAGCATGCATGCATCCACAGTTAGTATTTTATCCTTATTGTCAGTGGTATTAATAGATGCACATTACTTTAAATAAAGTCCATTACAAATATAAGAGTAATAAAGCTAGGTTTTAACTATAAGTGATTACTTAATCAAGGAAAAAATGTGTTCTTGGTGCCATAGTTCATTCATTACCCTCCGCTCCCTAGGAACATAGGTCTTCCACAAACACATGCCGCATCCTCCTGTCACGTGCCATCATCTCAAGTTTTTTCCATGTTCTCCTCATCACCTTCACCTCTATTTCCAGCTCTCTTCTCCATGTGCTTCTTGGTCTACCTCTGCCTCTCTTGCCCTGGGGGTTCCAGAAAAAAAGGACTGCCTTGTAATGCTATCAACAGGTTTTGTCAGTGTGTGTCCTATCCATCGCCATCATTTTCTTCTCATCTCTTGTTCCACTGGCACTTGTCTGATTCTTGTCATCAGTTCCACCTGGTGCCATAGTTAGTGGGATTTATCTTAACGAAACACTTTTTGCTCTTACAGCTGCATTCTATTTTTTTTTCCTAAAGCATAATCTTATTTATCTAAGGCTAAAAACCTTTAATGTCATTATCATCGCACCAGTTTTCAAAAATAAAATATTTTTATAAAATTGCACTATTATACAAATATAAAATTGCACTATTTTCTTTCTCCTTTCTACTTCTTAAAGGAACATAGGGCCATCGGTGTAGTTAGCACTCTTGCAGAATCTTTTTTTTTTTGGTTTTTGGTTTAGTTTTTGCCACCTTCTGGCGAGGCGCGTTCCTTTCAACCTATCTGGTTATATCAGAGCACATTTACCATCCCCCAACTCTGTTGACTGCTAACCCGATCAGTGTTGATAGATACTAAGTCCTGAAATGGACTAATATTATCTATCTGCTAGCATAAAGCCCTAAAAAAGACTGGCCAGCTAGGCCAACGCCGAGGTGTGTGTTCTTTTTGTACCAAAGTATTTCAAGTGATCTTGCAGTGGTGGTTTCTGCATCTTTTTTTTTAATGATGAGCTTGCCAGCCTCATGTATCTACTGTACTAGTACAACAGGCAATCACTTGTCAGATGCTGTGACCTTCTGAAACAAAACAAAAACACCTGTATCACATAAGTTTTCCAAGCCACATGCAAAAAAAACAATTTTTCCCCTCACCTGAATATATGCTGCTTTTATGGTCACCAAATTGCCTCCCTTTGCTGCACAAATATTGTTTGCGTTTTTCCATGTTCTCTCCTGCAAATGGAACTCATAGCACTTTCCCCACTCTGCTGCCTTCAAGTAATATGTTCTGGGTAGCTGTGATGGGCATCGGCTTATAAGATCTGAAATGACAAACATAATAAAAATACGGCTTGATTCTGAAGCCTGTAAAAATCAATTAGAAATTATCTGATCTCTTTCAGATAGTTGCACATAATCTGAGTTATCTACTGCTTTCGGATATTAGAAAATTCTATAATCTAATGTGTCTCCTAATTTGCTCTTTTATTTTAAGAGGAATGCTGGTCATGCAGGAGTCACTTGAACAGAATCCAGCCACAACACTCTCCAGAGTGCCAGCTATGTAACTGCCTCTACAAAACTGTTGACCAGCACTCGATGATGTTAAGAAAATACTCCTTCCTCCGAGGCCAGATAAGTGGAACACCTTGTAAGGAGAAAAGAAAAACAACTTGCAAAAACATGCAGATATCACTACACAGCATTGGGACGAAGGGCGAGAACCCAAGCACCACAGGATCAGTAACAACAACAATAATATATAGACTGCCAATCATCATCACTTTTCTATTCTATCTTCATGGGGCATGGAGCCACCACTACAGCTTCTGAGTGAGTGGCCGCAAGGACAGTATTTTAAGTCACAGGTCTGGCTTCACATTGAGTCTGTTCCTGATTTTAATATTTTGTCAAATATTTCTTCAGTTCATTTCGAACCCCCTTGGTCCTTGTTGCAGACAGATAGGGAATCACTGTTGTATGGTACAATTTAATAAGACCTGGTGAAAACATATGGTAGCTTATGTACATGATTGATCGTGAACAGCATTTTAGAGATCTATTCTATTTTAGGAGACGGCAAATATAGTTTAATGAAGCAGTCAATAATACCAGAAGCTGGAAAATGAAACTTAATGAGGCATCGACTAAAGATACCAGATGTAGTTGATGAAAAAATCCATAGCAAACCATATTATTAACAGATTATTGTTAATAAATGTATACCAGTCGGCTAGTTTTTTGGCCTTTTGTTTTGTTCACTTTCAACTTTCTCCAGACATTGTGGAGAGGTGTAGTATGTATTGCTGTTCCCATTTACGGCTTTTTTTTTTTTTAACATTTATACTTTTAAGTTTTCTCTTTCTTTTCCCTGTTGTTTTCGTTTGTTGGTCCCAGACAAAAACACTTTGGTCATTTCTCTGTCCATTGTCCCTGTAAGACTTACACTACTTATTTTTGTTTACTTCACGACGTGTTTTCGTTTACCTCACTACGGTTTTTTTTTGTTTACCTCACCGCTAATTTATGTTTACCTCACCGCTAATTTATGTTTACCTCACCGCTTATCATAGTCTTACTGCAGTCATTCTCATTTTCTTATTAATTATTGCTTGAAGTCGGTCAGGTTCCCTAGACATTCTGTTTATTGCTCATGTGGTTCTGATGGTCTTACATTAGGAAGCAAACAGCAGGATCACTGGATCATAAAAGGTGACTAAGAAGGATTGCCATAAGCTGGCAGTCTCACAATGTGCAACAGGTTACTACATAAGCACCATGTGCCATGCCCCCTCAAGGAGTTACCAAGATCCATACACTGTGCGGGTGTGCAATCTTTCGAAAATTTTCTATGGAGGCACGTTTGGTATATGTCTTAATGTCAGCATTGCCAGTGATCCTCTGTGTTTGCAGCGTCTTCAGGGTGCTTGTCTGCAGCTATAGGTTGTTTAAGTTTCAGCTTGACTTCATCTTCCGGTAAATGTAAGCTACAAATTGCTACAGAAAGAGCTCATGAAGTGCCTTTATAATTCCTCTGCAACTGTGCTAATCAACTATACACTGGTAACAATGAAAGAGCAACAAGGGACATAAAGACAAATATTCTGCTTAAATTTTTCCATGGCCCAGAAGCCCAAGTTTCTGACATTTGTGATAATAGTTGATCAGGTTGCATAATAGTGAATGAACAAATCATTTTATCTCTTTATGATGTGTAGAGCTTTCAGATGTCTTCATTTCTCACTCATATTCTTCTTCTTCCGTCCTTAGCCAACGACCGACCAAGCAGTCTGTGGCCATTATGCCTAGCTGGCGTCTTAGGGCAACAAGAAATTATCTGTTGTTCCGTTACGCCTAAAGGCGTTTATTGGTACAACAGAATATTAATTGTTGTTTCCGTAATCAATGTGACTTGCAAGCGGGACCCACTGCCGTCTCACTCATATGACAACATAGTATTGTTTATGCAGCTCCTGTCCCACATTGCAAAATTCCTATCCATTTTAATGTTCGTGGGTGTAGTTTACCAAACTGCATACCAATGAATGAACACACCATTCTGTCTCTGTAAGTATTTAATGTGTAAAGCTCTCTGATGTGCTCATTTCTGCTAAATACAGTGGCATATAACCCACATGGTGAAATTCCTTTCATGTGTGTCATTTGCTTTCACAACGCATTAGCCTATCCACATCTCGCACCTGTCTGTGTGCATATACAACCCAGGTATTTTAATTCCATCACTTGTTTTGTTCTCATGGCATTACTGACGTAGGTCGTGGGTTTGGGATTCCACTAACCTTCATTCTTTCTGTGAGATGCTGATCTTCACATCACATTTGTAGCAATATATTATATTTAGTGCAGATAATGAAGAAGCCACAGAGATGTGATTTTACAGAAGAATGTTTAAAATACCATGGACAGCCAAAAAGAGTAATAAGAATGTCCTGAAAGAGGCCAATGCGCAAAAGAAGCTTATTTCACAAATTAGAAGGAAGCAATCTTGGGGGGGGGGGGGGGGGGGAGAGAGAGAAGAGAAGATGGGCATGTTATAAGAAGAGGAAAGCTGGAATATATCACAACAACAGGAAAGATTGAAGGAAACGGAGATGGGGAAGACAAAGAGAGCAAATATTGGACAGTTTGACATTGTGGCATGGAAGGAAGTCAACAACAGAATTGATAAATTGTACTGGAGACAGGAAGTTGTACAGAGACACGAACTCCTATGCCACTAGGCATGGTACTTGAAGAAGAAGAAGATAGGAAACTCTATACAGGGCGGTACAACAGGAGGCAATCTGATCATCATGACTCCCAAGTGTCAGCCTCCTGTTGTCTAGTGCGGAAAATTGAACCCACTCCACCTTGGTTGCAGCTTTAAAATTCACTCCTATTTTCTGCCAGCTGGAGGCAATTGTGAAAGTAACCCCTATGTTGAAAACAAATTACTGTCTCTAGTTCCATAGTTTTTTGCAGTTGTTCCACAGCTAGCACGATGCCTTTTCCATTGTTTTGCTGAGCCTCTTAAGTGCTCTTGTTCTTGACTATCCCCTCAACCCCAACAGTTTCAGTAGATCATACACTGAGGCATAGAAGAATAAATGAGGCTGCTGTAAACATTGAAGATAAAGCATAAACTAATAAAAATTGGTATGCTGTCAGTTTTACAACTGAGCGACAACGCACTCTAAACACATGATGTTTTGGGGTTTATCCTTCGTCAGCCACAGACATAAACAGGACACAAAGATATATGAGAAAAAAGACAATGGAGACTGGAAAGTGCATTTTCAAGTTTTTTTAGTATATCTGTACCAGTACAATCCCAACGGGCTGATCACCCGTCACTTTGATTACGGAAACAACAACAAACGGATTGATTTGTCGTTGCCCTAAAGACGCCATTAGGCGTGATGGGAACAACGGCAAAGAAAATCTGTTCGCTGTTGCCCTTAAGACGCCCTTAGGCGTAATGGCCACTGCTGACTGCTTTGCCGGTCGTTGGCTAAGGACGGAAGAAGTACCAGTACAAGACACATATAGTGATGTCTGCAAAGATTTGTGAAAAGACTGTTCACTGTGATAAAACATGCATTACAGTTGTAGTTCAGCAGGAAGTCTTTGAAATCAAGAAGACTGTGATGTGCAAAGATAGCCTTTGGGCACCATAAGAGTTTTGTGTCACGTGCTCCTATGTTCTGTTATTTGTTGGTGCATAATAGTTTGTTGCTGACCTACAAGACGCCACCCAGCGTGATGGCCACTGACTGCTTTGACACTCTGCGGCTAAGGATCAAAGAAGAAGCTCTTCCTTGTGTGCAGTAAGAACAAAGAATGAGTTCAGTGTATTTAAGATCAACACTGGATGAATGCCATTGAAATGTGCTGTCTGCTTGTTTTATCATTTATATTAACTATTGAAAGAGATCCAGAGTCAGCAGTTCTGAATATTTCATCTACTGCTAGGAATGATTGAAAAACATGTATTAAAAAAAAAAAATAGAATTTTGGCGAGGCGCGACCTGTTCAACCTAGTCGGTTATATGCGCGACCTGTTCAACCTAGTCGGTTATATTAGGGCACATGTCCAAATACAAAAGACCTTTAGGTCTGATAACTATTATTTATAATTGGATAAACATGTTTACAAAACTCAGTGGTCTGAAACTTAGTAAAGGACCAGGGTGTGACATCTAACAGACTGTAATCATAACAGGTGATTTGAATGAAGGCAAAGACAGAATATCACTACTCAGGCCTACTGTACAAGTCGACCATTATGAGGTTATGCATGAGACTGGCAACCTGATCATGTTAAAAAAAAATTGCCACAGAAACCACTGCTACAAGAGGGCACATGTGAATGTTTTGTGGGGAGGTTTCCTGCAAGATGACCAGTTGTAGTGGCTGCATGCTCCATAAGGAGCACACAGGAAATGATGATGATGATGATTGACAATTTGCCCCATGTCATTCCTGGGGTTCTCTGAGAAGACAAAGAAAGATTAGAATTACTGCTACTTCTGTCGTGTCTGAGATATGACTACTATGAGGTTGTTCATGAGGCTGGCAACCTGATCATATCAAATAAATGACTACAGAATCTGATGCTGCCAGAATACCTGAATGTTTTGATACAGGTCTCCTGCAAAAAAAAAAGGGGGGGGGGAGGAGTGTAGTCACATCAGTGTGCTCAGGTACCCCCAAGCACAATTATTATCTGCAGTTAGCGACACTGTAATTTTTTTTTTTCAAGTACCATACCTGGCGTGGGCAATTATGTATTTCCACAACTTCCGGTTTCCAGTACTATTTATTAATTAGGTTGTTGACTTTTTTCCTTGCCACGATGCCTTTTCTGTTGTCACGATATACTCCAGCTTCCTTCTTCTCATAACTTGCCCAAAAAAAGTGGACTGCTTCTTTCTAACTTGAGGAATAAACTTCTTTTGATCACTTGCCTCTTTCAGGACATCATCATTACTCTTTTTAGTTGTCCATGATATTTTTAACACTCTTCTCTAAAACCACATCTCTGTTGCCTCTAGTGCATTTTCTAAATATTTACTAATAGTCCATGCCTCACTTTCGTATGTCTGGATTGGTTTTATATAACTGAATAGCTCTCTCTCTCTCTCTCTTGAATGGGATATTTTTCTTCAAAAAAAAAAAAAACAACCCCAAAAAACAAATATTAGTAGGTCATATCCCTTGTCAGATATAAACATCTAAAGCAATTTTTTCAACTTATATCAATTCGATTTTTTCCCCATTACTTAGCCATTATATGTTAAACTTTAACTTTTCTTCATGTATCGGCCATGTTGGCTTATCATTAGGAAGGGAGGCACTGGCAAGGATACAAAGCATGATAACATTATGCAACACAGACGGTTTACTGCTTCTAATCATGTTCTTCTTCTTCCTCGTTCGCCCTGAAAAGGACGGTGGTTGCGTTGTGTCTGTTTACGCCGTAGCTGTGATATCTGATCATGTGATTGTATTTCTTTTGTTGCTGATTTACATTCTGCAATGATCTTTGTACATCATGTCAAAAATCCACGTTTGCTGACTTCTACTTTTCAGACTGATGAAAAGATTAGTTTTCCAGTTGCGGAAGGATATGGAATGAAGTGTTTACAAGCACTAGCTACTGTACAGAGAGTGAAGACTGGGGCCAAAAGCCTATTTACATTTTCATAAAATGTAGGCCAGATTACAAGTGGTTTTTCGGTGTGTCATCTCTCCCCTCTCAATCTACACTCACTACCAACAGTACATAACAAAATTCCCCCCTCCCAATTGACAAACAATATAATTAAATTACAAAACAAGCTAATAAGTAGAAATACAGCAGTTTTAAAATGTATACTACTTACTAGATCACAAATGTTTTTCGCTGTTGTTTCCACTTCCCCCCTCTCTTTTTCCAATTGTACACACACACTACAAACAGTGCATAACAGAATCACCCTCCTCATCCCAATGAATATAAATATATATATATATATCTATAATTAAATTACAAAATATGTGAATAAGTAGGAATAAAGAACAAAGGGCATTTGGGAACAAATACTGTATAACAAATTATTGATCTACATAGTTTGAAAGCTATTGTTATTGTTAATCAGAATCGACCTTGCTGCACTCCGGGCAAACCTATAGGTGCTCAGTCTCCCTTAGCAAATGTTGAAGAGTATGAATGCTAATTGTACCTGTAGCACGCTGGTTGTACATACGACGGATGCATCCTCTTTCACGTCCATTTCTGCTAGTCCCATGTTTGATGCCAAACTCCAACAGCCGCAGCCTTGTTGATTCATCCAATGCAGTGTCATTATCCAGCAGGCGATCATTAACAGCCCTTAGTATCTCTCCCTTATCCATGTCCAGTGTCCCCAATGGGTGCTCTCGAGGGCAGTCTGTCAGCTCTCCCATTGCCACGTACCCCTGCATGACCAGGACAGTAGATGCACACCAGTTCTTGAAGATTCTATTAATGTTTTCCATTCCTGCCGCAGCCATCCGTTCTGAACTTTCCGAACATATAAGGAAGGGAACTTTCCGAAGCATGGCTTGAGAGTCTGACAATATAGCCGAAATGCAACTGATCTCTCCATTAAGGCAGCTGCTATCCACCTTGTTATCCAAGGGTTTACACCACATGCCATTATACAGTCTATTAGGGTTGCAAAGTCCACACTGTTATCAGTATCCTCTAGGTCAATTGCGACAGCCACCGTTTCTCTTTTAAAATGGAATCCCTCATACACATCGTAAGCAAAACGTTCCAGCGTTACCCCATGTTGTGTTCATAGGCCTATAGCTACCCAGGGTATCAGGAAGGATGTGTGCATTTTCGATGTGGCTCATAACTTGTCTTGCAACTATCTACTACTAGAGTGCTAGTTTGAATGCTACGCTCTCCCTTAAAAGCTTAAAATAGGATGTTCTTGCGCCACCGGATACGTCTGCAATGTCTATTACCCGGGATTCAGTGACGCAAAAGTGTGCCCCGAGTATTTGTATTCTTCAATGAACGACTGCTAATGTACACATGCGTAAACACGCACACACACACACACATTCATACAGACTGGGTTGAGTGATATAAGATTATGTGGCCACTGCAGTTAACTGATTTCTTCGCGAAGTCTATTTAAACACAAAATGCCTAGCTTAGTATTCATGTCATTAACAGTTATTTCTGATTTATTTTCCACAAGAACCAAAACTGGAGAACCAGAGCATGATGAGTTGACAGTGGAAACCTTCCAGATATGGAGAAGACAGCGAATATCTTCTTCTTCTTCTTCCATCCTTAGCCACCAACCGGCAAAGCAGTGTGTGGCCAGTACGCCTAGTGGCGTCTTAGGGCAACAACAAATTGATCAATCTATTGCTGTTTCCACCACGCCTAGTGGCGTCTTTGTGGAACAAAAACAGACCAAACAATCTATCATTGTTTCCGTAATCAGATTGGTTGGCAAGCAGGTGATCAGCCCACTGTGCGAAGTTTTTACGGGATGGGGTAAACAGCCCCATGCCCAACCCTCCTTAGTCGCTTTTTACGACATGCGTTGTAGGGTGCAGTGTTACTATTCTTTGCTCCCCTTTCGGGCCCCGGTAACACACGGGTGACAGCGAATATGGGCTTGCTGAAATACAAGAAAGCAAGCCGTTAAATTAAGAAAAAAAAAAGCATCCACATTTTGGCCGTCACAATTTGTCGGGAGAATAGCACACATCTATCGCTGCTGGGCTCCAGCTCGAAAATATGCCGATATAGACCACTTTGCTAAGAGCTTGCTATTATTCACGTGCGCAGTTGTCGGCCAAATGCGTTGTCAAAACATACGAGCTAATGCCGCCACCGTTACTATAAAATGCCTCATATGCAGCGCACACACACATACACAGAGAGACAGAAAGAGGCGCCTTAAAACGTTTGGCAAGCTCCCGCTGCCTTGAATGTGGGGTGATGTTCCACATGCTAACGAAGTAAATAAAAACACAGATGGCAACGGAAAACTAGTAGTATTGTTAAGAAAAATGTCTGGCATATGCCTAAGACTACCGATGAAGACGCTAATGGAAATCCCAGTGGGAAATACTGGTTTGGTGCAGGATTCATGAGCCACAGGTCGTACCAGATCATCACTCAGCTACTGTCGGCATAACTACTACACCTATAATAACTTTATAATAGCTGCACGAGGTGTCTCAATGATGATAGAAAACTAGATCGTGCAAAAAAAAAAGAGAGAAAAAAAAACGAAATAAGAAATGAGACTTAGGCGCAATAAAACATGAGAACTGTAATATAACCAGGAGGTGACAATTACAAAAGAGCAAGATTAATCACTATCAGAGACTCAGCAGCCGCCAAGTAAACTGGGCAGATTCCAACCAATAAAGCAAGGAGTGAGGCGGAGATGTGTACTTTCACAGCCCCTTCCCCCTTCAAAAATTAACTAAAGGATAATATATACTGTTCAATCCCGAATGGGTTATAACTAGAATATATTATGTCAATAACTCTAAAACAAAAACATTAATCGCTGACATAATCGTTTTTGGCAACCAACTGCATAACTATTTATTCCATAATATATACCAATTATATTCTGTTTTTGACTTGTCCATGTTTGTTGACGTTTTTTTGGTTAAAAAAACATTAAGGATACCCCGTTGAAAGCATTACAAGGCAGTCCTTGTTCTGGAATCCACAGGGAAAGAGGGGCAGAGGTAGACCAAAAAACACACGGAGAAGAGAACTGGACAAAGAGGTGAAAATGATGAGCAAAACATGGAAAGAACTTGAGCGGATGTTTCCCAATGCAATGAAAGCTCCTCTTGCTTTTTGTATTCTTATTTTGATATCACTGTCTGTCCCTCTAACTTTGTCTATATTACTGCCAAGATATGTGTACGATTTTACGTCTTTTAGTGGTGCTTCTTCAAGTTCGACCTTGTTATCATTTCTTGCATTTATTCTCATTATCTTTGTCTTTTCCCTGTGTATCCTTCAGACCCACTTGTGATCTCTCATCGAGTATTTTTATTTTGTCTTGCATCTGACTATGATTATGGGACAGAAGAGAAAAGTCATCTGCAAAATCCAGATCATCAAGCTGTTTAGTCAGATTCCATTGAATTTCATTTCTGTTGTGTGATGTCGATGTTTTCATAACCCAATCTATTGCTAGTAAGAAAAGAAATGGAGACAAGAGACATCCCTGTCGCACTCCCGTTCTAAACCCAAAAGGTTCTGTAAGTTGTCCTTCATGAAGAACTCTGCATGTCATGCCATCCTAGGTCTTCTTTATTAAGTTAGTGATCTTCATTGGAACTCCATAATGCCTCATCAATTTCCAGAGCGATTCTCTGTCTACATTGTCAAATGCCTTTTCATAGTCCACAAATCCGATATTATTCTCAGTGTGGCTATCTGGTCTGTACAGGATCTGTTTTGTCGAAAACCTGCTTGTTCATCTCTCAGTTGCTTGTCTATGGACTCTTTTAATCTCTCAAGGATGAGTCTGTTTAATACTTGTCCCGGCACTGATGGTAACATTATTCTTCCATAATTTGTGCACTCTTGTAAATTTCCCTTCTTAGGCAACTTGACCGGATAACCTTCCTTCCATTCTGCTAGTATGTCGTCTCTCTCCCAGACTTTGCCTAGTAGTTTGTATAATATCTATGTAGAGGTATCAATAACCCCCTCTATGGTGAAAACATATTGAGGCCAGTTAAATATCCAGGACGAACCAGCATGACTACATGAGAAATACTGCGACCTTGCTGTGGATTTTATGGAAGGACAACTCTTGAAACGAAGCTACCTGTTGCTGAAATGGAGTTGGGGGGGGGGGGGGGGAAAGAGAAGGGACGACGTTGCTACTACATCTGTTTATGACTTCTTGAAACAACTAGGCCTAAAGTGTCTAACTAGGTCTTGTCATATGGTAGGTCGTGATGATAGAACGGAAAAGGCTTCATTTTAGTTCTGGCCACGTCGTATCCACTTCACAAGCTTTTTAATCCTTCATAAACAACTTGTAGACCCATAAAGTCATGACTCACACCTCTTCAAGATGTAGGAATTTCAAGAGAAGAAACACTTGCCTAATATAAAGGGGACGCCCTACGAGGATCTATGCAGCTGATTCACTCTCACCATCATGCAAACATACAAACAAACAAAGGCAGCTGTTTCACTCTCCCCATCATGGAAACATACAAACAAAGAAAGGCAGCTGATTCACTCTCACCATCGTGCAAACATACTAACAAACAAAGGCAGCTGTTTCGCTCTCACCCTCATGCAAACATACAAACAAACAAAGGCAGTTGTTTTGCTCTCAAGATCATGCAAACATACAAAGGCAGCTGTTTCGCTCTCACCATCATGCAAACATACAAACAAAGACAGCAGTTTTACTCTCACCATCATGCAAACAAACAAACAAACATAAACAGCTGTCATCCATAAAATAAACATGTCTACTGTTTTAAGTGAAAGCCCTATCTCTACATCAAAGGTTGCCTTGATAGGGTAAGAGAGAGGTAGAGGAAGACAAAAGAACAAATGTAGGAGAGAACTGGAGACAGACATGAAGGGCATGAAATA
Source organism: Oreohelix idahoensis (assembly GCA_024509875.1). NCBI lineage: Eukaryota > Metazoa > Mollusca > Gastropoda > Stylommatophora > Oreohelicidae > Oreohelix > Oreohelix idahoensis. The sequence goes on from JAMPIV010013576.1 coordinate 441,387, forward strand.
GACATGAAAAGACCTTGACCTGATGGCACGTGACAGGAAGACTTGGCATGAGTTTGTTGAAGGTCCAAGCTCCGTTCGGCCGGCGTGATGCTGGCCACATCACCACTAGTGTGTCGATAGTCAAGAAAATATGGACCTTACACCATATTCCCAAAATGCCTCAATGGCCGTGTAACGGGATACTAAGCTCCTTGTGGAGTTGAAGGGTGATGATGATGATGAATTGCTGCATGTAACATGTCTCCAGCATTTTATATCTCTTGACGCCACGCTGACCGTCTCCAGCATCTTATATCTCTTGACGCCACGCTGACCGTCTCCAGCATCTTATATCTCTTGACGCCACGCTGACCGTCTCCAGCATCTTATATCTCTTGACGCCACGCTGACCGTCTCCAGCATCTTATATCTCTTGACGCCACGCTGACACAGACACTTTCTGTTTGTTTCCTGGCGTCTTCCCACCTGTACTACTGTTGCTCTATTGCTAGTTTGCCATCAGCTTTTTCATCCACCAAAGAGCACGATATGCTGTAGGTTAAAGGTTACCACCGAGTCTCGACACGACACTTAATGGTGATGACAAGAAACTTGTAACTTAGTACTGCTTTATGTTGTTATTCAGAATAGGAACCAATGCATTCACGGCACACCTACATGTGCTCAGTCACCCTCAGCAAATATCGAAGGATATGAATGCTAATTGTTCATGTAGCGCACTAGTTGTATACACGCCCGATGCGGCCTCTCATATGCCCATCCCTGCTGGTATTATGTTAGATGCCAAATTACAACAGTCTTAGCTCAACAAGGTGTTGATTCATCGATTAAGTGTCGTTTTCTAACAGGTGGTCATTAAACACCCCTTATCTCTCCCCTATCTATATTCATTGTCCCCACTATGGCTGCTCTTGAAGCTAAGTCTGCAAGTACTCTCAATGCCGCGTGCCCTGCATTAGACCAGGACAGTAGATCCACATCAGTTCCTGAAGATTCGAGGCTTCTATTGATGTTTTCTAATCATGCCGTAGCCACCCATTTCGAACCTTCAGAAGCATGGACTGAGCATACCCAAAGTCCATTTAATGACATAACATTGCTGAATGACGTTAACAATTAGATACACAAGCGCGGGATTACCCAAGATCGGATACAATAAGCAATTAAAGCCCGCGTAAAGATCGAATCAACAATCAGGTCAAGTATAAACGGCCAACACATAGTGTTCTGTGCATGGCATAATCTCCGAATGAATAATGAAAACAACCAAACAGGTTTTCGAGAGGAACCTCCAAGAAAACAAGGAATGATTAATAAATATAGTAATGGCGATTATCATCAGAAGTGGACATGACAAGAACTGCATGTTTACTCGAGTGCTCAGGTGTAGGATGATGATTAGCAGTCGGGACAGATGAGCTTTATTTACATTTTCATATTTCCAATTATTTCCCAGAACCAAACAGGTCTGAGTGTGTGCGTGTTTTCATATCCAGCAACCATAAAAAAGGGGATGATCCACTCAGCTTTACAGCCGGTAATTTTGCAAGCGGTTTCATAGTTTGTTTCAGCATCTCAGCGTTGATACAGCTGTTACGTAGCCCTTTACAACAATTAAATAATAGAGAATGACACCTTCAGGTCATCGTCCCGACTACGTGTTAGTTCGTCAAATATGTTTTGCTGGAACGCCAACGCAACAGCTGCTGTCCCACATTGGTGTCATCAACGCAGTAGAGCCCAGTTTGGCAACAGCTGATGTCTCACATTTGTGTCATCAACGCAGTAGAGCCCCGTTTGGCAACATTCACCATTTCCTTCACATCACGGCAGTGCCGACAAACGTAAACTACATACAGATATAACATAATTAGAAAGCTCTCGACTTCATATACACTCGACACACCGGATGACGAGAATTTGTGTTAATGGTAACGGTTCTCGCGTGACTCATTTCAATCGAGGACCGAACACACATGTGTCGGTGACACTTACAGCTTGATGAAAGTGTTTGATTCGTTTCATTTGGTTGGCCACGTCAGTTGCTGGATCTGATTATACGAACTGTGCAGATTCTGCGCAGAAAGACCATTTTTGATGCTAGAAAATCGGGCGCGAGTGCGGGCGCACAATGTTGGCTTACGTGATTCATTCTAGAGCAAGGGTTCTTAACCTATTTTGTGCCATGGATACATTTGCTTGTCTGATGAAGGCTATGGATCCTCCTTCTTGAAAAAAGTACACTAAAGCGTAATTAATAATTTTACTTCAGGTTATTACACGGACCCCCTAGAATACATTGACGGACCCCCCCTCCCCCCCACCCGTGGACCACAGGTTAAGAAATCCTGGTCTGGAGCAAAGGATGGATGAATTTTTAAATAAATAATGAAGGACACCCTAGTCCTGTGAATAATAACTACATAAATATAAGTAATTAACTGGCACTCAATGGACAGACAGGAGGACATCATACAACATCAAAGAAAAATAAGTGATAGTCTTACCGGGAATCGAACCAAGGACCATACAAACGGTGCCACCACCTTGCTGCGAAAGTAAATCGTGAAAGGACGCAACAGCCAATTTTGCACTAAAATAAAATGCACGTGGCTGAGGTCATTCTCACGATACTAACGCAACTATGGTATATAGGACCCGTGAACGACTCAGATCATTTCTTCTTCGTACACTCTCAGCGTCCACTTGAATGTTGTCAAAAAAACAGAAGTCAGCTTGAGGCTATTTGTATCTCCGTAGAGCCTTTCCACGAATGGTATTGGTTTCGGCCATATGCGCTTTCTCTGTTCCGCATATGTTGGGCAACTTTGAAGCCACAATCACTAATATAACTTTCCCATCAGCAAGTATAGACCAAAAAAAAAAAGGCCGACATAAATGTTCCCCGTTCTGTCCAGCGAGTGTCTGTTAATTACCTATAATTATTTATTATAGAGCAAAGAGGAGACAACATCGAATATTATTTGGAATTTAAAAACATTATATATCCTTATTATAACCCATCAGAGGTTGAACGGGATATTTCTCATCACATTTAAAATAAGGCACCGAACAGAGTATGCTAGTGCTTTGTTCCATTCGGACGAAGTTGCTCCATTTGGAAGAAGTTGCTCCATTCGGAGGAAGGAGAAATCAAAGTAACTATGACATGTGGTGACTAACGGCATGCTTACATAACATGATATTATCGCATTCCCCTCTTCGTGCTCCCTATGGAACATACAGATAGCACTGTAGCTAGTCTTGCAGGAAGCCTGCACTAAAACCATTCGTGTGCCTCTGCTGCTGTGATCTCTGTAGCAATTTGCTTTACACGAAGAGGCTGCTAGCCACATACACAACCTCGTATTAGTCGTCTCTAAAGATATGCCTGAGGGGACAGTGGTCATATTCTTCTTTCTCTCTTTACGGACCCCCCGGGAACAATACGGGGCAGTATGTTTATTGTTAATGTAACAATGCTCAATGGATACTGTTCATACTTCTGATTAGCCTCCGAAGAACTACACTAAAGATGGCTGTCCGCACTGGGTTACTTTTTTTCCACTTCTCTGCAGCTCGTACAATGGCACTGAAAACGTACCCTAGAAGAGAAGTCCCTAGTGCACCATGTAGATCTGATGATAATCGGTGCAGACCACTGGTTCTCAAACGTCATCATCTGTAGACTACATTTTTTTCCTTCCAGTACCACGCCTTTAGCAGACAGCATAAGACAACCAGATGATTCGGAGATCTGCCCTACTCCATTCGTTTCCATGCGTCACATGAAAAGGAAATACTGTATGTGAGAAAATGCGTTCCGTTTAGATCCCGGGTTCCCAACCTGTGGGTCGCGACCCCCAAGGGGTCGCAAAGTGTTTTCTGGGGGGTCGCCCCGGTTATTTTTAGTTGCAACTATTTTTATAGGAAATTTCCCCACGAAGGTTTTCAACACTTATTTATTTCAATATGGTTACACCCCAATATTGTACTAGTGGTTGTAACACTGGTTTTTGATAAATGAAAGGAAGTGACTTAAGGTTCACCGCGGCGGACACTTAAAAAATATTAAAAGCCCGCCGTGTTCATATACGAGGCGTGTTCAAATAAAACCCGACCGTGCTGCGCCAAGTGAACATTCGTAGGAGGAGCATGATGACGTAACATCTGACGTAATAAGCACATACGAATGTACAAGTGTGTAAGTGTTCATTCTCCTAGTATTCATTGGTTGAGCTGCAGACCGTTAAAATAATGGTCGGTGTGATAAGGAATCCGTCCAAGGTTGATCAGCGAGCGGTGATTCAGTTCCTAACAGCCGAAGGATGTCGACCAGTCGACATTCATCGCCGAATGAAAGCAGTGTATGGTGACAAAGTGTGTCTAAGACTACAGTGAAATACTGGGCACGAATGTTTCGAAAAGGACGTCAGTTAACGAAAGATCTTCCGCGGCCAGGTCAGGTGCATATTGTTGAGACAGAAGAAGCCATCGCCGAGATTGATGCAGCAATACGGGTGGACCGTCGTCGGAGCTTACGTTCGCTAGCAGAGGAATTAGCTGTGTCTCTTGGAACAGTTCAAATGGTGGTTAGGAAGAAACTGAAGTATCGAAAGGCGTGTTCACAATGGGTCCCACGGATGCTGACCGATCACCATAAGGAAGGACGCATGGGGTGGAGTTTGAACCACCTGCTGCGTTACGAAGAGGAGGGTGATGTATTTCTGTTGCGCATAGTGGCAGGCGATGAGTCGTGGTGCCACCACTTTGAGCCGTGCAGCAAATCAGCGAGCATGCAATGGAAACATCCCGGATCACCAAAACCCAAAAAATTCAAGTCACAGATTTCCGCCGGTAAGGTTATGCTGACCGCATTTTTTGACCATGAAGGGCTTTCATTGGTAGACTTTAAAGAGCCTGGCGTGAACATCAATGCCATCCGCCCCAAAGACACACTGACAACCTGCATACAGCCATCAAGAATAAACGACCCGGCATGCTTTCGCATGGTGTGATTCTGTTGCATGACAATGCTCGTCCACATGTTGCGAACATTGTGCAGGAAGCGTTAGCAAGGAAAAGGTGGGAAGTTCTGCCACACCCAGCCTACAGCCCCGATCTGTCACCATGTGACTTTCATTTGTTCGGACCCTTAAAAAAATCTCTAAAGGGACAATGATTCGACTCCGATGCAGACGTCAGGGCCTCTGTGACCAAATGGTTCAATAAGCAACCAGTCATTTTTCTCGGACGGCATCCGCCGTCTACCCAAGCAGTGGAATGCATGTCTGAATGCCTATGGTGACTATTTCTAAAGAACCCCAGTGCGTACTTGCTTCATAACAATTGCTGTATTTAATTCTACTACTCCTGCTGATGTACCCTACATATATTTGTTATAAAGCTACTGGGACGGGTTTCATTTGAACACACCTCGTATATATTAAACATTTTATATTTTTTAATTATTTGCTATGGCGGGCCTTTAATATTTTTTCAAATTTCCGCCGCGGCGGACCTTGATTCACTACCTAAAAATAAAATATACAAATGTAGTGTTATCATTAGAATAAAATTCTATGTTACAAATAGTAAACTGGTTTAGATTATCTCACGCCAAACCATCCAAACAGAATTCTATGAAAAGGCGCGTATAATCAATCAGTCGATCAACCGGGGCCAGGGAGTGTCGTCGTGTCGATAAAATGCGCCTTAACCAAATATTTCAAATAAGCGGCCACTGGAGTGTAATGTTATTTTACCACGAGAGATTTTATTTCATCTAGCGTGTCGTACGTCGTTTTATATGTGTACCTTCTATACTGTTCCTACACTCACTACTACTACTTCTTACCTTTCCCCTACGACTTAACTGACAAGGAACGAAAAGAAGAAAACCTATAAGAATGATGGCAATGCCCCAGTATTTCTCCTTTGTTTCCACGCTTACCCTCTCCCTTTTCGGAGTGCAGCCGGTGGTGGAAATTATAATTTCTCTCCATATCAACAGGGACTGCTTCATTTCAATTTTTGTTTTAGTATAAATATTCCGTCTTTGTTTTAGTGTGGCCGTGTACATAGTTGTTCCTTTGGAAACAGACTATATTCTTACAGGACAAAGGAAGCACACCCCATAATTTTATATTTTATGAGAAACAGAAAATAATAAATAGTGTCACATATTTAGGACAAAGAGTCGCTTCCACACGCCATTTCTAATAATTGGGTGATTTCCCCTGACCAATCGGATAGCTCAGATTTACCCCGGGGAAAGTGGAACAGGACGCCATTTTTGGCAGTAGAATGAAAGAGCGCAACTCAAGAGGTCGTATCTAGTCCAGCTCTACATATTTCTTAGTTTGAGAAAATCAAACTTTAACATTTATTATAAAATGTGTAATTCAGGACATTGAGTGTTATATATTTCTCACTGGCGTAAGTAGTGACAATAGTTAAACATGTATTCTGAATAGAGCTCCCAACCCTAGTCGCAGCAGAACTAGGTTCGAGGATTTGAGTCTATTTGCAAAAAACAATGTCTCACACCTCAAATCAGGTAGAGTAGACTATTCTTGTGTTGGAAAGCATTTAACTCCAGGAATGCTTATGACAATAAAGAAATCAAGGACAAATCTGAGGAGATGGGTAAATGTAGTCGAACCTAAAATAAGACTGTAACTTAAAGGAAGGAACACGGTGGAAAACGTATGGTACAACAACAACTATTCAAACATGGAGAAGTGTTCGACAACCATACAGAACAGAAAGAAGAGAATAGCATTGAGAGACCTCGCTTCAGAATTAAAACGTTGTAGAAGCTACGCAGTCGATTTCCCTTGCATAAGAATAGTAGACGGATTGGTTGCAAAAGTTTATAAGATTGAAATAAAAGAGATTGTTGAAATCAAGCTACAACCATTGAAAGTCAAAGAAGGGAGACCAAAATTGAACTTGAAACAACGAACTGCGCCTGCAATCACTAGAAAAGAGCCTCAGACAGAGAATGTCGCAGTACAAACGGATGACAGGTTTAAGAAAAGTCTAATTCCAGTCAGGATAAAATCAAGACAAGTTACAGAGGACTTACTTGATTTGTGCAGTGTTGAAATGGTCGATAATACAGAAAAGATGACATCTGCAGACGAAGATAAGTTAGAATGCACGGAGAGGTACGAAATGATAGCAAAGTACAGAAAAGAAGTGGAAGAAAGATTTAGAGAGAGAGATAGAAGATGGCAGCAAGCAAATCAGATAGAGAAACAACACCAAACAAAAGCTCACGTAAAACAAATAAGAATCGATAATCACCGGCCCATTCCGCCTCTGACGACAAATACAAGACCAGTCAGAAAAGCCACCCTAAATTATAATCCATCCAGCACAGATTCGTCTGACATATCAGAGTCAGAGACGACAGACTCTGATGAGACCACTGAAGGCTACTTGTCAGACGAACTTGATCATACAACAGACGAAGAGGGCAGAAAATATTACTGGCCGAAAACTGATAAGACAAAGCACAGCAAGACAAAGAAAATTGGCGGAATAGGTCAACCTACAACAGAGGAGCTGACGGCAGAGATAGACGTTATCCTGAGAGATGGTGACTTTGCCGTCCTCTCAATAAGGCTGGTGTATGAATTGCTGGAGAACAAGTTTGCTGTTGATTTATCTACACGCCGAGAAGAATTTCGAGAATTGATAGAAATTGCACTTACACGGTATGAACACAAGATGATCACTACCCCACACGAGAATCAGTTTCCAGCAGCACCCACTAACACTCTGGTTCCAGATGAAGAAATTTGTAAACAAACCACCAACACCCCATACGAGAAAAATTTCACAGATGTATCCATCAGGCCTATTAGAAAGCCAAAATATCGCTATAGACCCACAAGTTACATCTCCCTTAACAACACGGAATCTGACATGGATACTCTTAGTCCTGATAGTACTGACATTGATTC